>RJVU01073043.1:6145113-6170430 GCA_003731715.1 Anabarilius grahami
TATATATATATATATATTACACACACACACACACACACACAATAAAAGTCAATTGTCCAATGAAGTTTGTCCAGTGTTGTTGGACTCCAGCATTCTTCTGCTTGCATTCTGCATAAGCTAAAATTTCATTTGGTATGATATGAGGGTGAGAAAATTGTATTGATATTGAAATATAATGATATTTTTCATATTTGAATGAACTATTCCTTTAACTATAAGGAAAAAATAGGAATTATTAATGCTAATTAATGCTATTAAATGCTTATAAATGCTAACTGAGCAAATGTCAAACTGGCTTCATATCCGTGTATAGAACTTCCACAAGGTCAGGCTCCTTAAACACAAACATCAAACCAACTTTATGCCAGTATCCGCTTTCTTGGAGCCTATATAGTATAACCTACATCACAAATGAGGTGCGAGTTTGATCTTTTATATTACTGTACTAGTCCATTAAGCTATGTTAAGCGTTTTATATGTCCTGATGGCAGGGGAATCCTATGACGTATGAGGGAAACCCTAGTATTACAACACAGCGCTGAGATATAAAGTTAAGGAAACTAAAGAACGGAGATAAATATATGTCCACCTCATATTTAACGTTTGATCTGTACATCAGCATCGGGGAATAAAGTTATAATCTCGTTCACTGGAGAAAAAGCTGCTTACATGTAGCCTACACAGGGAAAGTAACCGTAAAGACCATGAATTAAACATAAATGCAGCTTTTGTGTCTTTGTCAGCTTTTCTGCATTTATACTGGCCCTGATAATCATCACACATTTACTTACCACCTGCTCCATTTCTGCAAATACATTTTTATTAATGAATGATGGCTTACTAGCCGTTGCTCTGGTCTTCGCAAACAGCCGCTAGCGGCACCTGTTGGTGAAGCCGACTAACAGCAGATAGAGTTGCATCGGCACTCTACTGCTTTTCCTGCAGTTCCCAGATGTGAAATGTTTAATTTTCTGCTGAATTTCTGCAAATTTGTAAAGAAAAATAAAATGGACCGAAAATTGCTAGTTGAATATTATTAGGTTGTATTTTTAAACAGAATTAATATTTTGGAAGTGAAATCTGAAAGGTGAATATAAATTAATAAATTTTTAATAATGAAAATGTGTGTGACATTTTTTGAATTGAAATATTCATAGCTTAAATATACGACCATGTTGAATTTTAGCCCATAAAAATGCAAGCCTTAAAAATACAATGCATCTAAATGCAAGCCCAGTTATTGTAATGCATTTTTTTTTTATTCAATTAGTGCAATTCAACAAGCTTTTTATTTTAAAAACATTTGGCATTAATTTACTTCCATAGTCATCCACCCATATGCACAGAACATCAATTTGTGAATAGTACAATGACTCATGAATATTACATAACATTTAATTAATATTCATGAGCCAAAATAGTGACACCACAACCCGCCCCACTCTAACATTCATTCTGACGCCACATACATACTTTCATTCACTCCAATTCATTCAGACTAGCAAGATAAAATTCCAGAGACAAAGTGACTTTTTATCTGTGGATGTGGAAAAAAATTTAAGCAGTTCCTTTAAAAAAAACAGTTCCTGTATTTTCATTTGGCCATGATTTTGCAAGTCAGGCTTATGATTCAAAGATGTGTGGTGCATTTTAATACAGTAAGACTGTAAACCAAAAGAAAACATGATGCAATTTGATTGCTGTATTTCCCTTTCTGGTTTATTTAATAATATACGCATTTAGCAGTCTATTTCACTTTGCAATTGCTGTTGAGAGATTATTATGAAGTATATATTCATCTTTGACTTTACAGATCTGACATTCTGTGTTTGATTCATGATCTCAGTTCTTTGCCAGACCCATGCATTAGGGGTAACAAATGAACTGTGCCTAGATTTTTCACACAGGCAAAATGACTCAAGTGTGACAGAGATTTGGCAAAGCAAAAATGTTTTGAGAATGGCAAATAAATAAATAAATAATTGAAATTGTACATTACTGTCTACTGTAGGTGCAATTCACTGAGAATAAATGGCACCTGCTGATAGAGTCATTTATTTGCATGTGTTGTTTGCATATTGCTTCAAGTTTACTAAAGGTATGATTAAATTTATATTTATGCATTTGTCAGACGATTTTACTAATTGAAATAAATCATTTTACAGAGCCTCGCACATGACATTTGAAAGAAAAAAAAAGATTATTAATTTGTGGCCATGTTTTATTAATTTGTTCCCTTATTTTAGGTTCCCTCATTTTTCTCTCGTTTTAATTTAGTTAAATCATGGAACAAATTCCTTATGGCCATGATATCTTGTTTTTAAAACCAATAAATAAAATAAATAGAATGAATAAAATAGATTATAAAACAACAATAAATAAATAAATGCACATGGGGTAGCACAAAACCATAGTGGTTGGATAAACCAGTGGTTAGGGATTAAGAATGCTGAAATTGCAAGCAAAATTAATTATAACATCTAGAATTTTTTTTATTTTATATTAACATTTGAATTCTCATATCTCTATCTATCTATTTATCTATCTATCTTTTTGAAGGTACTTTGTGTGTGTAGCAGGGCTGATTTACTTCCTCCCTCTCCTGGTGATGGGCTGTGCTTACCTGGTGGTGGGTTTGACTCTGTGGGCCAGTGAGATCCCTGGAGATTCGTCTGACCGTTACCAAGAGCAGCTGACAGCCAAACGCAAGGTCTTCATCACATCATCCTCTTGCTCCTTCTTTTTTCATCATCCTTTAAGCCCATGACACTTGCTTACACACACAGTCCAGGTCAGACACTGAACTCTGAGATAACAGAGCAGACAGAGTTCACACGCAAGGGGAGGAGGGTCAGACAGGGCCACATGAAATAATCACTATGAAACTCACCCACAGTGAGAAGGTCCGTCTGCTTCTTTCATCTGTATTCTGTGTGTATGTATGTCAGTCCCATTCACCACACTTGAAGCACGTGAAGTGAAGGTATACCGTTTCCTCTCCACGATCTACTTTACATTTTATTGTTATTGTTCTAACTTAACATTTTCCTCTTCTAAAATACACAAAATATCTTAATCTATTTTCTCAGCACACATTGCTGGTACTTACAGTATGATGACACAATGTGACATATTACCTCTGAGCGCCTGAATGTCCCTGTCTTTGGTTTGAGCCTCATAATCATCAAAGAGTCTGTGACATTCCGCTGGTGACTGAGTGATTCCCTAGTACTTACTCTGGCTTCTGGCATAGTGTGTCATGGTGGTTTTCATGCTGATTCTAGGCCCACTTCAAGCTGTATGTTGATCAGGAATCGCCAGTGTTGTAGAACTAGAGTAACTTTAGGCAACTTACCTACCTTTCAAAGACCTCGAGTAGTTGGGACAGGTGCAGCTTATGGCCAAAAAGCGAGCTTTTCTGCGGTAGAACAACAGTGACAAAACAACTCAAAAAAGTGACAAAATAAAATGCATTTGCTGAAAAGTAAGATGTTATTTGAAGGTGCACTCAGTAATTCTTTGTTTTTTGTTGTTGTATTGGCCAGTATGGGTGCTATTTTGGACATATGCTGAAACAGCATTGATGCCATTGTAGAAATGCATGATTCCAGAGACATTTTAAGGTGATGAGACATCAGCTTATATAAAAATGATTGGGAGTTACAAAAGCCGCAGTTGCCTGTTAGTTCACCCATGAATGTGCATGGACAAACCAAGCCAAACCAGCCTGGAAAATACATTTTGTGTTTGTGTGTGTAATTGACCCGTTGCCAGGAGTTTGACTGACAGGCGATATAACCAATCATAATGCCGAATCTGCCATTTCTTCCGACAAAGTAGTCAGGGGAGTTAGCAGATTAACGTAGGTTGACTTGAACTTGAAAAATGGTGTGTACCATTTTACTGGTCTTTCCACCATTGGAAATGGTCTTTCCACCATTGAAACAACATTCCTTATGATGTTCATTCATGTTTATTTGATGCTATAAATGAACTAGTAGGAAGAGATCATCGGTTGATGAGCCGCTTGAACTGAGGCGCCACAGCGATCTGTCATGACACATTAAAGAGCCACAAAACGGTATTTATTGTTTAAATTTCTTTAAAAATAACAAAATTTGAAATTTGTTTCATATCAAAAGTAACCTGCTCTGTCTTGTCTGTCGACGCATTGTCAATGTCCTCTTTGCTCCGCAATGAATTTTTCACTGCGTGAGAACATGATGTCTGGCGAGAGATCGGCATGGCTTGTCGGACGTAGCAACAGTAACTAAAGGGGGCGGGTCTTTGCGAACGGTCGATTGGAGTTAAAGAATGAAGCAGTTTTGGAGATGCTAACCTTCACAAGACAACTCACTGCATGTGAAATAAAACAGCTTTTATTAGGCTACTGATATGACTGGATTCTTTTTATATGAGTTTACCTCACTTTAAACATTTCTTAAAAGTACTACTCTTTCTTAATGTGCAATTATTTTTAATGAGGTAAAAATTACTGAGTGTACCTTTAAAGCTATGGTGTGTGATTTTGCACAACTAGCACCAACTGGAATTGCAAAAGTTCTTTGGTTTCCCAAATACTTTCCTCATTAACCTTTTTTTTTTTCTTTTCATATCAACAAGTAGTTCTACCTACACTCATGGCATTATTTGACCCAATGTGTTCGTGTCAGGTTGCCACAAATTATTACACTTTTGGGGGGAAATCAACCTGCATATGCCTTACTTATTGTCGCTTCATTACATTAAGCTGGGGAAAACATTTTAAACAAAGAAAAAAATGGTTTGAAATGTGGCTAAATGGCTTCTGCACAATGCATATTTTAACTCTATTTATTATGTTTTATTTTCATTTTTAAACACAGGTTTGCATGCTGCTTGCTGGTGGTGGCTTAGGGCCATTGGACAACCTGAAAGCTAATGTCGAGAAAATTGTTAGGGGACATTATGCATGACAGCATCCTGCCAGTTTTCGTACAATGTGGGCAGCATGCAAAGCCCAGGAAATCAGCTTGAAGGACAGAAACTGTATTTATAGGCATACAGTATAGCCAATATTGAAATGATCTCTTCTTGCCTGACCCTCAGGTGGTGAAGATGATGATTGTGGTGGTATGTACGTTCGCCGTTTGCTGGCTCCCCTACCATGTCTATTTCCTGATTCACCAGTTCTACCCGCACCTGTTTGAGGAGCCCTTCATTCAGCAAGTCTATCTGACCATCATGTGGCTGGCAATGAGCTCCACTATGTACAATCCCATTATCTACTGCTGCCTCAATGACAGGTAATTTCACCTGGAGTGAAAACACAGTAATTGACGCACACACAGTCACATCTAGCTCTTTCCAGAGTCGCTGGATTATTGCTATAATATCATTATTGTTCGAAATGATCCATCTTTGTACCGTAGAATGCAGTCCAACGCCACGATGTATTATTCTGTAATATATCCCTCTATCTATTTTAACGCCTCGCTCAGATGCTGAAAATCCATCACAGAAGCCTTTGAAAGACAAAGTAATAATATTCTCTATACAATTTTCACCTTAAAACCCATCATCATATCTGTCTTTTCTTCTCCTACATTTCTGCATGCCTCCTCAGGTTCCGTGCTGGATTTAAGCAAGCATTCCGCTGCTGTCCGTGCGTCCCTGAGGGATCCTACGAGGGTCTAGAGCTCAAGTCCACCCGGTACCTTCAAACCCAGACCAGTTTGTACAGAGCCAGTCGAATGGAGACCACAGTGTCCTGTGTGATGCAGCCGTGTGAAGATGGCCACAAGGTTACCTTTGGGAGCATCAGAGGGGCTGCTGGGAGGCCGGCAGCTCACAGCCCTTCCAAGGAGTTCACGTCCAATGGCTCATCCTCTCGCAGTATTTCCAAGACCGTGTCGGAGACCTCCAGCTTTTACTCCAGTAATAACCTACAGGAATAAGGGTGCAGAAACAGAAGAGCAGGACGAAAATAACTATCTTTTGTGGAGATGTAATCGTTTAGTGAATCCTCTTAAATTCTCCCCCCAGTGTAAATCTTGAGGATTACCTTGAGTGTGTGCAGATGTGTTTTAGCTGGTTGAGGACACACACAGCAAGGGTTTTTCATTTCAAATGATCCATCATCTTTCATTCTTGTCACATTCTTTTCATGAGGTTTAATTATGATTAGAGGAATATTTACATTGATTTTTTTGGCAAATGCTTTTTTACCAAAGTTATGTAATTGACATATTGCATTGTGCGGACTTAAATGAGAGCCTGATTTATTGATCCTGCAATCACTGAAGACATAGTTTACATTAATGGACATGTTATGCAGTGGAACAATGAGTCATTATACTTTATATATTGAATATGGCCACTTATATTGGTCTCTACTATAACAGGAACAGGAATAAGTTAAGAAACATATCCCTCTTAATCACCCAAGAAGACCCACCTTGCTCAAATTATATCTGAGCACATTATGTTTCTTCAGTGGCTTTTCTTTAGTTGGGGAGATTATTTGAGACCTCACATATTTTCTGTGCAAGCACATCCTTCCTTTAAAAGCTCTAAACTGGCTGAGACTGAAACACACACACACACACACACACAAATGCATGGTGGTGAAAGCTCTGAATGCCATTCTGATTCTGTGCTGCTCTGAAAAATAGATCAGGGGGGATATGTGATGTGCAGAGAATTTTTCAGACTCTTTTTCTTTTCTCTCTCTCCCCATCTGCTTACCTTCATTTCTTTTTTTTATCATTTGTTCTTTTAGTAATTGACCCTTCACTAAGCTCCGCCCCTTGGTTACTGTTGCCCCCTTGGTTAGTACTGTTGTTGAAGACAAGCAGAAAGAAATGAATTGGAGATGAGCAGTGTGATTGAAATGTGCTCATAAAGTGATTTTTTTTTTAAATAATTAGATTTTATTTTTTACGTAGGCTGAAATGAATGTTGACATTGCGAATCATATTTTACGGCACATTTAAATTACGCAATGATAAACTGCAGAGAATAGAGGTAAATGTTAAAGAACCATTCTTTCATTTAAAATCGAACAATAGACTGCATTTCCTAAAAGCATCATAAACCCAAGTAGATCGTAAAAAAAACACGATACTTTTGGGAAACGCAACCCTGAATAATTAAGTCACATATATAATACCCAATAAACCTCAATGGTTGCCACCTGCTGGTGCATAAATGTTAAGAATTTAAAGACTCACCAAATTAAGAAATGAATGAAGCAGCATTTGTTTTATACAAAATTTAAAGGCCCACTGAATGTCCATAGAACATGCAGCATTATTCAATGTGTTGACAATTTCAACTGATACAGGAAGACAGGGCGATACAGTGTTGCCACATTGGAAATGTCCAATTATCGTACCAGAAGCTCAAAATTATCGTATTTGGAAGAAAATTATCGTACACGACTTTTTAGTATAGGTAAATGAATTAAATTAATAACTATTGATTTTTACAACGGAAAGAATCAATAATGAACTAACTTAAGCTGAACAATCACACTATTTTATCTGCTGTACAGCCAAAATTATGTTCCCTCTATCTCTGTAAAGCTATACTTTGACACAATCTGCATTGTAAAAAGCGCTGTATAAATAAAGGTGACTTGACGAGTCAAACGTACAGCTGTTTATCTATAGACCAACAACTTTTTGACATGACCGCAAATTACCACAATAGCAGACCAATCACAGTGCTTGCGGTCCGCGTAGAATTGACGCGTTGTTACATTTTTGAAGAGGTGCACGTCAGGCTACGTCGTAGGCTACGCGTGCTACAAAAAGCCTACGGCGTACACTCGACGCAGAAGTATAAATCAGCCTTTAGAGGGAACATTGGCTGTACAGCAGCTAAAAAAGTGTGATTGTCCATCTTAAGTTAGTTAAGTATTGATTCTTTCTGTTGTAAAAACAATAGTTATTAATTTAGTTCATTTAGCCTACCTATAAAAAAGGCGTGTACGATCATTTTGTTCCAAATACGATAATTTTGAGCTTCTGGTACGATAATTGGACATTTCCAATCTGGCAGCGCTGCCTCGTATTTACCGGAATCTTGAAATGACAACACGTGACGTTATATTCGGAGCTGTTCACGTCCTTTTGGTCCTTGGACTGGGAATTATGCGTTTCCATGGCACCACTAGCAACACCTAATAAATCAATCTACAGCGGTCAGGTGGTACAGCGGCCACGTGGTACATCTGGGAGCGTTCAGAATACTCCCAGCATACAAGCTGTAATTACGAGCTCTACGAGGACGTGAACGCTTTTTACAAGCTAGAACGAGTAAATAAAAATTATTTTCTTGTTTTCAGAAAAAAATAAGTCAAAATTAAGTGAGTTTTTCCTTAAAACAAGCAAAAATAATCTGCAAGTGGGGTAGGCTAAGTAAAATAATCTTATATCAAACCAAAAATAAGATATATAATCTTGTTTTCAGTTTGGATTAAGATTATTTTGCTTACCCCACTGGCAGATTATTTTGCTTGTTTTAAGGAAAAACTCACTTAATTTTGACTTATTTTTCCTAAAAACAAGAAAATAATTTTTACTTGTCAAGAAAATGCTTCTTGATCTAAGAATTTTTATATATTTGGACTGGAAACAAGATAAAAATTCTAAGTAAGAACAGCATTTTTTGCAGTGCAGCTTCAGCGTCTGTTTAGTGTAGGGGACGGGGCTTCAGATTCTAGAGAGCATTTGATTGGACAGAAGATCTGACGAGAAGCTGAAGTGCGATGTGATGTCATGAAAATCCGTGATTCATTTTAGCGGAAGTGAGAGACAGTAAGTTTTGAATGCTTATATCTGCTAAATGCAAATTTCACGACTTATTAATTCATTCCCTTGATTTGCTAAATCGATTTTGCTGCCTGTGCTTTAGCCTACTATTTTTTTGTCATGTGCAGGGCTCCGTAGACCACCAACTGCAAGTTTCAGATGCCATCTTTATTTTTTAGCTCAACTGTCACAGAATGGAAAGCACATGATTGTGGGATATCAAAGGCAGTGAAGGATACATCTATGCTGCCTTCAAAAATCAATCAGATGAAGGCATGTCAGGAGACAGGAAGTAAGGCTAACATTGGATTCGGACGTGCTTTGATGCCTTCCTACCTTGCAATGCGTCCTCTGAAGGCAGCATTTTTCAGTTTTCAGATCCACCTACATTTGCTGAGGTACGATTGGTTAGTAACATATTTGTAAGGTGGGGCTTAGCGAAGTGCCAATTCTGTAGTTATTCTAGAGTCTATTGTACAAGCATTCATGTGCACATCTCTCTCTCACACTAGACAAGGCCAAAGTAAAATTAGCTCTTCAGGCACCTCCCTGGATACAGTCATGGCAATATGATACTGAGGTACACAGGATTATGGGACAAAAGCAGTGAGGGGGTTATAAAAGTTACGCAAAGGATGTGGGATGGGGGGTTGAAAGAACACCTGCTGCTGTTCTTGACCGGGATTGTGACAGTGGTGTCTGTTTTCCAAAACGAGCAAGCATGATTGTGAGGCTGAGCTGAGCTTTATTGTTCACACAGTGGCAGAAGGCTTGTTATGGTGCAATATGTTCAGAATATTTCTGAACATATTGCAATGTAAATGTCTGTGATCTGAATGTGCATGACTGTTTGGCAGGTGCTAACAGCTCATTCCAGGAGTAAATGAGCCACGCTCTGTTCCTGATCTACAAAATCTTTTTTAGAAATTCAGAACCATCAGTGATGCTTTTGCACAGTCGCATCTGCCTTCACACTATATATATAGTGTGCCAAGCCAAAATTGGCAAAATATTTTGTGGTCTTTTAATGGTCTTAACGATTTTAATCACAAATCACTGGTCAGGAAATTTGCAAGAATTGCACAAATACTGTAGATAAAGTAACTTAGCATGGCATAGACTTCCCCTTTATTTTCTTTAAATGTTTGAGCCATGTGGGTAAACTTGCAGACAGCTTTTTACAGGAAGAAGAGTCAGTGTTGATCCACTCACTGTAAAAAGCTTCAAACAGTTCATGAGTATTTAAAAAAATGTCTCCCAGTTCGTTTGAGTTTAACATGAGACCAAATATTCACAATAGGGTTCAAATCTGGACTCTGACTAGGCCAAAACATGAGCCTGATGGACTTCAAGCCACTTCTTGGTTGTCTTTGCTATTTGGGTAGGAGCATTGTCTCGTTGAAAAATCATTCCTGATCATTCCTCATTGGATAATACCTTTTCATTTGTATGAAGCAAGCCATTCTGCAATATTCTCCTGTACTCCAAAGCATTAAATGACTTTTCACAATGAAGTAACTCACCAATACCAGCTGCTAAAAAGGCTCCCCACACAATGACACCTTTTCCTCCATGCTTCACACACATTTATTATTATATTTCTCAGCAGATTTTTGAAGACGCCGGTCTGGAGCATCACCATGCAACTCGTGATTCAATATGATTCATCACTCCACACACAACTATTCTGCCAAAAACTCATTGTGTCTTTGATGTTTTCCTGAGACAGAAATTGCTTTTTAAGTAGTGTATTTGCTTAAATTTTTCTAATTTCCTGACCAATAAGATAATTCATTATATATATATACTGTATATACAGCTCTGGAAAAAAATTAAGAGACCAATGCAAAATTAGCAGTTTATCTAGATTACTTATATGTATCTGTGTGAGTAAAATGAACATTTTTTTATTTATTCTACAAACTACCAACAACATTTCTTAAATTTCAAATAAAAATATTGTCATTTAGAGAATTTATTTGCACAAAATGACAAGTGATCAAAATAACAAAAGAAGATGCCATTTCCAATCACAGCTTCCGTGCATCTTCCCATGCTCCCTATCAGTCGGTCACATTGCTGTTGGGTGACTTTATGCTGAAATAATTCAGTTTGGCCGTTTGATAGAAGATCCGAGTCACTGATTCGATTCGTAAAGCTCTGAAGCAGTTTTGAAATCGGCCCATCACTATATTGTTGAAAATTCATTATTTATTTTGGCGCACAGAAAGTATTCTTGTCGCTTTATAATATTAAGGTAGAACCACTGAACTCACATGAACTGTTTTAAATAAGTTTTTAGTACCTTTATGGATCTTGAGAGAGGAAGTGTCATTGCTGTGAATGCAGGCCTCACTGAGCCAACGGATTTAATCAAAATATCTTAATTTGTGTTCCGAAGATGAATGAAGGCCTTATGGGTTTAGAACGACATGAGGGTGAGTAATAAATGACATTATTATTTTTATTTTTGGGTAAACTAACCCTTTAAGACATAGGTGATTACATAAAATAAAACAAAAAAAAGAGAGAAAAGAGCAATGCAAATTTTGTTCGACTGCTGGTTTGGGTTTTTGGGCACCTCTGTGGACCGTATTTATCTATGTGTGTGTGAGCACAGGAGGATTTGCTCTCATCAGCTCTATCTCTCTATAATCAGAGTAATTACCCAAGAGAAGAGAACACAGAGGGGAGGACAACAGCTGTGTATGAAAGCATTCACACACTACTCATCCACCCTCCAGCATTCCTCACATCCCTCCCAAGGCCATTCTGCGTGGCTGCTTAATTTCACTCAAAGTTATTATTCGTGTCCATACATAAACATAGTGAGTGTGAGTGAGCGTATGTGCGTTTAAACATACCTCTACATGAGTCCAGCTGGTATAGTTCATCAGTTATTCAGAAAGAAAGACATGCTTTGATTTCCATCCAGCACAGGAGGCCTGGGCTGCTGGTTTCACGTCTTGAAATGTCCTATAAGACTCTGATCGCAGGAAGTCTTGGCAACACTTTCATTAGTTACATTAAAAGGGGTCATGACAAGTCTTTTTTATGTCATGTTTTGTGTTTCCTTCACCAAACACAGTCGTAATTTAGTTTTTATGACCATTTTCCACTTTCTTTCAGGCCTTTTGAATATATCAAGCTGTTTCGCTGCTGTACCTTTAGGTTTTCTGTGTATACTTTCTCTTTCTTTGTGAAAAGAGTAACAGCGCTTACTCGTGTGTTGGGGTTTTGTTGTCTAATAGAGTTGGCGCTGATCCATCTTTCACAAACACTCTCTTTGCAAAGCCTGCATTACAATGTGACAGGTTCACAAAACAACATCTGCGTGCTTATAGTTAAGGTCAGACTGAAAATGATCAGGGACCTTGGTACATAAAAACTTCAACTCCTTCTGAAGGCCACGGTGCCATAGGTGTCACCCCACATATTTGATCAATTATCAATCAAACTTTTTTTTAATTGTTTAGATCAAAGACTATTTGACCCCTTAACCACACATTAGTATATCACATGGTGTAAATGGTGTACAGATCATTATTTTATGTATATTCAATTAGTTAAAAATGTAATTCAACTTTTATTCATATATTTTCATATGTATCTTAAAGTACATCAACAACCAATCTGTTAAGAATATATTCCTTATTAATGACTTTACTTTGCCTGTTTATGAGTTTACCAAGCTAAATAGTATTATGTAAATATTTCTTATATGCTTTTGGCAGTGGTTTCCAAAATATGTGTTTGTAATGTATTTAGTTCATTATATTGTAAGACTGAACATGCACCAACATGAGCAATCATCTATGGCTAAACCGAACTTCCAGAACTGATGGGCCAAGTTGTAACTAAAATAATGGCCATCCACCTTTGCTTTCAGTGTTGTGCTGGGTTCTCTCATTTTATGTATGCTTTTGTAAAGGATTTAGTATGCTTCTGCTTTGTCTAATATATCTGTATTGAGGCCTGTGTGTGCTTTAAAGGGAAGAGTTTGAACATCTATGTTCGGCATTAAAGTCGTGAAGCAAATCAAGCAGGTTCAGCTAGTTAGGATAGATCATGTTAATCATTTGAGACACACAAAATGAGCCACTGAAATGATTAAGCAGAGAGAAAGACAAAAGTCTGTGTCTCACAGTAGGGTAGAGCTATCAATGTCTCGTTGAAATTCAGCTCAGTTTTTCTGGTCAGATGTCGAGTTGTGCCCTCGTCTTCAGAGCAGGGTTGATCTTTGTTGCTTTTGCGAAAGCTGTCAAAAAGAGTTAATCTGTTAAGTCAATCTGTTCTTGCCGCCCTCTTTTTTAAAGAAAGTTTTTGAGACTTATGACGAATATCAATAGACTTCATTGTTGTATATTTAGTGCTTTAGCTGACTTTGAGATAGGCATTTACAGCTTAAATTATTCATTTTAAATATAAATTTGCTATTATATTTTTTATTTTTTATACATGTTGTTTATATTTTTAGGGACACAATCTTATTTTCACCTTTAAAAACACAAATAGTTTAATGACACTGTTAAATGTAGTCTTTGCAAAGCCTCAAAATTAATACTATGTAGTATAATGTTTTGACACCTAAATTCACTTAGAATTTAAAACCATGGATTTAGGCTTTTTTGTGTTTTGTTTTAAATTAAGACAAAAAAGTATTTAATTTTAATGTCTGCCATTCAGTCATATAGCATGACAATATTATTGGCTTATCTGTATTAGAATAATATCAGCGCATCCCTACTAATTTCATGCATTAAGCTAAGAACTTCAATTATGAGGGATGACAGAAATTAAATGAGATTGACTAAAAAGTTTTAGCATGAGAGGAAAATCAACGAGACTGAGAAAACCAAAAAAAAAGAAATTAATGGCTGAGACTTGATAAACAGGTAAAAATCTACTGAATAAAACAACCAATGGACCAAATCATTGAGTAAATGAGCAGGAGAGATAAAATGGAGGCTGGGATCACTTGGGGCTTGACAAAGATTACACTCTAAAAAATGCTGGGTTAAAAACAACCCAAGTTGGGTTGAAAATGGACAAACCCAGCGATTGGGTTGTTTTAACCCAGCAGCTGGGTTAAATGTTTGCCCAACCTGCTGGGTAGTTTTTATTTAACCCAAATATTGTTTAAAAATTACTGTATTTCTTGCTTAAAATGAACCCAAAATATGTTGGAAATTAACATTTATTAATATGTTTAATAAACAAACATTTATTAATACTTTTTTTGAATAATATTTAAACAATAAACATTTATTAAGTTTCTTATTAATAAATGCTCATCTTTTTGATTATTATTGTTGCCTCTAGTAATTATGAGTCTGATTTTTAATTTCCAACCTATTTTGGGTTCATTTTAAGCCAGACATATAGTCATTTGTAAACAATTGTTGGGTTAAATAAAACTACCCAGCACATTGGGCAAACATTTAACCCAACTGCTGGGTCAAAACAACCCAATCGCTGGGTTTGTCCATTTTCAACCCAACTTGGGTTGTTTTTAACCCAGCATTTTTTAGAGTGTAGGACTTTATAAAATCTAGTTATGACATGTCTTCCACCACTCATGGAAGCCAAAGATGTATTTATTTTTCCTTTTGCTCTTCAATTCAAGAGCAGCTTTTCTCTGAGGAAAGGAAAAAGTACAGAGAGTATGATTGACAGCTAGACCTCACGATGATTCAATAGGATTTCCTGCAAATACTAATGAACTCAGAGTTCAGAGGATCTTGAAGCCAGTCATAGGCTGTATATGAGGAGTTTTTTTCTACAATTCAGTGAGGTTGCCACTTCAAGGATGGTTCTGAATTATAAAAGTGTTTACATTTCTTTTACCTGATCCTTTTATGGAATAGCAAGAGAGGAGACGGCGATCTTCTCTTCCACCAGAGTTTTGGTAGTCAGTGCTTCTATCCACCTCTCACAGCCTTGTAGATGCTAAATAAGCTAAATATGAATTTTAAAGCTAAGCGGAATGGTTACAGGCATGTTAAAATCTCCAAAGATAGGACAAAAAAACATGCCAGTCTCATTTTAAGTGACTTTTTCTTTTAGAAAGATGTGGTAAAAAAAAAAAATCATTAAATCATTTGTGAATTCACACTTTCAAATCGGTGCCTGAATGCAAATTCTTGTCTTTCTAAAGCCTGTCTTCATAGTTAATAAATGGTGAAGAAATGTGTGGTTATTCAATTTCAAAAGATGTTACAGTTCATCACTGAACAATAATGTTATTATTTCCCTCAATGTGCCATTGTAAAATGCTTGTATTGGAAAACCAGTCGCTTATGTCCCTTTAAGTTGTTTAGTTGAGTCAAGCAGAAATGCTATTATAAGTCAAAACATATATATAATATATATATATATATATATATATATGTTACCTGCATTTAAAAAACAATCAATAAATGTTATAAATTGTTTTGAAATCAAACATAGTGGTCTTAACTGCTTCTGAGAGTGTGCTGAGCAGAAACTGGTCATCATAAAAATATCTCCTTTTGTTTGTTATGCCTAGAAACATCATACAAATGAGTGTGTGCTGGGTTTTATGTTTGTATATGTCTCTCACTCTTCTCTTTCTCAAAAATCAAGGCATGCTGAATCAGTGCTGACACTAGAGGCTTCAGGGGCCATGTCAATGTCAGGAGCAGACATGCATGAGGCTTAAAATCTTGAAAAATATTATAGCACTCATTAATTTAAAAACATTTACATTTGTTTGAAAGCCATATACTACCCTGTGCATAAATTGCTGTTTTCAAGGCATATTGAACAATTTCTTTTATGTGTGAAACAGGACCGATCAGTGAAAATATTATCTAAATAGATCCAGATTAGAGAGGAGAAAGAGAATAACCTTCTAAGTCCCGGTTCAGCCTTTGCCTCCGGAGACCGGGATTGTAGGAAGATGCAAGCTGTCCCGGGTGCCCCTCTGGTTTCTCTTTCCTGACATCTTTTTCCTTCAGTTTCCCATCAAGCTCTCCACACGTGATTAAATAATAACAACAATGATGTGTTTGGCCTGCAGCGAACACATTGGATATGACAAATTAAATTGCCTCTTGTTGACAGGGCATGTGGAACAAGAAAAAATGTGCTGGTGATTTTTTTTTTTTTTTCTGTTGTAGACGAGTAAAAATAGCTCTTTCTCCGTTTTATATTTTGGATTTGTTTCTCTATCCTCTCTATCCTTCTCTTGCATTTGTAGTAGATTTCATTTCCCACATTGCTATGCCCTTGGTATTGCACCGTTAATCTCTCACTCATCTGGATTCAAATGGCATTTCTGTCCTTAATCTAATGCTAACATCATGTTGTGGAGAAACTCAAAGGTCAAGCTGAAATTCTGCAACAAACAGCAACTTCATAATCAATCTCACCATAGAAAAGAAATGAAACTATTATTTTTCATCCTCAGGGTATTTTATGCATATATAATACATCATCAAAACCCATAGATCCATATTCAACCAGGTTTTAGATTTGATAAGGATCTCAGTCATTCCCATATTCACTTAAAACGTTTGTTCCTGACAATATTGCTAAAGGTACTTCATTAAAATAATGTGACACTCCAAAAACATGGAGTTTTTAAAGGTTCATTGTGATTTCACTTTTTTAACTTTAGTTAGTGTGTAATGTTGTGGCTTGAGCATAAACAGTATCTGCAAAGTTACACACTGAAAGTTCAATGCAAACAGAGATATTGTCTTTTAAAGAATTCTCTGTTTAAGGACTACAACAAAGGTTGTAGTTGTTGGTGACATCACTAAATTTACATAAACCCTGCCCCCGAGAACACTCAACAAAGTGGGTGAGGCCATGTTATTGCATTACAGTACTTAACACTAATGTAATAGCATGTCATAGAAACAAAATGACAAGTTATAATTAAACTAAACTGTTCTATCTTCTATTTCTAATATTCTATTTTTTTTGGCCCTGTAAGCATTTTACAACAGTTCCCACATGAGCAATTTATAGATTATCATAACAGAATATGCTCATTAATGACTTTAAAATAGTTAACTCCACATCGGCTACATAAATTCATCAACTAACCGTTCTGTTGCATTCAAAATGTTGTCACGTCTCCATCATTGTCCGACTCTGTTTTGAACATAAATGGCTGAACAGTTTCTGACATTTTCAGTGAGTGTGCGTGAGGTAACGTTAATCGGAGCTGCTAAGTGCTAACATGAGCTCCTGAAACTCTGCCCCCTTTTGAGAGCAGCAGCTCATTTGCATTTAAAGGGACACACACAAAAACGGAACGTTTTTGCTCACCCTCAAAAAGTGACAAATTTAGCATGCCATAAAAAATTATCTGTAGGGTATTTTGAGCTAAAACTTCACATACACACTCTGGGGACATCAGAGATGTATTTTACATCTTGTAAAAGTAGCATTATACCACCCCTTTAAAGATTAGAGCCAGATTCACATATAGTGTGAACCAGACATGTACACTCACTGGCCACTTAATGTACACCATGCTAGTACCAGGTTGACCCTCTTTTGCCTTCAGAACTGCTTTAAAGGGATAGTTCACCCAAAAGTGAAAAGTGATCTCTCGCGTGTATACGTCACTCATTGTTTACACAGTGCACAAACATTGTAGGTATGACGGCTAATTGAAATAGTTCTTACTTGCGCTTATCCGGATTGTTCAAACTGACTTAAAACTAAAAGATTACGTTCTCTCACGTGAACTCATTCGGGAGTGGTGACTTTCCACGTATTCTCAACTTCTGAGCATGCTCACCTGAAGTTATGGTTGATTGCTCTTCGGCTGCATATCAACACACCCATTAACGTACTAAAGTTGTTGAGGATCTGCAGCGATCATTTTCCCCCAGATGATTTTACATATCCAGGAGAGGATCACATACGACTTAAACCATCAGCTGTGCCTATGGTTTTTCCACATCCAACTGAGGTATGTGGACAAGATCTTTATATGTGTCCTTTTTATTTGTAAAGCTGCCCTTATGAAAAGTAATAAAATAAAATGAAGTTTTGATGTAATAAAATGTTTTTTAGTGGTTTACTTCCATTTGTACAAAACATCTCTTGTACTACAGGCTCCATGTTTAAACTACGCCAGAGCACGTACACACCTCACACACCGGATGCCGTGCGCACGCTCAAGGCAGTTGGACATAGTGGTGTATTAGATGTAAAAAATGATATAAATACTGTTCGGTTTCTCACACAAACTGATCGTTTCGTGTCTTAGGACATCAATGTGTTGTCACGAGTCACGGGGTTTAATTTGGATTTGTCTGTGCATGTTTTTTTTTACTCTCATAGATTTTGTTACCATTGCCATGCATTATACGACTGACAGACTCCAACAGTTGGAGTTAAAAATCATAAATTGTGTTCTACTAAAGAAACAAAGTCACCTACATCTTGGATGCCCTGGGGGTAAGCAGATAAACATCAAATTTTCATTTTCAACTATCCCTTTAATTCTTTGTGGAATAGATTCAACAAGGTGCTGGGAATATTCCTCAGAGATTGTGGTCCATATTGACATGAAAGCATCATGCAGTTGCTGCTGATTTGTCGGATGCACATCAATGATGCAAATCTCTCATTCCACCACATCCCAAAGGTGCTCTACTGCATTAAGATCTGGTGACTGTAGAGGCCATTTGAGAATAGTGAACTCATTGTCATGTTCAAGAAACCAGTTTGAGATGATTTTAGCTTTGTGACTGCATTTGAGCTTTGAGCATTATCCTGCTGGAAGTAGCCATCAGAAGATGGGTAAACTGTGGTCATAAAGAGATGGACATGGTAAGCAACAATACTCAGGTAGGTTGTGGCTTTTAAAAGATGTTCAGTTGGTACTAAGGGCCCCAAAGTGTGCCAAGAAAATACACTATTACATCACCAGTAGCAGCCTGAACCGTTGATACAAGGCAGGACGGATCCATGCTTTCATGTTGTTTATGCCAAATTATGATTTAACACCTGAATGTCACAGCAGAAATCGAGACTCATCAGATGAGGTAATGTTTTTCCAATCTTCTATTGTCCAGTTTTGGTGTGTCCATGTAAGTTGTAGCACCAGTTTCCTGTTCATAGCTGACAAGAGCGGCACCCAGTGTGGTCTTCTCTCGCTGTAGCCCATCTGCTTCAAGTTTTGACGTGTTGTGCGTTCAGAGATGCTCTTCTGCAGACCTCATTTGTAACGAGTGGTTATTTGAGTTACTGTTGCCTTTCTATCGGCTCGAACCAGTCTGGCCATTCTCCTCTGACCTCTGGCTTCAACAAGGCATTTTTTCCCACAGAACTGCTGTTCAATGGATATTTTCTCATTTTCACACTCTCTGTAAACCTTAGCGATGTTTGTATGTGAAAATCCCAGTAAATCAGCAGTTTCTGAAATACTCAGACCAGCCTCCCTTGAGCAAGGCACCTAACCTCCAATCGCTCTCCGGGCGCCGCAGCTAAAATGGCTGCCCACTGCTCTCAGTGTGTGTTCATGGTGTGTGCATATCTCAAAGATGCGGAAACTGTTGTTCAAGCTTTTATAACTTCACGTCTTGATTATTGCAACTTCTTGTTTTATGGTCTACCCAAAAAAGTCATAAATCGCTTCCTCACTTTTACCAAAAAATTAGCTCACATCACCCCTGTCTTACAGCAACTACATTGGCTCCCTGATGTTAGTTACCGCATCCAGTTCAAATTCTTACTCTAGTTCTCAAGTCTCGTCATGGTTTAGCACCTTCCTATCTCTCTGAATTGATTATCCCCTATAGAGTACCTCAGGGATGACGTGTTTTTGTAGGCCAACCCGGAAGTTAGTGGCGCACGGGTTCCCTCGATCGAAAGCCTATTCATTTTTCCCATAGACTTTTGGAAAATTGCAAAAAATAAGCTCTGTGTTTAACAAAGGGTTATGACACTTACACGTTTTGTCTATCAAGATAATTTTTACAAGTTAACACAACATTTATACATTTTAAAGCCTAAATAAAGTCGTCAGATATAAAAAGCTAACAGTAGGCTATAAACGGACTACAGCACACCATGGTCGCGGATCAACGTCACCACCAGCAAACTTCCTCAAACTTTATTTAAAAACATGCTCGCTGTTTATGATCTGCGCTGTGTATGAATACTTATCCACTTTTTCATGAGAAATGCTGTCCAAATGTCCTGTTTGTCATGATGACGTCTAAAGTCCCCGCCAAAGGAAGTAGTCCCTTTTAGCAATTTGTTAGCAACCACCGTTTTTAAGACACAATAAAGGTTTAAAAAACCACAAGCGGGTTATAACTGGTGTTTTATGTCATAGATCAAAACGTGAAAATATTTAGTCTTTGTTAACCACAGACCTTATTTCAGGCGATTTAGCAAAAACCCATTCAAAAAACCCATAGACTTTGGGGCGATGGAACCGGAAGTCCTAAAATGCTAACTTGTTTCCGGGTTTTGCCTACAAAAACACGTCATCCCTGAGGTACTCTATGTCCCTGCCCGTACTCTGAGATTGAGCTCTGAAAACTTGCTTGCAGTACCCAAGTTCTGTCTATCTAGTGTTGGTGGTAGGGCTTTCAGCATATCAGCTTCTAAGCTCTGGAACAAACTACCACAAGACCTTCGTGATGTCTCTTCTCTTCAGGCCTTTAAAACTGCTCTCAAAACTCACTTATTCACTTTATGTTTTGTTAATTGATTGTCTGTCCCAATTTTCCAGCTCTATTGTTTTTGTAAGTTTAATGTAGATTAACTTTCTTTGTCTGTTCCATCTGGTTGATTACGTGTTGTATACTGACTGTATACTTATATGTATTCATGTTATTTAGCAACTTCACGTAAAGCGTCCATGGGTTCTTGAAAGGCGATAAATAAATAAACATATTATTATTATTATTATTAATACTCACTGCTGTGTGTGTGCACTTGGAAACAGCCCTTTATATTAAAAAGACCATAATTTAATAGTTTATTCGGTGACTATAGGTTTTGTTTTTGATTAGGTCCAATCTCATTTGAGACCGTAGTGAATGTGGCTGCCTCAGCCAGTGTAGATAGATTTCACCTGCTCATGACAAAGACTGAAGGTCTCTCCTCCCTCTCTATCCAGTCTAATGGAAAGCAGTAAGGGGCTGACATTCTCTGCTCTCATTCATCCTCTTTCAGCCCCTTTCTATCTATCTCTCACTTTCTCTGCAGGAGGGGATGTTGACATTCCAGCCTGAAGGAGGGTGGGATACCCCCACCGAGACCATGACCCTTAGTAGTGAAGCACAGGATGAGAAACGCCTGCATTAGCCTCTTCCTACTTCCCCTACCAATTATAATTCCTCGACCCAATGAAACCACATGCCAAAACCCAGTGAGGCTGTATGGTGAATTCCCTGCTAGAGGTTTACTACAGGGAAAAACAAACACTATATAACAAATGATCGTAACTCCTGATCAGTTATATTAGGGTTTTATGTTGCATCTTATGTTGCTTGCATTATTTTAGTTTATACTACTGGACTGTTGAATGCTCAAAACTGATTGGTAGACCAACGTTCTAAGGTGCAATTATTTTCAGGGAAACACGGCTAAAGTAGTTCTAGGCAGGTCTTGACCGCATTGCAGTTACATATCACTTCACCAAAGGATTTCTGTTATTTCAATAGATCCTACAGGGGCAGCCTACAACCGCAAAGAAACAAAACCCACAACGACACTTACCAAGCAAATGAATATAGTAAACAATAGGATGAAAACGTCAAATTATTGTCATAGTTTTTGCCACAAAATACTTTTTAGTGTGTCCTGAATGCGCATACTCTCTCCCGCTCTCTCTCTCTTTCAAACGTACACGTCACATACTGTAGTACGGACACACATTTGCACAGAAACGGTTTAATTCGTAAGAGCAGCGCTGACAATCAGTAAAATAGTTTAGCAACTTAAAAGCTACATGACATTTCTCACCAGCGAGATAATAACTGTGCTGTTCTTGAGGAAGATGAACTTTCGCTATTAGTAGAGACACTGTTGCAGTGAGAGACGCACAGACTCAGGTAGGCTAATTCACATATGCTTATTCTCTCTCTCTCTCTCTCTCTCTCTCTCTCTTTTAACTGTGTTAATAACTGTGTCAACGGTATTATTCTGCTATCAAAGCTCAAGCCTCCGTTACTAGTTCTGAAATGACGTTTTGGAATGAGGCTTGGGATGAGATGCGTAAGAAATTAGTCCCCCACACAAGAGTGTTTTAAGGACAAAAACCTGACAAATGTCTTGAAATACAACATCAGAACAGTGTCTTGAGATGTGGTAAGCGTAGTATAAGTGGAATAACTGACTCCGGGCTGTTGAATTCTTAGAAAATAATGCACACCCTCCGTTTCGTGTCGTGGCCGCATTACCACCTCTAGTGTGCATTATTTTCTAAGAATTCAACGGCCCGTTTCTATATATTAGTATTTACCTCAGCTTGTGTAAAATTTGGTACATGTTTCTCACTCCCACCTTTGTTTTTGGTGATTGTCAGTGTATTATAAAGGTATAAAGGTTGACATTACAGGTCCTTCTCAAAAAATTAGCATATTGTGATAAAGTTAATTATTTTCCATAATGTAATGATAAAAATTATACTTTCATATATTTTAGATTCATTGCACACCAACTGAAATATTTCAGGTCTTTTATTGTTTTAATACTGATGATTTTGGCATACAGCTCATGAAAACCCAAAATTCCTATCTCAAAAAATTAGCATATTTCATCCGACCAATAAAAGAAAAGTGTTTTTAATACAAAAAAAGTCAACCTTCATATTATTATGTTCAGTTATGCACTCAATACTTGGTCGGGAATCCTTTTGCAGAAATGACTGCTTCAATGCGGAGTGGCATGGAGGCAATCAGCCTGTGGCACTGCTGAGGTGTTATGGAGGCCCAGGATGCTTCGATAGCGGCCTTAAGCTCATCCAGAGTGTTGGGTCTTGCGTCTCTCAACTTTCTCTTCACAATATCCCACAGATTCTCTATGGGGTTCAGGTCAGGAGAGTTGGCAGGCCAATTGAGCACAGTAATACCATGGTCAGTAAACCATTTACCAGTGGTTTTGGCACTGTGAGCAGGTGCCAGGTCGTGCTGAAAAACGAAATCTTCATCTCCATAAAGCTTTTCAGCAGATGGAAGCATGAAGTGCTCCAAAATCTCCTGATAGCTAGCTGCATTGACCCTGCCCTTGATAAAACACAGTGGACCAACACCAGCAGCTGACATGGCACCCCAGACCATCACTGACTGTGGGAACTTGACACTGGACTTCAGGCATTTTGGCATTTCCTTCTCCCCAGTCTTCCTCCAGACTCTGGCACCTTGATTTCCGAATGACTTTGGACCACTGAGCAACAGTCCAGTGCTGCTTCTCTGTAGCCCAGGTCAGGCGCTTCTGCCGCTGTTTCTGGTTCAAAAGTGGCTTGACCTGGGGAATGCGGCACCTGTAGCCCATTTCCTGCACACGCCTGTGCACGGTGGCTCTGGATGTTTCTACTCCAGACTCAGTCCACTGCTTCCGCAGGTCCCCCAAGGTCTGGAATCGGTCCTTCTCCACAATCTTCCTCAGGGTCCGGTCACCTCTTCTCGTTGTGCAGCGTTTTTTGCCACACTTTTTCCTTCCCACAGACTTCCCACTGAGGTGCCTTGATACAGCACTCTGGGAACAGCCTATTCGTTCAGAAATTTCTTTCTGTGTCTTACCCTCTCGCTTGAGGGTGTCAATGATGGCCTTCTGGACAGCAGTCAGGTCGGCAGTCTTACCCATGATTGCGGTTTTGAGTAATGAACCAGGCTGGGAGTTTTTAAAAGCCTCAGGAATCTTTTGCAGGTGTTTAGAGTTAATTAGTTGATTCAGATGATTAGGTTAATAGCTCGTTTAGAGAACCTTTTCATGATATGCTAATTTTTTGAGATAGGAATTTTGGGTTTTCATGAGCTGTATGCCAAAATCATCAGTATTAAAACAATAAAAGACCTGAAATATTTCAGTTGGTGTGCAATGAATCTAAAATATATGAAAGTTTAATTTTTATCATTACATTATGGAAAATAATGAACTTTATCACAATATGCTAATTTTTTGAGAAGGACCTGTATATCATTGTTTTAGTATATATTTTTTTTACTGTAAATTTAAGTTCAGTTCATAAAATTTTAAATGTTGCTACCATATTTTTTACAGTAAAGTTCTGGCAAACTGCTCTTTTTTTTGTTTGTTTTTTCTTTTTTACAGTGTACTGTGTTTTCTATGAAGCGTTTTGACAGCTAACTTGTGCATTATACACTAGCCTCTGTCTCAGTACATTACTTGAAACATGGTGAGAGCCTGTAATGGTGTGAACAACCACACTGATGGGAGCAGGTGCATTATGTCCTGTTTCACAGCTGTAGAAATAAACACCATATTTACTGCATCAAGTACCTTTTATGCATTGAAATGTTCTGTAATGATGGAAACTAAAAGCTGCAAATACTGCATAAACCCTATCATTAGCATCTTCCACTTCCATTTTACGCCTGATAATGAATTATTAGCATACTACATTTGCATCTCTGCCGCAATCTATATATCGAGAAAATAATACAGTAAGTGTCATATTATAAAACGTGATCCAACAGCAAATGTGAAGGCGAGGACAAACTGTTGTCATGAGGGAGCCATTTTGCAAGTGAGAGGAACAGAGTGGGTTCCTGTTACTAAATCAATGGTCAAGAAGACAGCTGCAGTCCTATTGAGTATATAGGGAGCCAGTGGTTGTTAATGTAACAGATATGACACATTGATGGAGAGCCTGTTTCTCTGTGTGCATTTCACCCTTCCTTCACTAATGGAATTAAAAGACTATTGCTAGATCCCAGCCAGCTGGATGCAGAATACAGAAAACAACTTTGACATTCACGAAGATATACGCATGCACATGCATGAATACACAAATATGCATGGAAACTTTAAAGGCCTTTTTGCTCAAGGCAGGAGTGTGCTTACTGTTTTCCATTATTGTAGATCATTTTGTCTATTTTCTCAGCTCTGAGTGAGAAATTACCTGTCATAGATATATAAAAGGTAACAACGCTGATCAAACTGGCTTTTTTTTTCAACAGTGTCCTTTTAAAAAAGAACAAAAAAAATGTATTTGATGTTTATTACTCAACATTACACTGAAAAAAGTAACTTTTGTGATACAATTATAATACAGTTCTCTGCCCTACTAACATTCAAAAGTTTGGGCTCAAATATGATTTTTAATGAGTTCAAGATTTTCAGCAGCCAGTCTTCAGTGTCACATGATCCTTCTTGGTTCACAAGAAACATTTTTTATTATTTTTTTTTGTGATCAACTTTTTATTTGGTTTAAAATGTATAATTTAGTTTGTTATATGACAAATGGTATACATGTATATTCATGTATATAAAATAACATCACTTTTCAAATTATATACAATTGCCAAAGCCTTGGAAAAAAAAAAAAAAATAA
>RJVU01073043.1:6175384-6205926 GCA_003731715.1 Anabarilius grahami
CAATCGGAGGGAACAGAAAGACAGCATCATGGTTGGATGCCTATGTCTGATCACAGCAGGTGCTCCTTAAGTGCTGCAGAGACAGAAATGTTATTCTGTAACTCCACAAAAGTCCCCATTCATCATTATCCCTCTATTTCTCTTTATTCTTTCTGTTCTCCCTTCCTTTATTTGACAAGCAAACCAAACCACTACTTTCTTGTTTTCCATTTTTCTATTTCACTGCCTAATCATGTAACATGAAAACATGTTCATTTAAAAAAATAAAAATAAATCTCTTTGTGCATGAGCAAGAGAGGTGAAGTTGAATGTCCATATAAGGATATCTGCCTCATTTAGAATTCTGATTCATCGTCATTAGAAGGTACGAGAAAATTTATATTAGCCTGATTTGAATGGCGTGGAAATAGAGCGTTTTGATGGAATTGTTACCAAATCCATCAAAAAGCAATTACTATTCAAAACCTTACAAAAACCTCAAAAGTTTACAATTTAATCATTACTATGATTCAGTCTGTCAGCAGGAGGGGAGTGGGAGCTGAGAGCTGACCTTGGTCACCAACTTAAGTTCCCAGAGCAGATCACAACAACATCACTCCATCCAGACATTGTCATATGGTCCAGCATCACAAAATCCGTAATCATGGCAGAGCTAACGGTGCCGTGGGAGGATGGAATAGAAGCAGCTTTCGAGAGGAAAAAAGAGAAATATGCAGAGCTCACATCCGAATGCCAACAAGCTGGGTGGAAAGCTTACACCTTTCCAGTGGAAGTCGGCTGCAGAGGCTATACAGGAAGCTCCACCCAGCGATTCCTTAAGACCATCGGAATCAGAGGCCCACACCTGTGGAAGGCCCTAAAAGATATGGCAGAAGAAGCGGAACAGGGAAGTTACTGGCTTTGGCTACGCAGGAAAGACAAGGCGTGGGGGAAAAACGGATCCTAGGACAGCTGCAGGGGGTGGTAGGGAGACGTCCCTACCACTGCTCCACCACCTAGAGATGTTCCGGGATTAAAGGAGCGAAACATCGGTGAAGGGTGGCTCCCGGCTGATGACCCTGCAGCTGTCCAAACGGCACTGGCGGAAGTGCGTCAGGCAGAAATGCCCAGCAGGTGATTCACCTGTGCTCTTACTTAGTTTTCTGGTTCCCAGTGACTACTGCGAATAGAGCAGTTGACAGCCAGGAAAGACTGGTGGGCTGCCAGGGAAGTCTGGCTGGCGGCAGGAAAGACTGCAACAGGGGTGGAGGGGCTAGTTACCCTATCCACATGTTTGGGAAGCAGGAAGCTTCACAGACTCCCTAACTAACTACAAGCACGACAAAGAGAAAACAGCCCGACGGTCCACCGAGAGGCGGGATGGAAGATGGACCAAATAGGACGGACAACACGGCAACGACCGGAACGATCAACACGAATAAGGAAAGGATCCTGAGAGAATGTAACTGCGGGTGGTCTAAAGTCACATCATATCAGGGCTTGCGAATCCACCAGGGAAAAGCAAAGTGCTCTAATAACAACATCCAAGTGCAAGCTTGCACTGCAACAGCAGGTCAGACAAGGAAGGCTGGTAGCCAGGATGAGCACCACAGTGTTACCGAACCCACTATTGCACCCAGCGGAGTAGAGCATGAGCAGCCCCCAGAGGAGAAAACGCAACAGCCTACACTAACGCAGCCGCATCAGTTCCCCAAACCAGCAAACAAACCTGACCTTCCGCTAGAGATGATAAGCCGCAAGAACAAGGTTAAGTGGCCAAAGGCCAGCGAATCAGCCGCATGGAAAAGCTTTGACCTGGGCCTCCAAGCAATCCTTCAGAACTCCCTAAAAGGCAACACAATCACAAAGCTCAATATTCTTGGAGACATTATCTACACTGAAGGCAGAGAAAGATTTGGAGAGCTACAACAGAGAAGGGCTACTCCAATACAGCAAGGAAGAAGAGAGAAAGAGATCCTGCAGCTTGTAAAGGAACGCCGCCTCCTCCGCAAGTCCTGGAGGAAAGCCGAGGACAATGAGAAGGAGGGACTCAAGAACTTGTGGAACCAGCTTAAAGGCAGGCTCTCACAATTAAGGAGAGCTGAGAGGATTCGAAAGCGCAGAAGCCGGAAGGAAAAAGCCAGGACAAGGTTCTTTCAAGATCCGTTCAAGTATGCTCGTAGCCTTTTAGAGGAGAAGAAGAGCAGGATCCTTAATACAACTGAGGAGGAGCTGGCAAACCACATAAAAGTAGCGACTGGCGACAGCCACAGAGAGAGCCCTCTTGGACCACCTGGATACCTACCTCAGCCCCCAGAGCCGACTTCACCATTTGATATTACACCTCCAAAATGGTTAGAAGTCAAGCAGGTAGTTAAGCGGGCAAGAATGGAATCGGCAGCTGGACAAAACGGTGTTCCTTACAAAGTCTACAAAAACTGCCCATCGGTACTGACGCTCCTATGGAAGATGATGTGTGTTGCCTGGAAAACTAAGTCAATTCCACCTGCATGGTGTAGGGCGCTCACAGTATTTATCCCTAAGGAGAAAGACTCTGTGAAGATCAACCAGTTCAGAGGAATTGCCCTCTTGAATGTGGAAGGGAAAATCTTTTTCTCAGTGATGGCAAAACGCATGACTAGCTACCTTCTCTCAAACCAATATATCGACACCAGCTGCCAGAAGGCAGGGGTCCCCGGGTTCCGAGGCTGTGTGGAGCATTCCATGATAATATGGAATCAAATCCAGGCCGCCAAGAGCAACAAATCAGACCTCCACGTGGTATGGCTTGACCTGGAAAATGCGTATGGGTCTGTTCCCCACCAACTCATTAAGTTTGCCTTAAAGTTCTTCCATATTCCAACGAGCATCCAGAGCCTAATCACCAGCTATTTTGACAACCTCCTCGTCTCCTTCTCAACCTCAAACTTTACATCTGGCTGGCATCGAGTGGAAAAAGGAATAGCTATGGGTTGTGCCATCTCTCCCATACTGTTCATAACCGCTTTTGAGGTCATCCTGAGTGGAGGAAGGCAGACAGTGAGAGGAGTCAGATCTTCATCAGGGCAGCGCCTTCCTGCCCTTCTGTGCTACATGGATGATGTCACTACTCTCCTTCAAACAGCAGCATGTACCAACAGACTTCTAAAAAGGCTCGAAGAACTGCTCACATGGGCACGAATGGAAATAAAACCATCCAAGTCACGCAGCCTCTCAATCCGGAAGGGAACCAGGAAGGATAACATCTCCTTTTCAGTGAATGATGAAGTAATCCCGCGACTGATTGAACAGCCAATAAAGAGCCTAGGAAGGCATTACTCTGCGGACCTTTCAGACAAACATATGGCCACAGCTGTCATAACGCAACTTGTTGATGGCTTAAACAAAATCGATGAAAGCCCTCTGCCTGGGAAATTCAAAGTTTGGTGCTACCAATTCACCCTCTTTCCTCGCTTGATGTGGCCCCTCAAGCTGTGTGACATTACCTCATCAGCAGTCATGAAAATGGATGCTAAGGCAAATTGTTACATCCGGAAGTGGCTAGGCCTTCCCCGATGTCTGTCCACTTCAGCGCTGTTTGGAAGGAAAATCTTGAGTCTCCCAATGAAAAGCATCAGCTTGGG
The DNA here is from genome assembly GCA_003731715.1 of Anabarilius grahami. Classification (NCBI taxonomy): domain Eukaryota; kingdom Metazoa; phylum Chordata; class Actinopteri; order Cypriniformes; family Xenocyprididae; genus Anabarilius; species Anabarilius grahami. The sequence continues at coordinate 6,178,987 of RJVU01073043.1, forward strand.
CTATAAACTGGAAAAGGTCAGACTGGTACTAGAGTTGAAAGACTCTCCTGACCTTGTAATACAAAATGCCAAAGTCAAGGTTCGCACTGGGAGAAAATGGGACGCATCTCAGGCAGTGCAGCAGGCCACGACCAGGTTGAAACACCAGGAGGTTGTAGGAATGGTTCGGCATGGCAAAGCAGGCCTCGGCTGGGGAGCTTCAGCCAAGATGTGGTCCAAGGCAACAGAAGCAGAAAGAAAAAGGACGTTAGTCCTGGAGGTGGTGAAGGAGGAAGAGAAAGGCTACAGAGTCAAAGCGGTGAGCCAATCCCAGCAAGGGAGATGGACAACATGGGAGGGGGTGATCGATAGAACCATCACATGGGCTGACCTGTGGAAGCTGCCTCAAGCAAGGGTAAGCTTTCTGATCAGAGCCATTTATGATACCCTTCCGAGTCCACAAAACTTGCATCAATGGTATGGCATAGAAGAACTCTGCCAACTCTGTGGTCAGCAAAACCCCAGCCTCCAACATGTGCTCTCTGGTTGCAAAACAGCCCTTACTCAGGGTCGCTATGGGTGGCGCCATGACCGAGTCCTGCAGAAGTTAGCGGAAGTCATCGAGGTGCGCAGGCTCGAAGCAAATAAAACTATCTCAACAACATCAACGCACCAGCCCATCCAGTTTGTCAGGAAAGGAGGGGAGGTACTTGGCAGCACCATCCGTGACAGATCCCTTCTGTCAGCAGGAGGGGAGTGGGAGCTGAGAGCTGACCTTGGTCGCCGACTTAAGTTCCCAGAGCAGATCACAACAACATCACTCCGTCCAGACATTGTCATATGGTCCAGCATCACAAAATCCATAATCATGGCAGAGCTAACGGTGCCGTGGGAGGATGGAATAGAAGCAGCTTTCGAGAGGAAAAAAGAGAAATATGCAGAGCTCACATCCGAATGCCAACAAGCTGGGTGGAAAGCTTACACCTTTCCAGTGGAAGTCGGCTGCAGAGGCTATACAGAAAGCTCCACCCAGCGATTCCTTAAGACCATCGGAATCAGAGGCCCACACCTGCGGAAGGCCCTAAAAGATATGGCAGAAGAAGCGGAACAGGGAAGTTACTGGCTTTGGCTATGCAGGAAAGACAAGGCGTGGGGGAAAAACGGATCCTAGGACAGCTGCAGGGGGTGGTAGGGAGACGTCCCTACCACTGCTCCACCACCTAGAGATGTTCCGGGATTAAAGGAGCGAAACATCGGTGAAGGGTGGCTCCCGGCTGATGACCCTGCAGCTGTCCAAACGGCACTGGCGGAAGTGTGTCAGGCAGAAATGCCCAGCAGGTGATTCACCTGTGCTCTTACTCATGGTTACTTTGAGCTTCACTTTAGAATACTGATCCTATGACCAGTAATTCCTTTAGAATGATGTAGTTACACCATGTCTACACTGGACCGTTGTCGCTCGCGTCACAACAGCTAAAAGTTGTCTACACTGGACAAGTTGTCTACACAGCCTCAGACATCACGTCCACAGACTGTTGGCTGAACGTCTGATGCATATGGCTCACTCAACTGGAAACACTTCAGGATTTTTGAAGTCGTCATCTGGTTGGTTGTATTCTACAGGATATCCAGGAGACCTGTGTGTCGCGTTCTTTAACGGTCCGCTTGGAAACATGCCATGACCAAAACCTCCGTGTGGAAGAAGAACGCCATCGTGTTTACAACTTTGACAATGAACACTTACAAGCATCAGCTAAACGCTGGATTTTCAAAAGTAGGCTATGTGAAGTTCGCGGCTCCATTGTTGCAGTAAACTTGCACAACGTTCTTGAATGAATAATTTATTAGATGCACGCCAGTCTGACATCAACTTTACATTTTCACCCCCCTAAACATGACACGGAACAAAATTAACTGTGATTGGTTGCATTATATGTCAGTCATACGTCCTCTTGGGCGGTCCTTGGCCAATGAAAGCAGCGATAGAGTCCAGACCTTCTGCAGTGCTGCCAATTTAGCAATTTTGTCACTAGATTTAGCGACTTCCCTGCCCCTTTTGAGACTTTTTTAAAGTCGGCATGAAATCAAAATGAACCCTATTTACTTTGTTAGTACTAGTCTTGTCGTGAAAAATTAATCTGTGCAAGTAAATACACATAAAAAAATTGCTTGTTGCGGTAATCTTTAATCAAAATCTGAAAAGTTACTTCCGGTCTGGAATGGCATTCCTTATCTGATGACGTCAGTTTGACGGCTTGGGTTGAAAACGCTTAAACCACTCCCCTCTGACCGTTAGGCTATGAGGGAGAGATGGAGAGGAGGAGCACTAAAGTGAAACCCTGCCCTCTATTTAACATTCCGTTTTCACTTGGAAATACGTCACAACACTGTAGAAAAGTCGTTTGCAACTTCCAGTTCACGGGGACTTTAAATAGAACTATCGGAGATTTGTCGCTCGTGTCATGCCGCATCCAGTGTAGACAACATCACTGATTATAATGGGTTCTATTGTCTTTTGTCGTGTGGCATCATGCCGCTCGTACACACGGTTACACACTGTGTAACACTCGAGTTATTACTATTTAGAACCTTACAAAAACCTCAAAATGACTTCAGTCATTACTAGGGAGTTTTCATGCTTTTCACTTTAGAATACTGTTCCATATAATTCGTAATTCCTTTAGAAGGAGTAGTAACACTTGAGTGATTACTAGTCAGTTATATGATCTTCACTTGAGAGTTAATAAATTAACTTAGAATTAATTATACATTATACAATAATGCATTATTCACATTAATTATGAACCTGTATATAGTAGTCCTTAGTCCTCTGGGAGTTATGTAAAGTAGTAGTTACTGATTAGCTAATAATGAACTTCATCATTCAACTAATTCATTAATCAGAATTTCTTGTTAGTTACCAGCAGTTACTAGAATATACTGTGTTGCTCATTTTGTTCCTGTATCGTTTATTAATTAATGATGGAACAGTCTTCTAAAGGTAGGAACACACCAAGCCGTCGCCGACGACCTAGTGGCGACGAAAGCAGACTGCGGGGTTGGCTCACATCGGCAGCGTCTGCATCCAAAGTTGCCCTGACACACCAAACCGACGCTCGACAGCCGACGGCCAAGTAGCACGTCCGTTCTGCGCCTGCGCAAGATGAAATCCCTTTCCGTACCAGCAGGTGGCAGTAGCTGAATAGCCAATGAGAGGGAGGAGAAGAGGGAGCGGGGGCCGGTGAGAGGACTTTTCACGAGTGAAGATATTACTGCGCCAAGTCAAAGTGCTCCCGAGCAATTGCTATGGTATTCCGCCATACAATATAGTTATCCATTTTACACGCTTAGAAAAGCGCAACGTTTTGTTTTGTGTCACCGTCCTAGGTCGAGTTACACTACTCGAGTAACTGTATTTAAATAGGGAAAATGTGGAGGTGTTTGGTAGCTTCTCTGCTTGGCCCCTATTGAATGAACTGGGCTAAGCTAAGTGCTAACAAAGTTTCGCCGCAAGACAGAGCGATTTAGTGCACGCACTGAGACGAGAGAGGTATGTATCAACTCATCTTAGTTAAGGGAATAACATAGTTTAATATGAAAAAACGGTGGAGTATCCCTTTAAGCCTACATTGAAAGCTATTTGAAAACATCCAATGAAACAGAACAATACAACTTACTACTCAATGCAGGTATTTATTTACTAATCTACCAGCTGCCTTTGTTTATATTGATAAAATATTAGCAGCACCAATATATTATGCTGAAAACATTGCAGTGTTTAAAGAAACAGTTTCATAAACCTTCTGTTTTAACTTCCATGACTTCCATGAGGCTGGAAAACAAAGAGAGAAAGAGAAACATATAATTAAACAAGGAATCATAGCAACCAAATGTTATCTCTAAAAACAAGTCATAAATATTCATGTTTATCTTAAAAGTTCTTGTTGTGTAGGGTTTGATTGACATTTGCAGTCTTCCATGTAATGTTTCCATTTACATTAATGTTCGTGGAAGATCTAAATCCAAAGTCTGTTTATTTGGCTTTTCATATTTGCCTGCATTTAAAAGATAGCACTAAAAGTCATGAGAAACCCCAGATCCACCTTGATATGTTACTGCATTAATCAATAGACTAAGCAGGACTGATCTGTTTAGATTTTACTTTGGAGCAGGTTTTGGTGGATGATGGGATGCAATAAACACTTTCAAAGGCTCCTTCACATGAAGGAGTGGATCGATCGCATCCAAACGCTAAAACAAGAATAATGTGTGTTAAAGTGCAACAGAGAAGCTCTTACTGGAGTTAATCAAACAGACTCCAAATCAGAGTTTCAAGATGATCCTGTTGCCTAGGTGATTTTTGGGATTCTAGCTTGCTTTTGGATTTTGTCAGTGTTTGGCAGATATAAGGTGTCAGTGTTGCTGTGATTTGCAAAAAGCGTAGCAGTGTCTTCTCACAAGCAGCATCCCTGCCATCATGTCCTCTAGGCTCCCGCAAAGCCCTTACTGAGCTATCAGACAAGGCTGGAGCAGGACGGAGTGACTCCTTTGATTTAGTCCATTCTGCTACTGAGTCTCTAGAATTGTATTCCTCTAGTCTCTAACCCTTGCATGCAATTAGTTGCGGCAATTATGTAATTGCTCTCACCATGAGGACATTAATTATTAACATTTCCCTTAAATATAAAGGACATGAGACTGGGAAAATGACTGCAAGTGGAAGGAAAATTGAAGTAATGAAGGCCTCACTGACATAAGACACTTCTCAAGAATACTGATTTGTGGTCCTGGATGCAGAGATGTAAAGAAAGTTTTCTGTGAGGTTTGTGTTTAGGGATAGGGTTAGGGGATATAATACACGTTTGTACAGTATAAAAATCATTATGTCTATGGAAAGTCCCCACATAACATGTGTAAACCCAACATAGTCTATGTGCGTGTGTGTGTGTTCTTGTTTATATTACATCGTGGGGACCAAATGGCCCCACGATGTAATAAAAACCTGAGATCACCTACATCGTGGGGCCCAGCCAGCGGTCCCCACGAGGGAAATGGATTAATAAACATACTAAATGATGTTTTTTTGAAAATGTAAAAATGCAGAATGTTTCCTGTGATGGTTAGGTTTAGGGATAGGGGTAGTGTAGGGGGATAGAATATACAGTTTGTACAGTATAAAAACCATTACGCCTATGGAGAGTCCCCACTAAGATAGCAAAACAAACCTGCGTGTGTGTGTGTGTGTGTGTGTGTGTGTGTGTGTGTGTGTGTGTGTGTGTGAACTTTTATGAAACTGCACGATTATGACAAATCATAATTGTCGATTATTCCCTTGAAATTGTAATTGCGATTATTAATTACGATTATCATAATTTACATTGAATGATGTTTTTAATAGCTTTATACATTGTTTAAAGCAATAATAATTTTTTACTTGGTCTGCTTGATTTCAAACGGTAAATTGAATTTTTAAAAAACAAGTTAACAGTAATAAAATAGGAAAAAATGAACAAATTACTAACAATAGCACAAATAAATACAATAGAATAAAGATAGAAATTAAATAGACTGCTTTCTTTTTTTTCAGGTAGGTCTAACAGTAGTGCTCAGGTAAGAAACTGAATAAAGAAACAAAGTAATCAAATGTAAAATAACATTGGATAATCTTCATTGTAAAAACTAAATACAGATTAATCAATTAAAGTGACAGAAGTTAATCAGTCAAGAGCAGTAAGTGATTTTTTTTGTTTGATTCTTTTGTTGTTTGATTAACATTAACAACATAGAGAGCGGCATGTTTATTCGGCTACTGTCCCTTTAAGATTTGACAGACACATTCTTCCTGAACTGTTTTACGTTAAAGGGAACCTATTATGCAAAATTCACTTTTGCATGGTGTTTGGACATAAATGTGTGTTGGCAGCATGTGTACACAACCACCCTATAGTGACAAAAATCCACCCACTCTTTTTTTTTTTATCCCCATAAATCATAAGCAGTGTATCAGAACAAGCCATTTCCAGATCCTTGGCAGTGTGACGTCACAAAAGCCACAGGCCCCGCCCACGAGTGTTGACAGACACTGACGTTTTAACATAGAACCGCCCAGAGTGCGTTCACAGCGAGTCCGCCATTGCTGCACTGAACGTGTCCCAAGCGTTTTAGGTGTTCTGTAGCTGGATGGATTAATCCACATAGCTCTCTCCATTTACTCCCTAAATCTGAGCTGCTGAAAACAAGGTGGATTAACTTGGTTTTCCAGGAAAATGCTCCATCAGTTCTGCCGAAATTCGTTTATGTCTGCGCGAATCATTTCACAGCGGACTGCTTAGTGAAGGAATTTCAATACAAAGGGACAATACAAAACAGAGACTGTGCTAAAAATATGCTACTCAAGGATATACAAGTAAAAACTGTTCGTGATCCAGCTTACTATATGGCAGGAATGAAGGTGAGAGCACTTTATTACAGTTCATCGGAGTTGATTTACGGATATAAAATGTACAGTTACCAGTTTATTAAGCACCACCTGAAAAGGCATTTATATATTTGTTTACTGTTAGTTGTAACAAGTGTTTTTGTGTTCTTTGCTATGTATGTTGATGATAATACAAGGGAAAGAGAGAGTTTATGGATAATATTTTAACGCACACTTGCAGTGTTTTATTAAGCTCTTACAGTGATTTTCTAGAGTGAAAACAGATGCTTCATCTTTTGTGTGAAGTACAATAAACGTCATAAAACCCATCTGTATAGTTTTGGCCATCATTCGGACGGTACAACAGGCTTTTACTAATATAGTTATAACCGTAATATATCTCCATGCAGCATATATTCGCAGTTTCCGACTGAATCCTGAGGAGAGAATGAGCTCGTGAAGCTCCACCCTCTTTTAGGCTGATCGCAGCAGCTCATTTGCATTTAAAGGGCCCACGCTGAAACGGCTCGTTTTTGCTCAACCACTAAAAGTGGCAATTTTAACATGCTATAAAAAATTATCTGTGGGGTATTTTGAGCCAAAACTTCACATACACACTCTGGGGACATCAGAGACTTATTTTACATCTTGTAAAATGGAGCATAATTGGTCACCTATGGGCATTGCGACATTGTTTCTGAGTGTATATTAATAATCCGCGAAAATAGCTTAGTTTGGCGCTTGTATGTCAAAGGCGGCTTTATTATGTGTCTGCGCTTCGTGTGAGAGCGAAATCTGCGGGAATTAATATAATTATGCGCAATCCCGCGCCGAAATTCAGACCCTGTCACACCAACACTATTAAACCGGAGAGCACACAACTTTCTTTCAGAGAGGAGAGCAAGAACGCGCAGCTGGTAGGCTATCGGTGTATCCATATAATACTGCAGAAAGGAGTATTGGTATCCTTTCTGATATTTCAGTATCGATACATATAGAAATATAGATATTTTTGACAGCACTAGTCTGTATACGGCTTTTTGAAAATGGCGGGTCCTGGTGTTTCGCTTTCCCCAAATTAACGATTTCTCATCCTTTAAATTATTATTATTATTTTTGGTATTTGTTAATGTACCAGGAAAATTAATAAAAGATGCCTGTTGTGTAGGTGTAAATGTTGCATTATTTATAAAATCTTTAAACCTGTAAGGAAAAGAAAAGCTTAATAGTCATGTTAAATACAGATATTCAACAAGGTAATGAGTGGTGGAAGAAAATTACATTTAATAATGTGATTGCGTGATAATTGCCATTTTATTCTGTTGCTGCCTTTTTTTTCCTTTTTTTTTTTTTTTTACAGAGCACTCAGAGAATAAAACAGCATTCAAAAACACAAGTAAACCCACAACAGAACATGCACAGCAACAGGACAAAGGGACTTAAAGGGATAGTTTACCCCAAAATGAAAATTCTGTCAACATTTACTCACCCTCAAATTGTTCCAAATCTGTATGAGTTTCTTTCATCTGTTTAACACAAAAGAAGATATTTTGAAGAATGCTGGTACAAAACAAACAGTTGATGGTAGCCTATTACTTCCACAGTATATGGAAAAAAATAATATGGCAGTCAATGGCTACCATCTACTGTTTGTTTTGTTCCAACATTCTACAAAAATATCTTCTTCTGTGTTAAACAGATGAAAGAAACGCACGGTTCAGAACAAATTGAGGGTGAGTAAATGATGACAGAGTTTTCATTTTTGGGTAAACTATCCCTTTAAGAGCTTAAATTACTCAGATAAATAATGTAAAATGCATAACCGCATTCCCAGTAAACCTATACTCTAAAATGAATGTAATTTAAAATAAATTATTGCTTATCTAGTGTTTGGATAGATGATCACATGTTGATTATTATTTATACTGTATATAAAATCTAGAAAGACTGTTGAAAGGTAAAGGAAATAAATGCCCTCTTGGAGACAAAGAGGAGAATGGCAGAGGTGTGGGGATGGAGCGCAGGAGAGGGGGCAGATGACAGCAGATGGAGTGATTGCATTCATGTGGAGGAGGCCTAAATGTCTCGAATTTGGCTGCAATATTCTCACATTAATAACCGGACCCACGTTATGAATCCATAACCAGATAAGTAGCAAAGGGGAAGTGAGAACAGGAGATTAAGAGAAGTGTGTATGGACAGAAAAGTAAAATCTTGTAACTGACTCAGCCTTTTATTATGCATAATACATGGAATAGAAATATGAAAAGAAACTGAAAAAGGTGGAAAGAGTGAGAAATAGACAGTGCACATGTGTATGTCTGAATATGTTATTTCATCCCAAAAAGCACAACCCATCAACCTGCCCCATCATAGGTCAAGAAGGAAGACATTGCGCAGAGAGATCCTCTCTCAAACTGGATTTCCATTACCTAAAACTGAATGCAGTTTCCTGAGAAGAAAGTAGAAATGAGAGCAAGATGACAGCTGATTGAACCTAAATTACTGCCCACCCAAAACTTACAAAGGCGGACTGAAATAACCAACGGTTATGGTAAAGTATTTCCATGATTTTTCAGTTTTTTTCTGCAGTAAATCACAGTCATTCAAAAATGCTACTTAAAAATAAAAATATCTATGAGTAAGGATCTTTCATATGAAAAATAAAGTTAATAAAGTTTTTTTAGGTTGATCAAACTATATCTAATGTAGAAAACGTTTATAGAAAATGTATTGTAAAAGTCGACTTTTAGGCCATTTTGTACAACAAACAGAGAAAGCGTTCAATATTAAACATGGTCATGTAGGCTAGTGATCTCCAGTGCTCAGTTCTGAGGAAGACATAAGGTAGATTATTGTGGAAATAATCTAAACTAATAAACTAATATTTTAGTTTTGGAGCAATCCTTTTTCAAATGTATATTAGAAACTGGTAGACAGAACATGTAACACTTTTTGCTGATTGCAAAGTCTTATCATGTCTGTTTCAGTGTCGAAAACAGATTCAGCTCAGCATGGTCCAATATTATCAGGTTGGAGGAGATCAATTTGTCTGATAAAAATTGCTGGTTGGTGGGGACACAAGGAGCATGATGACATTTCTTTCTTTCAGACTCTCCCTTAATTAACTCTGCACACAGCAGAAGAACCTGTTGAAATCAAGATGTAACCCCTCACCTGAGAGGAAAATCACTGGTGAGAAGCCTAATAGGCTGTTGGATTCTTTATATTTTATTCCTTATCTCTTGGTAAAGACTGACAAAGTCATGCTGATGAAAATTAACATCCTTGAAGAGGAACATTTGTTAAATGAAACTATAATGAATAAGGAATAAAATGCCAGTAAATGTTTCACTGAAACAAATAGTCTGCACCACTTCTTTTTATTTAGGTATATGTATTCATATATTCAAAACTTCCATTGCTATGCAGATGACACCCAACTCTATATCTGTTCTCAACACAATGCTCCTTTCCCCACCAACTCAATATCGCCTTGTAATGATATAAATGCTTGGATGACCAGTAACTTTCTCAAACTCAACACTGATAAAAACAGATCTTCTTCTTATTGGTTCACCTAAAACTGTAGCTTGTTTCTGTGTTGACAATGTTAACATTGCTGAAGTCTTGGTTCCACCTTCCACCACTGTTAAAAACCTGGGTATAATCTTTGACTCTTTTCTCTCCTTCCTTCCTCACATTTTTTCACTCACTAAGTCTGCCTTCTTTCACCTCCGTAATATCGCTCGTTTGCGTCCCTTCTTAAATATCAATGATGCCTTTATTACTTCTCGACTCAACTACTGTAATTCTCTTTTCTATGGTTTACCAAACACATAAATATATCCAATATATTCAGAACTCTGCAGCTATGGGTTCTCACAGACTTTATTGGCCCCCCATTAATTTTCGTATTCAAGATACTCCTTATCATATTCAAAGCACTTCATGGTCTTGCCCCCCTGCATATTTCTGATCTCATTCATTCCTACTCCCCAGTTTGCACTCTAAGATCTTCATTTACTGGTTTGTTGCTGATTCCACGGCACAAGTTAGCATCGTTTGGTGGACGGGCATTTTGTATCTCAGTCCCCACACTCTAGAACTCTATTCCCAAACACATTCGTGATCTCTCATCATTACATGACTTCAAAACCCATCCTTAAAACATGTCTTTTCCTTTTTTTGTTTCTCTGATCCCTGACTAGATCTGTTTCATGTATTTTTATGTTTATCTGTATTGTTTTTCTGTCTGCTGTCATGTTTATGTTATAATACTGTAAAGCGACCTTGAGTTTGCAGAAAGGCGCTATGTAAAATAAACATATTATTATTATAGCTCATGCTATAAAACAACAACTGTACATTATCCTAAATTATTCAAAATAATAAAGTACATTATCCTAAATTATTCAAAATAATTTAGTCCAGCTACAAATACTTTTTTCAGAAACAAGAAAAAATGGTGCATATGAACAAGCTACAGCAGGATTACTGTAATTATATGTAATTAATATCAGGTTTACGGTCAATTTTAGGATGTTCCATGTTTTCTAACTATTTGGCCACAAGTCTACATAAGTGCCATTGTTTTAAAATCATTTGCATGGTGCCCAAGGTTAAGCTCTGGATATAGCCTAAAGAAATTTCATGTGATTAAGACTTCAAATACCAAAATACATCAAATACATTGCTTTTGTACTCACTGAAGGCAGTGTCAGAATAGGACGATGCCCATCATAAACACTTCTGAAATATTTCCCATGCTGTCCTCACCTTTAACCACAGGCTTTCTCCACTAGAATGGTGTAAAAAAAATCCTGCCTGCTGCTACTTGGGAGTTCAAGGCCTTCATCTTCTCCTCCTACCTGCTGTGACTGCCTTTACGCTTGTTTCTGTCACTTTAAAGTGACAACATTTCAGCCTTGATTTACCCTGGCCTTTAAATCTTTTGTGGTCTCATTATCTGCTGCTGCATTCATAGATTAGCAGTATGCATCCTTATAGATTTGCTATTGCAACATAGGCAGTATGTCAATCACAAGGTTGACCAGAGGTCACCTCTCACCATCGGTCAACCAACAAAGGAAAGACCTTGAAGCACCTTCCCTTCTCAAACTATTCATAGTTCAAATAAAATCAATATTTATCTGCAGGACTGCATGAGAAACATTTCTTTCTTATTGTGACATTATATGAAACCCTTCTCGAACAAGAAAAAATGTTGGATGGGACTTAATTTTGTCCATCAGGAATTGATTGAAATGGTTGTGGTTTGCTATTTCTGTGATCTCATGTGAGTGGCAGGTTGTAAACACATCACCAGAGAAGATAATATCACATATCATATTATGTCACTGGAAGTGGGAGGGAATGTGATTTTGATTAAAGATCATTTATAATAAATACAATATTCCATATAAAACAAGAATTTTGATTTCATGGTGACTTAGCTCCAGACTTAGGAATGTGAATGGGAAGAAAGTAAGGACACAAAAAAAACAGAGAGGCAGAAGATAAACATCAAACACAAGCAAGGGAAGAAATCAGTGTTAATCCACAATGTGGATCTGTTTATGTGGATATATTGCGGTCAGCTGCAGCATCATCAACAAATTCATTCACGATCAGCGTCGCCGGCCACTCTTACTGACATTTGACGTGTGTGCTTGGGCAAATGCCATAGTTAATGATATACACTGGCCGTGTGCACACTCGTTCCCTCTCCTGCCTATTTGGTTTTCCAGGTTTGGAGGAAGATATTCTCTTGATGGTTCGATTGAATCCTCGAGCAATCCATTTCAAATATATCACAGTAACCGTATTTGCCTCCAGCCAGGTTACCAATTCAAACCTCAAGGTGCAATATAGTAGATAAAACTCTTTTATCTACTGTGCTGTTAAATAGAGGTAAACTGGGCAGTTTTGCTTTTATCCATGACTCCAATCCAATAAAATGTTTTCGATGAAAATTCCAACACAACTGTCCTTTTAAATTAAACCCGTGTAACGTTAGTCAATAGGTGCCTACCACATCAATAAGCCATCATTGACGCTATACTGGTCAAAATTACATGATTTTTTTATTTTTTACAAGATTGAGACTAAAATTAAATTTAATATAAGCCTAATCGCAGCAAGCAAATGTGCGTTTCTCTCTAAAATGTATTCTATGAGTAATAGTGCTGTTTTCAGCAAAGTAACTAGATGACCTTTAGGACCAGACTGCCAACAGACATTAGACTCGAAACTTTCCGAGGAAGTTTTATTCTATCTGCACTGACACTCTAAATAATAGAAACACACGGTGAAATAATAGAAACGCGAGTCCGACTTTGCATAAGTCCACGACAATGTATCACATTTTATACAACTTTACTGCCATCTAGCGGACAACAATAAATCCGTTAGTTTTTATTTTATTTTATTAGTCTATAGCAGTAATTCTTAAAGTGTGGTCCGCCATCGCCCCCTAGTGGTCCGCGAAAAGATGACCTAAACTAGACTAGGCAAGTGTTTATAAAATCGTCACTTATTTAAGTAGATTTTTAATGTACTTGCGAAACAGTTCTTGCCATTCTTTTTTAATAACGTAACTAGTTTTTGTTTCATGTGTAAAATCCCAGTAATTTCAGTGATATTGGACATTAAGGGGAACATTCTTTTCAGCATTTTATTGTTACCATAGTTACAACCATAGACTGACCACCACCTCAGTTTTAAACTAATGGCTCTTTGGAATGGCATTAAGTGGGACCTAGGCTGTTACAGTATGTTTAATTGCAGTTTTTTTTTTTCCACATGTGCAGTTTGTTGTTCATATTAAGCTGCAACTCATTTCACATTTACTTTTTCAAATTAAATAAAAATTAATATAATAATTTCTGATCATATCATTGCATTTGTGTTTGAATAATTAGTTTTTGACTTGAAACAGTTGCATATTAAACTTAAATTTAGCTTATCCTTCCTATTTTGTTGGTTTTTGGGGGCGTGTTAGATTGGGATTCTGTTAGGTGGTCCTCAAAAAAAAATTGGAAGATAAAGTGGTCCTTGGGCTGAAAAAGTTTGAGAAACACTGTATATGGGGAGGCTGCAGACCTGGAGCCGGTAGACATACGCCCCCAGCAGTTTTACGCCATTGTTGTAACTCATGCGTCCAGTAGGGGGAGAAGGAAATACGGCGAATAACACTATATGGGGAGGCTGCAGACCTATCCTCCTGAGACCCAGAAATTTTTTTTTTTTTAATTTAGTATTTTTTCACGTCATTATATTGTTTAGAGCATAAGAAACAAATGAAAAAATAACATTTTTGAAAAATTATATTTTATTCATGTGTTATGCTATGTCCTCTGTAGTGGACACCAGGACTAAGTTGTTTAAAAAATAAAATGGCATGAAATGAAATGCATAGATAAAAACTATGGGATTTTTTTTTTAATCACCAATCAATTTTTAGGCTTCAGGATTGTTTTTAACCAAACTATGTATAAAGATGATTCTCAACTATGTTATGAAAGATATAGTGGAATTAATTGATATACCATTTTACTTTATGCAATATGTGGGTAAAATGGCCATACATCAGTTTTCCCATTCAATACAATTCATCTATACACTGTATCTAATTTGCATATTAATGTGTTCTTGGAGCAACATGTAATGAAAAAAGAAGTGTAATAATGGGAGTAATAATTGGCAACATTTTCAAAATAATATCTAATAATTAATAGGAATATTGATATAAAATGTATTTCCCTATTCACTTGTTGTATCTCCTAAAATGCCTGATAAACATGATTTAAGTCCTGGTGTCCTCTACAGTGGACATGTATGAAATCAATGTCCTGTTTTGTAACAGAAAGTCATATTTTGATTTTAAACCCCATAACATTTTCCTGAGATGTTGATTTATAACAAACTATTTGAAAATCAATCCGATTTAAATGATAATTACAAAATATTATCATATTTCCATAAGAGTGCTATTTTAATTTTCAGTCATATTTAAAGACCAAGAAGTTGTTGTTATCATGGCGAAACCTCAAAAAATTTGGTATCTCTGCAAAGCCCTGAATGTGCTCTTTACAGGACATCCAGACTTAAAACTGTGACATGTATGATGTCAGAGAAATTCACTAAAATATAATGTCCACTACAGAGGACAAAAGTCTATTTCTGGGTCCCAGGAGGCTATGACCTACTGTAAAATGTATTATTTATATTTATTTATAAACTGTTTTATATACAGGAGACTGACTGATATATGATGTTGTGAATTTATATTAAGCTACATTTAGATATTAACCATATTTAGGCCATTAGACATACAGTACTGTGTAATCATATGGATCCTAAATGAAATATCTGCTGTACAATTCACAATTGGTCGTCATACAGCTACAAAACATGTCCTACATAGCATTTTATGAAGACAAACACAATTTAACCCTTTTCTAAAATTCCAAGGGTCATTTAAAAGAAAGAGACAATACTGTTGTTCACAAAAAAATTGTTTAACACCATAACTTGGTTACCACCTTGACTAGGTGCATCTGTTAAGCGCAGGTAAGTTGCAACCCTTTCTGTATAGATATTATTTCTTCCCCTGAAGAGAGAAAGAGAAGGGTGTTTTTAGTTTATACAAGTTTGGAAAGAGAGATTTTAATGTTCTTAAGTAGCTAGTAGCAAGTTAAAGAACTAAAGACAGAGTATGATAAAACACACATTAAGTGCAAATACATTTGTCCAGATCAGTAAGCTATTTTAAGAAAACTGTATATTAAGATATACATTAGAGAATCAGATCATCTCATTTATAAGAAACAACTCAAACCAAAATCTACATTCAAAACATATGAGACCAAAGAATTTAACGTGGGTTAATCATGGATGACGTGTATGTATTATTTGACAAAAGAGTGTGCAGTTCAACTCTTTTTACTTAGAGACTTGCATACATACATACATGCCTATTATAAATGTGTATTTTGTGTGTTCACATCATAGACTGTCAAAAACAAATCACACATTTGTTATTATCCTCTCTAATGTTGCTCCAGAAACCATGTGGAATATGTTCAAATGCAAGGAGTAAACAGGGTCTTACCAGAAGAAGCCATGTCACGCATGCTAAAGACAGACAACAAAATGAAAATAAAAATGTAATTAATTTTAAAAGTGAGTGAGACAGAGCAGGTAAAGAGAAGACTAGGGGCAGCTTAACCTACACGTGGTTAGCTAAGTTTGAGACAGAACATCTGACTCAATCAAGTAGGCCCTACTTTTGCCTCTCGAGATAAATTATTGACCCATCTTTTGAATTGATATTGAATTTATAAACGATTGATGCGAATCAATCATTTATAAATAATAAATGTTGCATCATTACAATACATTCAACAAAAATAACTTTAGCAGATTATTTAACATACCTCAATTCATATCGCTTCAAGAAGGTCTGCTGCTATCATACATATAGACATATACTATGGCAAGCCGTTTTAACATTTAACAGCTAGACTGGATATGTGTTGCGGATATCTGTATTTCAGTTTTGCCTCGTCAAAAAGAACATTTCGGATATCCGCAACTACATTCTTCCTATCCGTAATTGTCATTTCAGATATCCACAAAGACATTCTTCCTAGGACAAATGACGTCACTTTTGCCATTCATTTGTATGGGGTTTATCATTACAGATATCTACAATTCAGTTGCAGATATCCACTATGTGAATTATGGATTTCTGTAACTGAATTGTAGATATCTGTAATTCCAGTTTGAGATATCAACAATTTGATTCTGACTAGTCACAACTCCAGTTCAAGATATCTTTAATTCAACTCAATTCAAGATATCTACATGTTCCTTTTCAGATATCTCAAATTAAGTTTTGACTAGGCGAAATGACGTTGTAGATATCTCAAACTGGAGTTAGGGATAGTCATAATTTAATTGTAGATATCTATTATCAAGTTATAGATATCTTGAAATGAATTTTGATTAGAGATATCTGAAATTTGAGATATCTGTAACTTTCATTCCGCCTAGTCAAAATGTAATTGCAGATATCTCGAATTTGAGTTTTGACTAGGCGAAATGACGTTGCAGATATCTTTATGCAAATGAGGCCGCATCGCACTTTTAGGCGGGAGCAGAGCGTGTTGTTGTTCTAATCATTCAAATCGCGCCTGTTAACTCGTAATTAGCATTGATTGGCACCATGCCGTCACTAGTCATAATGACGTTTGAGATATCTTTAAGCTTCATTCTGCCTAGGCAAAACTAAATTACAGATATCTGCAATTGTCATTTAAGATGTGTGACCAGTTGAATGTCGTTTTCAATGACGTCATTGCAGATATCTGTAATTCAGTTTTGCCTAGTCAAAACTGCATTACAGATATCTCTATCTGTCGTTTCGACTAGTCACAATTACGTTACAGATATCTCGAATGACAATTCCGACTATCCAAAATGTAATTCCGACTAGTCAGAAAGACGTTGGTGATATCTACAACGTTAATTCCGGATAGTCGAACTTAACTTTTAAATGTTAAAATGGCTTTCCATATTATGTCTGCTTTTCTGATATATGACTAGGCTCATATACTAATATGCAGCCTCCCCCTACTGGACGCATGAGGAACAACAGGGGCGTAAAACTGCTACTTTAACTATATTTTTATAATTCACATGTTTAACATAATGCATTTGACTAATTTAAGAAAACAAACATAATATATTATCAAATAAATGTAATAAAAACATTTTAATGACCGTTCTTATGTAATAAAATGATGACGTACAATCTAAAGGAAGAAGAAGACTTTTACGTCTGTACGTATGACATCATTGATGACGCGTGTAACCGTTCGGCGCTAATTTTCAAATGGTCGTCTGAACAGACGGAATAAAGAAAGTTTGGATCAGTTATACTGCTTATAAATCATCAGTTCATCGCAGGTGATTTGAACTTTCGTTGTTTGTACTGCATCTAAGCTAGGTTTTCAAAGCCACAGTTAATAATTTGATCTGTTATGTTTTCAGAAGTGTTTAGCGCTAGCTAACAAGCGTTCATAAAACGCTAACTGAAACTGCAGTGTTTGCATGTGTGTATTTCGCTTTTAGAAAATACCTCTAGGGATATATATATTCTGCTCTTATACAACGTTTATATTGTGGACATGTTTGTTAGCTATTCATTTGCTCATTTAAACGGCTAACTTGACGTTGTTTACATGGCGAGGTCTCCGGATTTAACAGTGTTGATTAAGTAACGTAGATCAACTGTACTATTTAGCAGACTGTTCTAAATGTTTAGAACTATTTAATGAAAAGATGACAAACCAATATTGCTCCACAGTTTCATTATGAGCGCATTCAGTACCCCGACCTCCCTGCCAAGGCAGTGGTCCTCCCCAGCCATAGGACACAAAGCCGCTCTGTCAGCCACCAGCACACCTCTGCTGGACAATATCCAGGGAAACGATGATGAACAGGAGAGACGTCAAAGACGAAGATCCAAAGTCATTGACCTTCACGGAGTGGCCGACTCTTCCATTAACGAGGCCGGTAGCCACAGGTTTGTTGAAACCCTGTATTCAGCTCCATTTAAAAAAAAGTAAGACCGCACAATGCACAAACTTGTTTTGTTTTTGTTTTTTTACCACAATAGTTCTACAGCTACACCAGCTGCTGTCCCAAAGCTGTCATCGGCACAGATATCTGAGCATTATTCAACCTGCATCAAGCTTTCCACTGAAAATGTGAGTTAAAATTGATGTATGCTGACTTGACTGTATTTTTCCTGCTTTGTGTTCATCTGAAATGAACAGGACTATTACTTGTCACCTTCCTTTTGCAGAAAATTACCACAAAAAATGCATTTGGTCTGCACCTCATTGATTACATGGCAGACATTCTCAAGCAGAAGGACTCAGAGCTCAACTTCAAGGTAGAAACCTGTCAAATTTGTATTTAGCTCCACTTCGACAAAGTTTACATGCATTATCGGAAATCATGATATTGTAACTGTTTGTTTGTGTGTGGATCAAGGTGGCAGCAGGCACCCTGGACGCCAGCACAAAAATCTATGCGGTGAGGGTGGATGCGGTCCATGCTGATGCTTACAGAGTTCTGGGAGGCTTGGGCTCTGAGACCAAACCAAAAGAGAGTAAGTAGATATTAAAGTTATGGGTCTGCTGACATGATGTTACAGAAAACAAAGATTGCTTTTGCTGTAGGTATCAGAGAGGGTTATGTGATCATTGTCTTCATGGTGTACAAGTGGTGTCATAGCCTCCCAAGACCCTGCACAGTATTACTGAAATCTCATCTCATTGCAGGTCAAGATGGTGATGAGGCGGCTGTAGCCGAGGACGGTCAGGGAGAGCAGGTGGCTGCTAAACAGACTAAGAAAAGACCTCAGAAGAAGACAGTGGAGCAAAACCTCAGCAACATCAATCTCTCTGAATCAGAGATGAAGTGTGAGGTGAATAATATCCAAGTGTGATTGAGTCAAGCCAATTTTTTTGTATAGCACTTTTTGCAATACAAATTGTTTTAAAGAAACTTTATAAAAAATCATTGTTAATGTTTATAGTGTTTTCATGCCGTTATAGTCACATTTAGCGGATTAGAGCTGGGCGATAATATAGTTTACCTTTTGTGATGATGCAAGCAATCAAGCAGTTGAGATTTGCTTATATATATATATATATAATATATATCACCCTATGTGTGTACACTGCATGTATGTGGATAAAGTTGGACATGCTTATATATCCAACTTAATATAAAGAGCTGGGCGAGAATATAGTTACATTTTGCAACAATATAAACAATTACAGAGCTGAGATTTGGTATATACTATGTAATAGAATACAATATACCATATTATATATTTTGGTATATTACTATATGCGTGTAAATTAAATGAATGCAGGTAATGTAGGATGTACGATTCACTGAATATATTGCTGGTTGATAATATAGTTAAAAAAATTTCACAATATAACAATCATGCAGTTGAGATATACTGAAAACTGTTACATTCTTTGTGCAGGTGGACCCCATGTTCCAGCGCATGGCTGCTTCCTTTGATGAGAACAGTACAGCGGGAGTGTTCCTCTCTGTGCTCTTCAGTGAGGACAGTCGCTGTGAGCTGCGTTTTCCTTCACATATGACCTTGCTGAAGTCACAGCTGCCTCCTGTGCCGGTTCCCCATCAGCACGTTCCTGCCTCACCATTTACAGGTAAACCGGCTCTGCACATAACACTCTGTTCCAAGTTACAGGACAGTTTACTATTGGGTTCACTGAGCAATATTCAGTATTCATAACATAAACGTTTCTGCATGTGTTATGAGTTACAATCGTACTATATTGTGTGACAATGTGAGTGCATTGAATCATATCTTTTTGGTTCTTCCAGGCCATCTGAAGACACTAGAGGACAGGCCAATTTGTCCATCCTTAGAGGATTTCTCTTTTACTAGGTGGACTCCTGAGCAGGTGAGATTGGTTTGATGACTAAATAAAACCTCAACTAACTGAAGGTGTGCATGTACTACATTTGGTCAGTAAGTCTTATACTTGCCAAAGGCTGCATTTATTTTAATATTTGATAAAAAAAAAGCAACATTGTGAAATATTACATTTAAAAATAACTTTTTTTTTTTATTCTATTTTTAAATATTTTAAAATGTAATTTATTTATTTGATGGCATAGCTGAATTTTCAGCAGCCATCACATTTATCAATGTTGAAAACAGATTTGCTACTTTTTTTTTTTAAACAAAAATATTTGTAACAAAAGTGCCTTTACTGTCACTTTTGATTTCATGCATTCTTGCTGAATAATAAAATACAATTAACTTAAACAAAAACGCATTAACCCCTTTTCAACTGTAGCGTAAGTGGAATATTAAGAGTGTTTTATATTGATGTGATCATCTCATTCACACTGTCAATATAGACCACAAACCTCAACCAGCTGCTTGAGAAGATGAAGCAGGGAGAGCATGCATTCAACGTCAATGCAGATATTGAGCCAGATGAGGATGAGTGTCCAGATTTTGGGGATCATTTTGATGCAGACGTGGATGAGGGCAGACCAGGAGATTGTGAGGAGTTTAAGGAACACAAAGAAGCTTGTTCGAAGAGCCCCCAGAAAGGACGGTTAGTACTTACGTAATGTATTGCACCAAAGTGTTTGCTAATTGTTGAGTTACAAACAGGCTCTGTTTCACAATAGGTGAATAGTTGCTGTTTAATACTGTGCATTTTCATCCCAAAGACTGTTAAACCTAAGCTCGCCCTTACCTAGCTACTATACTTAGTGTTGTATTTTATGTCTCTGAATCTAAAATTTTATTTGCATTCAAATTTCTTCTGTGCGGTTTTTGTATGTCCATTCACTTTGAGGTGTATTTGTGTTATTAACAGAGGTGTTATTCCTATTGGTGAGGTGGATATTGCCACCATGTGTCTACAGTTGTCTGATCAGCCCAGAGAGTACTCGTACTTCAGTCCCAGGACCATGGCCACCTGGGTTGGACCTGGCTACTGGCTCTTCAAACCTGGACATAAGCGTAAGTCATAGATTAGCCTTAGAGTGTTTAACTATAAAAATTTAAATGAAGAAAGAAATAAAATCAACTCATTTTTGGTTGTTCTTAGTGGTTGTCCCATTAAATTTCTAATTTATCCTTTGTAGAGGATCACAAACCAGACAAAGAACCTCGGAAGCGAGCACCAAAGAATCCTCTCGTTATTGACTTTAAAGGAGATATCAACTTTCATAATTACTTTCGAACAACTAGAGTAAGTTACTGTTTGTTAATTCTTTATTTTCATGATTTCCATAATAGACAAAAGCTTCATATCAGCAATTCATACAATGCTATTTAATTCCTCTAGCAAAAACTTTTAAACCTTGTAGAGGTCAGCAGCAGACTACTTGGTGATAAACTGACAATGAATGCTTATTTCCAGGCAGCAACCACTATTAGTAAATCGGCTTTGAACAGCAGCAATAAGAGAACCACACTTCCAGCAGACTTCCAGTATCCACCCAGTAACCTGTCACAGCTCAGCCTCAAACCCACCAACACAGTAAGAGCAGGAATATTTAATATTCCTGTCTCCATTACTATGTATACTTCAGCATTTTGGTTGTGGCAAATCTAAAACATCATTAGAACAATGCTGTACAAAAAATGACTGCTGGTTTAGTTTTTGTTCATCTTATTTATTTTCTCACTTCAGCTCAGTGCAGAAGGAAAGAAGAGATTATCGGGAGAGCTGGGTGGGGACATAGGAGAGTATGATTACAACAACGCCAATGATACAGCCAACTTCTGTCCTGGTCTTCAGGTACTCTAAATACTACTGTTATGTGCAATAGGTTGGCATGGAGACATTCTGTTTAACGGTTTGTGGTTTCTGTGAATAGGAAGGGGACAGTGAAGATGCTGAAGGCTTTGGAGGATCTGATGACTCCCAAGCAGACCGACCGAACCCTTTTTCTCTGGACACAGATGACATCTCTACATACGGAGAGGACTGTCTCGTCCCTGAGCCTTACAAGGTAAGATGAGAGGACAGATATTGGGTTACTACACTACACTCTCATGTACACTCTGTTTTGTTTTGATATTTGTCAGTTATTATTAGTTTTTGTTTAGTAGTTTTGTATAGATAACGCATGACTTAATTGTTTGCTCATCTAGGTAAACACTGTTGAAATAAACTATGCCAAAACAGCCAAGACGATGGACATGAAGAAGCTGAAGACCAGTATGTGGGGTCTCCTAACAGAAAGTCCTGAAAAACCAGCCAAGGTTTGTAATTGCAATCTTCTGACCTTAGTGAAGCTCTTATTTACTTTTTTCAGTGTCTTTATAGCTAAGTTTAGAAGTTACCATTTGCATACTGAACTTTGTCTAATAGTAATCACCCTTCATCTTTCTCACAAAACTAAGTTTTTTCCCCCTATAAATTTGTCATTCATATGACTGAAGGCAGGGAGATAATTTGTATTTTCAATATTCCAATTCAATTCCAATTTATAAAGCACATAATAAAACAGTGTTGACCACAGTGCTGTACAATATACTGTAAGAAAAAATGTAAAAAGTATTACAAAAATTAAACACAAATTTAAAAACTTCTGCTAAAGCCATTTGAGAAAAATCCTAAGACCAGTACATATGGCAACAATACATACATGATCAAAAGCTAATGTAAAAAATTTTTTTTTAAATGTCTCTTAAAGGGTTAGTTCACCCAAAAATGAAATTTGTCATTTAGTACTCACCCTCATGTCGTTCCACACCTGTAAGACCTTTGTTCATCTTTAGATCACAAATTAAGATATTTTTGATTAAATCCGAAGGTATCTGATACACACATAGCAACGTCATTGCACCTTTTGACATCCAGAAAGGTAGTTAAAAACATGGTTAAAATAGTCAACGTGACTACAGTGGTTCAACCTTAATGTTATGAAGTTATGAAGAATGCTTTTTGTGCGCATTTTTGGGTGAACTAACTTATTTATTACACTATAGTAATATAGTAAAGTGTTCCATAGCCTTGGGGCGGCTACCGCAAAAGCATGCTCACCTCTGGACTTCAATTTAGACCTAGGAACATGTAGAAGTTTTTGCGTATGAGATATTAATAATCTCTTTGACTTATGAATCAGGTCAGCAATGTATGGAGGGGCTGTACCATGCAAAGACTTAAAAACAAACATTAAAATCTTATTTAACTAAAAAGGTAATCAGTGCAATGATCTTAAAATGTGTTCATATTTCCGAGTATTTTATTTTCATATTTCAAAAAATAATTCAGCATTTCTTGTCATCAGTTGATTTACATTTTTAATGACTTAATGCTTTTACCATTTACAGCAGGTGGAGAGTGAGACAACAGAAGTACCTGGAGAAAAATCATTCAGTCAGTCTGTCAGAAATCTTGTACAAAGGTACAGTTTTTTTTTTTAAGGTTTGGTGCTATGTATCTAACAGTCTAAGGATTTACATTTTTCATGCATATACTGTACATACATTTCTCTTTCCTGCCCCACCAGGCTTCCCTCCACCATGGCTACCAATCTCTCAGTACCGCTGGCTTTTGTGGCTCTTCTGCATTTAGCTAATGAGAAAGTGGGTACTATTTTCTGCTATATATGATTTCAAAAACTACTGTAGAATGTACATTTCTGTGATTTAATATTAGCACATTGCTTATTATGATTAAAGAGTTATGTATCTTGCAGTAGTATGCATTTAATATTTTGTAACTTGCATGCAGAATTATTTGTGATCTCATGACCCATCACAACATTTGGTTGCTGTAAATCTAAAAGCTCTTCTTTCCATCAACAGAACTTGGAGCTGCACAAGATTGACTCCATGACAGATATCATCATTAAACAAGGCCACTGAAAACTGATACAAAATCATTTATGCTAAAATCTTTGTTTGCTAAAATGTAAATCCTGTCTCACGTACCTATGTGGGGCCAAAACAATATAGTCAAGAGAAAGATGATGTCAGGATCATGTTAAAAACATTGTACAGGGATAAACCACATAATTTTTAGAGTGAAACTGAAAGATGTCAAAAGCATGTACCAGGAGAAAAAAAAAACGGCAATGTGCAGTGTATGAATAATATGATTTGCTTTTAAGATCTGTTTTGGTAACTTGTTTAGTAGCTTCAGTAAAGGTAAATATGAAGTTACTGTTGTCAATGTCACTTTTTAAAAAACTGTTTTATTTAAATTGTAAAACTTCTTTTAATAACTTTCTTTTAGATGTATATTCTACATCTGATTTTGAAAAATAAAAGTTATCAAAGTATTGTTGGATAATTCTTATCTGTTCATATGTTTTGTGACTAGTATGATGTCATTTTGGAATATTATGTTTTGCATGAATACATGTAATGCCAGAGGCATTTAGGTGGAGCCTTATTGTTGCCGTGGCGAAAGAAAAGAGTTTTCTGTTTCCTTCATATAAGTATAATTGTTTTGCCCTAATAATGTCAAGGAGCTTCTTTTAAAAAACAAACTTTCATTACATAAAGTACACTGAGTTTAATCACCTATCAGTAATTTTAGAAACTCACAGGCCTGACTGTTACAAGAACAATGTTCTCATACCTGAAATTCATAAGTGTTGATGGCTTGATAAGAGTCTGCGCTCTCACCTTTCAGGTGTTTACGCGTCACGAATCCAGCGCCCTCTGGAGGATACTATGGGAAGTGGCGCTACAGAGGTGGGCCAAAGCCAAATCATCGCGGCTGGAGGAAGAGAGAGACTGAATTAGAGACCAGGAAGTGTTGACACGGTGTACTTCTGTTGGTCATTCGAAGAAACAGTTAAAACATTTTAACTCTAAAGGATAGTGTAATTGTTTTTTCGTGGAGTAAATAACATCAGACTGTGAAATCATGGGGGTGGGTGATCCAAATAGCACGGTAAGTTGTGAACTGAACGATAGTCAGCAGGTGCACGTTGACGTTACATCGCTTGAGTTTAAAAGTAGACTAGCAGTGTAAACTCTCTGTGTCCGTGTAAATCATATTATTTTTAGTGCTGCAAAAGTTTCCACTAAAGCAGGTTGATATTTTTTTGGTTTGGTTTTACCTGTTGATGTTGACGCACTCAAAACAGGGCGAAGCTCGTTTTTCAAGTTATACTTAGTTTTTACGTTCCTGTGTTCAGTTAACGTCGATACTTTGCTTGGATTAGTTAAACAAATTTGCTGTTTAGATAATACTTTAATACTTAAGCTCCAATTTGTATTGCAACTTTGTTGTACAGATTTGTTTACATAGATGGATTGAATTTACCTTGAGCTGTAAAGCATAACCGGTTAACAAAACAACCGACAGTTGAGAATGGTTACTTGGTTTAGATGTTTTAACTACAGTTGGCAAATGTGCTGATCACATCACACGTCCCCTGATGACTGTTGAAGTGTGAGATCCTCATGCTAAATGCTTCAAATCAAGTTGATCAACTGTCAACCTTTTGTTTTTTAACCGTTTCAACAGTACCGCATACAATATAGACGAGATTAAAATCAAGTTCGCCGACAGTATTTTAAATTACTGAACGTTTGAAATTGTATTCAATTGTAAATTGGTTTGTTCTTGAAAATATTTGGATGCTGGTATTAGACAAACTTCAAGAAAACAAGTACATGTTTTTGCCTTGGTTTTTATACAAAGAGTAAGAAAGATCGAGTTTAATAAAACAGCTGTACGTGATATAATATCCAGATTAATACATTTTTACTTTTTATGTTGTTGCCATATCACATAGTTATAGATATCACATGGAACCATTTCTCCACAACAATGGTACTTCAGGCTGTCAGTAACTGATGTTACCTAATAGCTTTCTGCCATCCTGCAGGCCTTGTGACACCAACCCACACAGCCATTGACTAGAATGGAAAGGGTAGGACAGGTAGTGACGCAGTATTGCTTCTGGTTTCCTGGTAACACCTTTTGTTTATGAAGTATCAGTAGTGCAAGAGGGCTTAAAGGTGTTTAACATAGCTAAACATGAACAACAACAACCCCACCGAATTTACTCTTCACCCAAATGACACATAAACAACAAAAAAGATGGCTATTATTGTTCTTGCGCTACATTTTAACAGTTGGTGTTTTGATGTGTGAATGTGGTAAAGCAATCATTTTACATCGCTTTTGTCAATATCACACTTAAGATGTCACGCCTAAAGCATTTGGCATTACTGAGCATTGTTTTTCATAATAGCTGATCATGGTACAGTACAGTCCAAAAGTTTGGAACCACTAAGATTTTTAATGTTTTTAAAAGAAGTTTCGTCTGCTCACCAAGGCTACATTTATTTAATTAAAAATACAGTAAAAACAGTAATATTGTATTTGGATGGCTATAACAGGATCATTTAAAATATGGGTGATGAAATGTGCCCAAAAATATCTTATAATTCCTAAACAGAATCCTCAGAAGAACTTTACAAAACTTGGTAACAACAACATGCGACACATAACCAGTAGGGTGCTATTCCAAAAACCTGTTCCCGGTTTCACAGACAAGGCTTAAACCTAGTCCTAGACATGCATGTTTGAGCTGTTTTACCTGAAAGCAACTTGCACTGACATGTCTTAAAATTTGTCAGTGCCATTGCTTTTTCTCAAGATGCACACAAGTAATGTTTATTTTTTTCTAAGGTATGTTTATAAAAGTTACTAAAATGTCCTAATTGAACTAAGGCCTAATCTTGTCTTAATCTAAGCTCTGTCTGTGAAACCAGGCCTATATTTATAGTAAATTATTTATCTGAAATTGCTGAAAATAGTATTTTTTTCATCTCAGAACCTAGTTTTGTACAGTTCTGTAATCCACTCTGATTTAGGTGGTTACAGGCTTGCTAAATAATACATAATATTATTTTACGCATGCACTTAAACAACCTGAACCTCAATAACTGATGCTTGCAGATGCATTTTATTTGCATTTCT
>RJVU01073043.1:6206012-6219433 GCA_003731715.1 Anabarilius grahami
TTGAAAACCCAGATATAAGGCTGGCTATTGCACAACAAACTTTTTCAAAACTGCTTCATCATGATGAGTTTCTATTTAATTGTAGATTTTTGTTGCCTTCCAATTCTCTATTTGACAATAATGCAAGTTATTTTGCGCAACTGTGTGCTTGTGCCATTTTGATCATGTTTTGGTTTTGAATTCCTCTGAGTGCAGGAGCCGACAGAAGGAGAGTCTTCACAGGAGGTGGATCCAGTTAAATCTCTACAGTCTCAAGTGGATGGTGTCAAGGAGATTATGACCCAGAATGTCGATCGGATCTTGGCCCGTGGAGAAAGACTGGATGATCTGATGGGCAAATCTGAAGACCTAGAAGCTGGGGTGTGTCTTTCAGTACAAAAACTTTGGTTCTTTTCACATATTACAGCTCTTAGCCCGGCACACGTTTTTTTTTCTATGCACACAACCATTCAAACATTGGGTTCAGAAAGATTTTCTAATGTTTTTCCAAAAAAGTCTCACGCTCACTAAGGCTGCATTTATTTGATAGAAAGTAATTTATTTGATACAGTAATATTGTGAAATATTATTAACATCTAAAATGACTTTTCTATTTGAATATATTTTAAAATGTAATTTATTCCTGTGATGGCAAAGCTGAATTTTACTCCAGTCTTCAGTGTTACACAATCCTTCAGAAATCATTCTAATATGCTGATTTGGTGCTCAAGAAACATTACTTATTATCAATTTTGTGATATCAGTTGTGCTGCTTAATATTTTTCTGTAAAACATGATGCATGTTTTTTCATGATTCTTTGACAAGTATAAAGTTTAAAATAACCGCTTTTATTTGAAATAGAATTACTGTCTCTTTTGATCCGTTTAATGTTTCCTTGCTGAATAAAAGTATTAATTCTAATTATTTAAAAGCAAAAAAGCAAAAATAAAAAAAATCTTACTGACCTCAAACTTTGTATGCATCTGTAGTCCCACACTTGTTGACATTGTACTGGTCTTTTTTTCTTCTTTTTAGGCCCAGAACTTCAAGCACACCTCTCAGAAAGTTGCTCGCGCTTACTGGTGGAAGAACGTGAAGCTGATTGTGCTTATTGTTGTGATAGTCCTTGTCATTGTACTGGTTATCATATTCCTTGCCACTGGTGTGATCCCAACCAGTTCACCCCCACCCAAACCTCCCACCATTCCACCACCCTAGGATTTCTATCAGTTACAAACACACACACACATGCACACATATACAGATATATGCAACCATGTCCACACCCCAACAGTCAAAACTTTAAGAATTCACACATATAACACACACACATACTCTTTATTTGCACATTTTGCTCATACACCGTCATATCTCATGGTATCACACCTCCTTACTATGAGGAGCTTTCATAATGACAGCTTTGAAACCTTGAAGTGGAGGATTTTTAGTCTATAGACAGAATGCTGTCTATTTTCTTATATACTTCTCACCTCCTAAAACATCATCCTAATGGCCACTTCAGCTGCCTTTATGATTCTCTAAAACCTGATAACATGCCCCAACTGTAATAGATTACTTAAATTACTGCAATATACTGAAGGTACGCTTAAAATAATCATATACTGGCATTGAATCAGAGAAGGTAATGGGTGAAAGTTCTCTCTACTGAATTATGAAGTATATTTAAGACTGTTAGATTACATAAGATGTTACTTGTTATTATGGATTACTTTTATTAGATCTCCAAGTGTCTCTATTTTGTACTCTGTGCTTTTGTTGTCTCCACAAGTATGTGTGTCATTTGTAAAAGGTCAAACCGTAATGTGTTCTTAACTTGCATTATCCAAAACACACCCTTTCAGGAATCTGTAAGATGTTTGGATTTTTTTTTTCTCCTTGTCTTAAATCTTTACTGAAATTGGCAATGCCTCAAGCTTCCGAACAGAGAAACCAATTTTCTTCTTATAGAATAAATGAAATATTATGAAACAAGAGCACCTGAACAAGGCCATTTAGATTATGACAATAGAAAACACCCACTTTTTCTATCCTCTTCATAAATCACTGCATTGAATTTGACATGCAGTGTAACACTTGCATGCACTGTACCACATGCAGTCTGTACTGTAATAATAATTTAATATTGCATCAAAAGATTTGCCTTGCTCTGTGGGAGCTTTCCAAAACCCAAGAAGCATAACGTTTTACTGTATAGAAAACAGAGCAAGGAGGAATGTTTTAAAAGATGTGGTCATTTTAAGTTTTTATTTAAAAAAAGCTAACAGTCAATGAAAATCACTTCTCTGAATGTGTTTGTTGGCTGGTCTTATATTAGTCTGCTGGGTAGCTTTATGCACTTTGCTTTGGAGGGGTCAATGTGTTGTATGTCTGTCTATTTGTATGTAGTCAGAATGACTTGACTGTTCAAATGTTTGTGAAGTCTTATTATGCTGTATCTCTTGTAGCTAACTATGTAAAATTGTAGTATTCTCCCTTAATATAAACAAGTCTTTTAATCCGAGAAAATATTTTTAAACATTTAAACTTTTTTAATCAAAACATTTAATCAATTTAAGTTTTTGTAATCTACAAATGATCATTTTAAAACCTCAATCAGGTGCCTTGGATATGAGTCTTATTAGCGTAAACAGCCTGGAAATGCAATATTTTGTAAATAAACATGATCTCTCAATAAAACTAATGATGATTATGACATGTTTTTAAGCCTCTCATTTGAATATGTACATAGACTAATGGTTAACAAATAGCATATACTGTTGGGTTTGAGTTTCCCATGTCCACCATCTGGCATGCAGTATATCTCTAGAGAGGGACAAAATGAGTTTTAGATATTGACTTTGCCAAGGACACTGACCTTAGCTAATACGAAATCTTTCATACATAATAGATGCACACAGCCAGAGGTAAATGGTGTGTTTGTATAGTTTGTGGATTGTATTTCTAACAACTCTACATTAAAAATAAAGACAAAGCACAGCCAAGCCTCTGCACACTAGTTGCTGTTTGTTATCCAAACATGTTTTTTTCCCCAGCTGTGATTTTATCTTGTTTTTCTTAAACCATCTGCAGCTTAGATTTCCAGTGTGATCGGTTTAAAGGATTAGTCCACTTTTAAATAAACTTTTCCTGATAATTTACTTAACCCAATGTCATCCAAGATGTCCATTGCTGCGTCCCAATTCGCCTACTTATACTACGCCCTAAAAGTATGTACTCTTTCTGTGAACAAAAAGTACTTACTTTTGAGTGTGTAGCAAAATAGTAGACAAGCTTTGGGACATACGATCACTTCATACAATCGCGTCTTTGCTCTCTGTCGCATCCTGTCACCGTAAAATGGCCTGTCAATCATCTTACATCCTCCACATTTCATTTAGTTCATTTCCTACCGTATCGGAGAGAAATGCAGCACGTTGATCTGCAGTCGCGGGTCTTTCATGTGGAGAACTCTCTTCATATTAATGCATAATGATGCATTTAAAAGTTAATGGCAATATGATATTTATAAAAGTCCACATTGGTATTTGCAGATGAAATATAACATGGATAACATTAAATAAATATTTTCCATCAGGTTAAACTGATTATTAGTCACTCATTAGTCACTCTCTCACCGTCGGTCGCGCATATCCGCCATGTTTTGTAGTTTTTTAACACTTTTTACTCGTGTTTGTAGTTCTGAACTGAATCCTCGTCCAAAGCGCAATGTGTTGTGGGCAATATTAGCCTTTATAGTGTGCACGGATCAACACTTCGAAAATCTACTGGAAATAGTAGACCATCCGGGGACTTTTGGCATACTCTTTTCAACATACTATGCTTTGGGACACACTTATTTTAATTCAATTCAATTCACATTTATTTGTATAGCGCTTTTCACGATACATATCATTTCAAAGCAGCTTTACAGAGAATGCGTGTCAACATTACAATTTAAAGAATGCAGTTAGCAAATAATGTAATAATTTACAATTTACAATCACTGTTAGCAGTTTAACTGAACGTAGAAGCAATGAGCTCCTGGAAAAATGAATACATTAACAATAATCAAGATATAGAATTTGTGCAATGTGCATGTTGATCCAGATGGTTGCGTTTTCCGAAATCCTTGCAGGAGTTGGCGCCGTCTCTTCATAGGTGTTGGTCATCTGAGGTCTTCTTAAGAGGCCGGATCCAAACTGAAGCTGATGTCCTCTCTAGTCAGACGGGTGTCCCGAGGCAAAACAGAAAAGCAAATGGAGAGTAATTAGCGTAGCTGCTGTTCATAACATTAAGCAAAGATAATCATGTGCAATTGATCTGATATGAGATGCATTATGTGAACGCTTGGCTAAAGAGATGCGTCTTTAATCTAGATTTAAACTGGGTGAGCGAGTCTGAGCCCCGAACTTTATCAGGAAGGCTATTCCAGAGTTTCGGAGCCAAATGTGAAAACGCTCTCCCTCCTTTAGTGGACTTAGATATCCTAGGTACAACCAGAAGTCCAGAGTTTTGTGATCTTAAGGAGCGTGAAGGATTGTAGGGCGATAGAAGATCGGTTAAGAGCTAAACCATTTAGAGCCTTATAGGTCATTAGCAATACTTTATAATCGATACGGAACTTAATGGGTAACCAGTGTAGAGATGATAAAATTGGTGTTATATGATCATATTTTCTTGACCTGGTAAGAACTCTAGCAGCTGCATTTTGTACTAATTGTAGTTTTTTTATTGAGGAAGCAGGACAACCAGCTAATAATGCATTATAGTAATCTAGTCGAGACGTCATGAAAGCATGAACTAACTTTTCTGCATCAGAAATAGATAACATATTCCGTATCTTAGCAATGTTTCTGAGGTGGAAGAAGGCTGTTTTTGTAACACATGAAATATGATTTTCAAAGGACAAGTTGCTGTCTAATATAACACCCAGGTCTTTAACTGTCGAGGATGGAGTAACAGTACATCCTTCTAAATGCAGATTGTAGTCTGAAAGATTCTTTGTACAGGTTTTTGGTCCAATAAGTAATACTTCAGTCTTATCTGAATTTAATAGAAGAAAATTACTAGTCATCCAATGTTTTATTTCTTTAATACATTCTGTCAGATTGGATAATTTAGAGATTTCATCTGGTTGTGTTGAAATATATAACTGAGTATCATCAGCATAGCAGTGGAAACTAATTCCATGTTTTCTTATAATATTGCCGAGTGGCAGCATGTATATTGAAAATAGCAGAGGGCCTAACACAGATCCTTGCGGCACTCCATAGTTTACTATCGTTATCTTAGATTTTTCCCCGTTTATGTAAACAAAATTGTGACGGTCTAAACCACCGTAATGCCTGTCCCTGAATACCAGTGTAATTCTGTAGTCGATCTAGGAGACTAGATCTAAAGATCTGTAGTTAATCTCACATACTATTTAGGATGGATAGTATGGACATTGGGATGCAGGGTATGTCTTTCTTTCTTTCTAGCTCTCTTCTTCTTCTTTATTAGAATTCCGGCAGTGTAGACACTGCTAAGTGTATTACTGCCCTCCACATGTCAAAGTTTGAACTAATTTTTATATGCAATATGCTAGTATATAACAATTAGTTCAAAACTTTGACCTGTGGAGGGCTGTAATACACTTAGCAGTGTCTACACTGACGGAATTCTAATAAGAAGAAGAGAGCTAGTTCAAGATGAGCCTTTATGGTTAAAACTTATATAATTTTCAATTTTTTTTCAGAAAATGAGCAATGGTTTCACTAGATAAGACCCTTATTTCTTATCTGGGATCATGTAGAACAATTTGAAGCTGCAGTGAAACTAATTTTGACATTCAACAAGTTTGGTGCCCATTCAAGTCTACTATATGGAAAAAAAATCCTGGAATGTTTTCATCAAAAACTTTAATTTCTTTTCAACTGAAGAAAGAAAGACATGGACATCTTGGATAACATGGGGGTGAGTAAATTATCAGGAAATGTTTATTTAAAAGTGGACTAATCCTTTAACTCATCCTTTAAAAAGAATCGATTCACAAAAGCTACTGAACGAGTCGGCTCCTGAAATGAACGATATTAGTCGGCTCCCGCCTGAGAGCCATTTTTTTGTATATTAATACAAAATTTCTTTGCACAGTTTTACTTGACAATAAAGTTATTCCATTCTATTAATATAAGACAGAATATTGGAATGATTTTTTGCCACACTGCTTAGAATGTTGCACGTGTGTCGATTCTTGCTCGCGATTCATTGCACGCACAGCCTACACAAGTTTAGCCATTGTATAATGTATAGAGATGATGTATGTTTACTATGGATGCTTCAGTTTTACGCATTGTAATTTAGTTTTTATTTGTTATATGGCACACCGTATTCCATTTTGAGTATGATTTGTTTGGAATAGTTTGTGTCTTGGATAGTTCACGTTTGTAATAGTGTTTTTGATGTTTTTACCTATTTTTTTACAGTCTATGGTTTTTACATAAATTAGGGTTTACCAAAAATAATATAAAATAAATATAATAAAACGATTTGAATTGTGTAAATCTGAATTATAGACAAGTGCCATTTAAAACTGAATATTATGTGGTATTTTATATATAGATTTTTTTTTTAATTACTGTGAATAATTTTATTATATTTATGCACACATACCAAACATGGTTAAAATCATTGATGAATTTGGCTGAATTATAAAAGCCAGAAGTTGTGCTAAATATAGCCGTTTGGGAGCCGAAAGAGCCGGTTCTTATTGCTGAGCCGAGCCAAATGATCCGGTTCCCTAAAAAGAGCACACAAGTTAAGCAAGTCAGAAGATGGGCGTTAACATATACTGCAATGCAGCTGCGCAGTGTGATTTACACGCCCAGTGGTTAAAGCGAGACGCTTCCTTACCTCAGTAAGGCAGAAGATTAAAGCCTTGGATTGGAAGAGTTGCCAAAATACGCGCATTAATTTGATAGATATCGAGCTTGTATTGTTTTGTTTCTCATCAGCTGCTGGTGTCTC
The DNA here is from genome assembly GCA_003731715.1 of Anabarilius grahami. Taxonomy (NCBI): domain Eukaryota; kingdom Metazoa; phylum Chordata; class Actinopteri; order Cypriniformes; family Xenocyprididae; genus Anabarilius; species Anabarilius grahami. The sequence continues at coordinate 6,212,998 of RJVU01073043.1, forward strand.
TTTCAGATGCATTATACTCAGTGACGGTTTCTGGTGTATTAAAGCGACAGATTAAAACAATGGTAAGTTGTTTTGTCTTTTGTTTCGTTTTGCTAAAGACACACACGCTGTCATTAAATTTATTATTATATCAGTTGTTAAATCAAATTAGTTTTTAAAATAAAAGTATGACCATGTAAGGACAACTTTAAAAGCAAATCGTTTAGATTCAACTTCTAAACAAACAGCAACTTTGTTAAATACTGATGACTTGATGTAAACGCTGCAAATCAGTTGCTTTCGTTTAAGGTTGAGTTCAAACTGGTTTAGTTAGGTTCATTATGTGTATGCCACTTTAAATTGTCCAAGTGAAGTTATAAACTAACTTTGATGACTGGACGATTTTTGTTTTGACAGGCTATATATAGAGTAGCAGCTTTCAATTAACTTCATTTATTTGAGGTATATGATAGAGTGCATAGTTGATACTTCGGTAAAGTTGGTTTTATATTCGCACATTCGGACTTCTGATAAAATAAGACTTTCCAATAAATGTGCAATAAATTAATGTTTGCGAATTTTAAGCAGCGACATGATATTGACAACCAACGATTGTCAACTTACAACATTTTTCACAGTCGATCAAAATAGGCAAGTATTGTTTTAATGGCATATTTACTTGTGAATGTCCACTGAATGTCCAATGTAGTGTGATTAACAAGGCTATTGAATATGGATGTCCGAATGTGCGAATATAAAACCAACTTTACCGAAGTATAGTTGATAAGCATCGGGTTATGGTTTATCATTTACTTTGTTGAGCTGTTGTCCGAATTATTATTATTTTTTTCCATGTTAAAAGTCATCTGAATGTCATCTAGAAGGCCTTTAACCCTTATTGTTGGTTTATCTCAGGTGGCTTGAATTGAAATGACAACATTACAAGTGTTTATTTGAACACGAGGGGATTTTTGCCTTGTCTTAAGGAAATTCCTCATTCATTATAACAGTCAAAATGAAAGAGGAAGGAAAGGAAGGAAGGAGGCAAAGAAAGGATGTAAAAAGAGATGTATCCTGTAGTCCTCTGTTCATATGCAGTGAATGAGTGATGAAAAACTGATATTCAACTTGCTCTACTGGTCATGATGTTTTAGTTGAGCTTTTGTGCTTCTATTGTAAAGGTGAAGATGTCTAGTAGGCTATATCCTGTCCTATGGTGGTATCTTACCAAAGTTTCCTGACACTCCACCAGTGAGAATATATTAAGTTTTTTTTTCTTTAGCACCCGTATTTAGATTTTTTTATTATTATTATTGATACTCAGATTTATTTATTTATTGTTCCTTGAAAAAAGTTATTAAAATCAAACATTGAAATGTATTAAATGGTTTATTGTAAGTAGTTAAAAATCTCTTGAAGTTTCATGCACCACAAAAAAAGCATGTTGATCGCCACTGCACTGCTGTGGAGTTTAAATTGATGCAAGGCCTTCAGCATCAGCAACAAAATGTAGGTTTCTCCTACCTTTTCAAAGTTTATAAACCTATTTATTTTGATATTCTTTACACAATTATATGGTTAGTTGCATTTTGGTATTTGCATTTAGCATTGCTTTTCCCGCAACCCACTTTTGGGCCATGACACACCGGTTGAGAATCACTGTTCCATTGTGTATGGTTCTATTGTGAGATGGCATGAATAATAAGTGGTGTTTCCTGTAAAATGAATCATTTCATTGATCTTTGCTTGACAGTTTCCCGTCTGTGATGGGCCACTCATCACCTTAACCTTGACCTCAAGTCACTTGCATCCTTCTGAACACAAAGAGAGGAATCAACAGTCTGAATCAGCTGATATACAAATAATATGTCTGATGCTGCGAGACTGCTAATGTCAGGAAGGTCACAAATTCTAAGTGCCCTATTTCATGGCACTCGGCCATGTTGTTTTCACAAAGGTCTCATTGTGGGTTTTGATGCAATGGCTTCTAGAAATGCACGGTTCGTCCGTCTCTCCCCTGTGCTTGTTAAACTGCAAGAGAGCAGGGGCACTGTTCCAGAATTCCATTCCCAGTGCTTGGAGTAAACAGAACTCTAAGGCCATTACGATGGGAGGTGTTCAGGAAGTCTTCCTTGCCACTTTTTGCTTTTAATGGTTCATTGATTGCATTTCTCTTGTGTTAAATATGTAGTGGGACATTCAATAACATCTAGTCCTTCGTTGGAAATATTATGTTGTTTTGCAAAAATGTATGGATGCTAATGTATGCTTTGTATAGCATGTTTGCCTTTCCCACTTAACCAGTTCATCTTTTCCCAAGCAGAATGGGCAAAGCCGCCTCCAACAGGCCCAGGAGGATGTGGAGGAAGTTAAAGTTATCATGCTGGATAACATAAACAAGACTGAAGAGCGATCAGAAAAACTCAAGGAGCTGGATGACAGAGCTGATAAACTACTGCAACAGGTGAAACTTTGGTGTGATATATGCTTTTACTTGAAAATTATTAAATAAATGGAAAAAAAAAGAGCATGCACACTAATTTGTTCTCTATGGACCTATGAACATGTTTTATGGCTCACTGAGGACTCTGATGACCATTAACTAGATTTCCGGAATTTCAAGTGTTTCTAGGGAAAGCAAGGGCATGTCATATTGGAGTCTATTAATAGTTCGTGTTTAGGTGGGGTGTACGGAAAAAAGAGTGTACAATTTGCATCCTGACTTTAGTTTACCATGTTAATTTTAGAAAGCCATTTCCCTTTGTTATGAAATGAACAAAAACTTGTGTAATAGTATGGCAGGCTGTTTGCGCAGGACGTGCCATGTGGTCAGGCAACATGTTCACTTTGATTTCATGCAAGAATTCTAAAAATCCCACTGGAGTTTTGGTTGGTCAAGTCAAGTCACATATATTTATATAGAGTTTCATACAATACAGATTGTTTCAAAGCAGCTACACCATAATAAACAGGAAAATACTGTTTTAAAATATAGTCAATTTATTAAGACAGTGTCATTATTCAGCTCAATTCAGTTCAGATCAAAAACACAAAGTGCATCAGTTATGAAACAAGTTCAATTCAGCTATATAAGCAACTCTTCACAAGGCAATATGGTCAAGTCAGTTCAAAATTGATTCAGTTCAATAATAGTGTTGATGTTGCAAAGTTAGTTGCAACATCGTATCGGGCTCAATTCAGTTTAAATGATGTTCTCATCTGATGGTGTCAGTGCAGTTGAATCTATAATATTTCTGGATTGTGGGGGTGGCAAGGAACCAAGACTCCATCAGGTGACAGTAGTTGAGAAAAAAAAGACCTTGTGAGAAACCAGGCTCGGTTCTCCTCTGGCCTAAAGGAATGAGCACAATATGATTGATTCACACTGTGTGCTTGGTCTTACTGGTTCAAACAAAGATTATAATTACAGTTAGGAAAGCAAAACAAAACAAATTCAAGCCCATTACAAAGCCTCACATGTTTTTCCTTTCCTTATTTTTCAGATGAAGAGTCTCTGTAACAGTCCTGTATTGTTTTCAAAAATGTTGAAGTCTGTTATAATTTTGAAAAATGTACTTTTTTTTTTGTCAATTTAAAAATGGAAAAAAAGTACCTTTTTATGTATTTTTTTTGTAGTATTAAATGATTAAAATGGTTGTATTCTTTCTTTTCAGAGCGATAAATTCGTAAAGACCGCGACTAAGGTGAAACAGAAGAAGCGCTGGGAGAATATTAAGTACAAAGTTATAATAGGTGCAGTTGTGGCTGCAGTGATTCTTGGCATAATTGTAATTGTGGCTGTGAACTTGAGCGGCAGTGACGACAGTCAAAACACATCCCAAGCCACACAATCAACAAAAGCACCAGGAGATGGCTAGAAAATAAGCTGGCGGACAAGATGAGTGAACATAAGTTGTGTTTAAAATGCCTCAGAATATCACCTGGAAAGTCTTGTTTCTAGTACTTTTGTGAAAGTAAATGAGAGTGCAGTTTCATAGATCGCTCTATGTACAAGTTAAGTCTTTGATGTAACTTTCTATCAAGAGTATGCTAAAAAAAAAAAACTTTGGTGGGTGATACAAAAATGGTACCAATGGTGTCACCATCTTTTCTGCTTTCAGTTTCATTTTACAGTGGTAACACTTAGACTATGTTACATTAATGATAACTGTTTACATGCATTCTTGTTGGACTAAACATATTTTAAACACAAATTATATAAATCAGAGCCTAATGCGGGTTAAAGTGTAGCATGGAAAGCATGTTAGATTGTTCAGACTTTGTCAGGGAGTAGAGCATTGTTTCTGAATCCTGTTCTTCAAAACAAACTTTTCTTGATTCTTTGCATCATCAGGGAAAAGTGTTAGTGTAATATTCTCAAAAATGGCTTATGTGTTTGGGTTTTCTCTAATTAGTTACAGGAACCCACAGCAATACACATTTTGGACATTTTGGTCTCCCTTATCTGACAGACCCATTTCAAGTCCTGGAGTCTCTACTAACAAGCTGTTAAATTTAATCAGATTGTTTGATTGTGGAAACAAAATGTTTAGTGTTGGGGTTAATCCAGTACCTGGTTTGGGACACATTCTGTGACTTTGGCACTTTTGTGCTAAAACTTAAGGTTTTGAAGTGTTAAGTCAAATATTATTTTAATATCAGGGCCGTAACAACAATAGAAATCGAGGGGGAGCATGTTTCCGGTATTCAGATTTGTCAGGGAATTAAGTATATTTTTGTTTTCAGTATCCAATTCTTAAACTCAGCTCGATCTTGTATGTATGTGTGTATAATTAAATGTTCCTTATGTAAATATACCATATCTGTCTTATTTTATTTCCTCAATGTGTCATATTTATTGCTGTATTATATCTGTTCCCTTTAATAATGCTTCGTAGAGCTTTTATAATGACTTGAGTTCACAGTGACCAGTGTCGTGCAAGATGTCATCAAAGACGTCATGCAGTCAAAATAGGAATTTGAAATTAAATTTCAAAGTTTTAAACAATTTTATAATTTTTTTATACAGGCGTATAACTAAGTAAATGTGGAGTTCAATGTAGAAGATAAACGCCACCTGGTGGAAACTTTAAGGAGGTTAAAGAGCACTAATGTAAAAAGAGCAGATCGGACAGCTAAGAAGGTATCAAGGTATGAAAAGCAAATACACATAAAAATGACAGGATTTTTTAAATGGATTACACGACCAATGCAAAAATTATAGCCTACTTTTTGCAGAATTACATAAATATGAATTATGAAGAACATAAACGTTCACAAATTAAAATATATTTTGTACTGTAGTAGGCTACGTTTCATTATTTTCTCTGTTAACAACCAATGTGAAATGTACTTTGTAGCGCGCTGGCGATCTGGCACAACACCAGCAGCAGTGCACGCGTGACGCTCGTTGTTATAGCAACGTCAACTAAAACCATAGAGTGGTTTCGGTTGCGACAAAGACGGTCTAAATAGTTTTCTCATGAAAATTACAAACTTTATTATATGGTTATTCTTACCTAAACAACATCAAGAATGACTCGCGATGACCCTCGAGTGGAGTGGATTAAAAACGCAGTGTGTGTGCTGTTTGATTTGCCTGATTCAGGCTGTTTTGAGGAGTTACTCAGTCGCGGTGATGGAGAGGAAGAGCAGAAAATCATAAGCTTTTTAAACATAGTCACGGAGGAAGAGGCGCCGTCAACGCTTTTTTTCTTCAAAAATGTACGAGAAGAAGAGGTTGAAGTGGAAATTCTTGTTGGTACGTTTACATTTGTTACGTCCCGTACGTCAACGCAACTATCTGTTCACTATTCACAATGTATTGATCAGTGTATGAATTAACGGCTTTCCCCAAGAGCGTGGTGCAATGCTTGGAATGTAGTTTAAAAGTCAGATATTATTTTGGTAACTAAGCTGATAAGAAGTCTTAAGGATAGCTCTTTTATTTTATAAAACAAAATGGTACCAAGTCATTTAACTACGTGTGTATTAGTAAATAATTTCCCTGCCCATACACACCAAGATCCGGTAGAAAGTTCGGAGAATTACTCGGAGAGAAGTCCATCTGTTTCGTCTGAAGGGACACTCCTGTCAGACAGAGAGAAAACCCCTGCTAACAGTGAGTGTGCTTTCTCAATGGTTAATATGATTAGAAAGAAATACATCAAAGTTACAAGTTGTTTTTGTCTTTTTTCCATTGCTCACACATGACTGAAGAGAGAAGGCAAGGTCAAACAAGAAAAAGCCAGGAGTCCTCAAACCCAGAAGACTCTCAGAGTCCGGGTTTTACAGTTGAGGGCCTGTCAGAGGCAACAAATGGGGATAAACCACCTCCCAATGTAATCCTCAAGTTATTAATTGTATATTTAATTGTGTGTGTGTGTGTGTGTGTGTGTGTGTATATGTGTGTGTGTATATATATATATATATATATATATATATATATATATATATA
>RJVU01073043.1:6219454-6328994 GCA_003731715.1 Anabarilius grahami
TTCCAAATTTTTCTATATCAGGACATAATAAAGGTCTTAAAATTTGGAAAATAAAACCTCAGATGAACAATAACACATGACATATCACATCGTGTCATTATTTATTTAACATTAGAACTAGGCCAAAATGGAAAAGCCATGGGTGACAAATTAGGGACACCCTTATTGTTTATTGTAAGTATCAGTCAGGTGCTGCTAATCCAATGCCTTTGATTAATTGAACATCAGCAAGTGTGAGCACCTCTATAAAAGCAGAAGTTCTGGCAGTTTGCTTGTCTGGAGCTTTTAGGTGTGTGTTAACACAATGCCAAGGAGGAGAGACATCAGCAATGACCTTAGAGAAGCAATTGTTGCTGCCATCAATCTGGGAATGATTATACAGCCATTTCCAAACTATTTAAAGTCCATCATTCTACAGTGAGAAAGATTATTCACAAGTGGAAGACATTCAAAACAGACACCGACTTTCCAAATGTTGTGATGTGGAGACCTAAGTGGAGATGTTTGGCCATAATGCACAGCACCATGTTTGTTGAAAACTAAACACAGCATATCAGAACAAACACCTCATACCAAAAGTCAAGCATGCTAGTGAAGGGGTGATGATTTTGAGCTTGTTTTGTAGCCACAGGCCCTGGGCACTTCAGTCATTGAGTCGTCCATGAACTCCTCTGTACACTAGAGTATTCTAGAGTCAAATGTGAGGCCATCCGTCCAACAGCTAAAGCTTGGCTGAAATTGGGTTGTGCAACTGGACAATGATCTGAAGAAAGATCACCAGCAATTCTACAACAGAACAGCTAAAAAAGAAGAGAATAAAAGTGTTGCAATGGCCCAATGACCTCATCCCTACTGAAAGCTGCGACGAGAGCTGTGCATAGTCAAATGCCTACAAACCTCAATAAATTGGAGCAACATCGTAAAGAAGAATGGGCCAAAATTCCTCCAGAATGATATGAGAGACTGATAAAATCATACAGAAAATGATTACTTCAAGTTATTGCCGCTAAAGGTGGATCTATAAGCAACTGAATTATAGGGTGTGCTTAGTTTGTCACCCATGGCCTTTCCATCTTGGCTTTATTGTTGTTAAATAAATAATGACACATTGTGATATGCCATGTGTTGTTGTTCATCTGATGTTTTATTTTCCAAATTTTAAGACTTCTCAAGAACCAGATGATTTTTTAAATTATGTCCTGATATGGAAAACCATGCAATTCGATAAGGTGCCTGACCAAAAAAAACGAAAAAACGGCTTTTTGGATTTAAATAGGCAAATGCTTAAGAGTCAATGATTGGATCATTATTGCAGTGATTATTATGTTTCTAGATCTTGACCAAAAATGTATGCACCTCTTAATGGAAATAAATGTTGTGATGTTATTTCCATCAAAATGTGCGTCATTTTTTGGTCAAGATCTTGTATTGACAATGCAAGACGTGAGCACTCTGTAAAGTGTGACTTTCAAAGACTTTCAATGAATTTAAGGTCTGGACTCACAGGTGCCAATTCATGTGTGGAAATGATTCTTCATGCCTGATGAATCTTTACATTGTCATCCTGTAATATGGCCATGATGTGTCTTCCTACATGGTTGTTTAAGAAATGAAAATCTACACACTTCTTCAGTTAGGGTTAGAAGAACTGTTGCCAAACACATAACATGCTAGAAACATAATAATCACAGCAATAATGGTCAAATCATAGACTCTTAAGCATTTGCCTATTTAAATCCAAACAGCAATTAATTTTTTATTTTTTGGGGGGCTGGGCAGTGTATATACTATTCTGTTTTAGAAAAAAAAAGATATCTTAACTTTTAACTATTTAATTATTTTATTTTAATGCATTTTATACATTTTATTTTTCAGTGAATATACCATTCTGTTTTAGGACAGGAAAGAGATCTTAACTTTTTATATTTTAATGCGTTTAATACATTTTATTTATTTTATCAAATTATTAAATATATTTATCAATAATCAAGATGTGTATGAGATCTCATTAGCTATATATATATATATACATATATATATATTTTTTTTTAAATATTGATGCATTGACAAATTTTTTTTTCCCCATCACAAGATTGAGGTTCAGATTGTGTATCATGTAGAGCTTCATGTGGATGTAAACAATATCCCGGGGAGGTTCGAGAAATACAATGTCCTTTACTTCCTGAGAAACACTAAAGGTAGGTGGAATGCTTTCAAAATGTGCCTCTCAAAACTTGCACATTTAACTCATAGTTGTTTTATCCTATTCAGAAACCATCACTGAACCTGTGGACATTAATGAGGCTAATAATTTGATGCCAAAACTTATTGAGTTTGGCATGATGAATGACCACCCCTTGATGACACTTAGAGGGCTTCTCAACCATGTGCGTGACTAAAACTCTCACTCTCATAAAAAATGGATTATCTTTAATTATACTATGGAATATACTTATAAATCTTAATTGAACTCTTTCCTTGCAGGTGTATATTTCTCTTCTCTCAGTGAACCAGCTGAGGCTCACTGATGGTGGCTATCATGGTGTTGCTGGCTCTCAAGACTCTCAAGAGAAACAGCAGCCTGCAGAATCCCGTGGAGCTTTTGAGGTCCGAGATGATCTTCTCCACAGCACACATAAATTCTTGCAGGTCATAGACCAAACCTTACAGCAGCTTGAAGGTATGCAAGTTTTTCAAAGTTTTTGAAGTCTCTAATGCTCACCAAAGCTTAATTTACTTGATCAAAAATCTGTAAAAAACAGTAAAATTGTAAAATATGATTACAATTGTAAAAAATATTATAATAAATAAATCGTAATTTATTCCTGTGATGGCAAAGCTGAATTTTCAGCATCATTTCTCCACTCTTCAGTGTTTTTCTTCAGAAATCATTCTAATATGTTAAGTTGGTGCTCAAGAAACATTTATTATTATCGATCAATGTTGAAAACATTGCTTAACATTTTTGATCTCTGTTATAGGTGAGTTTAAATTGCACATTCCAGATATTGATTTGGAGGGTGAGGTGGAGACGCTCTTGTCTAATCCAGGGATGGTGGAGAAACTTGAGCAGTGTGTGATGAATTGGCACACACAAATCACAATTGTTATCGAAGAGCAGAAAGGGAAGCAACCACAGGTTTGTAAAATTTCAAATGAATTAATCAAGATGAAATTCTTCTGTAACCTAAACAGATCATTTAAAGGATTAACTGACTGACTGTTTTTTCACCACTGAAGGGACCCGGTCCTTTGGCAGAGATTGAGTTCTGGCGTGAACGTTTTGCTGTCTTGAGTAGTTTGAGTGAGCAGCTGAACCTGCCAGTGGTGAAGAAGATTCTGGATGTGATGACCCATGCTGACTCATTTATAATGCAGGAGCTGGAAAAGACGACAGCTGAGCTTAGAAAATACAATGAGGAGTCTGCCAATAATGTACAATTCCTCACCACTTTGGAGAGACACTTCAGGGTGAGAAGTAACCATTTCTATGTTGCTGCCCCACATAGGAATAGGTCAGTTTTATTCATAAGGTGCTTTGTACAATACCAGTTGCTTCAAAGCAGCTTTACACTAAAAACCAGTGTTAGTGTCTCAAAAATCAGTTTCAGCAGTCAGTAGTTTCTGTTTTCAAGACTCAACTTGAAGTACAAGTACAACAAAGCATCCCAATAACAAAATGTATTATTTAGTAATCTTCATATCATTCCAAAACTGTTTGTTGTAATTTTTCTATTTTGGAACGCCATATGAGTGAGTAAATAATTCCAGAATTTTCTGAGGTCCCCCGCCAGCAGAGCGGCAAGGCTCAAAAATATAGTATTTTTCATCAATGTTTTATTATTTACAGAACCTTGTCACAGGACTGGATTTCAAAGTGGTCTTGGACACTATTCCTCAACTGATGAACGGGCTGCGTATAATCTGGATATTATCCAGGCATTACAGCACAGATGAGCGTTTGGAATCTTTGATGGAACGCATTGCCTGGGAACTGTCTGAAAGGGTTGCGAGAGTCGTAAATGTCTGTGTTCTGTTTAAGTGAGTAAGCAAAATCTGTAAAAGTCAAACCACAAGCCAGCAGTGACACAAAAAGAAGTGACTTGTGTTTGGGTTGGACATTTAAAATAAAATAAGGCGTATACTTTTTATTAAATGTTTAATCAATTAATTATATTATGTATTCCACATAATATTACCTCAAAACACATAATGTTAATTTTAAATGATTGTGACAACCACATTAATTGTTATTATTCAGAGACAAGAGAGCGGTGGCCAAGGCCAAAGCTCAGGATGGAAAGCAAGTCTTGGATCAGTGGAAGGCCAGTTATTTTGAGGTCCGTGCACGGATTGAGAAATCAGACCGTGATCCCCGCTGGGAATTTAATCGCAAAAAGCTGTTTGAAAATACAGACTATATGGCTTCAATCTGTCAGGACTTGTATAACATCTTGCAGGTTAGCCAAATTAGATCAAGCATACTTATTTTCATTACTTTCTATTTTACATAAAGAAATTTGTCCAAGGAAGTATTCCTCACAAACAGTAACCTTCTCACAAATTAATACGCACTGATAGACACTGGACGAGTTCTACATCATCTTTGGACCGGAGTTAAAAGCAGTGACGGGTGATCCAAAGCGAATAGATGATGTTTTACACCGCGTAAACTGCCTCATCAAACCCCTTGAGGAACTTACCTTTGACCCTTTTGATAACCGCAAAATGAGCAGTTGGAAAATGGTCATTCAACAATTTAAATCTGACGTCCAGGTAAAATTCTGGCAGTAACTATATTGTCAGTTTTTATTTATTTTCTTCTTTTGATATTTTTGTTGTATTAAATGCTCTCTTTTTATTAAGGCCATTGAAAGAGAAGCTATCAGTTTCATTGATCACTCCTTCAAGACGCTACGTTCTTCATCTGCAGCCTTTGACCTGCTGCTGAAATTCAAGCACATCCGCTCCAGAGATGCCATCAATAATCAGTTGATGAAGAAGTTTAATGATATTCTTGCTCAGTACTGCAAAGAGGTGCCTCAAGACCTGCTTACTAAAAAAACCTAGGACATTTGATTTTTAAATGCTGTCATGGTGATACAGAGATTGCATTTCTTGCTGTTCTTAAGTGTTCTTCTTTGGTGTTGTTGTTGCCTAGATGGACCTTCTAAATGACATATTTATGGAACTCAAAGATAATCCACCTCTGAATAAGAATCATCCTCCTGTGGGAGGAGCCATTTTTTGGGAGCGTTTCCTGTTAGACCGCATGAAGTACCCCATTAAACGCTTCAAGAAGGCACGTGAGCTGATGGACAGCGAAGAGGGCAAAGTAGTAAGTCGTTCCACATTGTCACTAAGTAATATGTGAAGCCGTTTTTACATTTAATCCTAAAATGTACTAGTATCTATTTCCATGCTACAAGTAGGGCACAACGGGGCTAAAGGCACACCTTTTCACTATGCTCATAGTTTATGATTGCTGAAAAAATATATATGTTTGTATCGAACATTTATGGAGCAACAGATTTTGTGTGAAAATAAATCATAAAAGTGATGTATTTTGTTTAAAAATCTTATAAATGAATGAGGTGGCAAGGGAGGCCTTTCACCCCACACACGGGGTAAAAGGCTCACCAGCATGGGGCAAAAGTATACAAATACTTTAGCTAAAATATGTTTTTAATAATAAGTTAATACTTGTTCAAAACAATCACTTTAGCAAAGTTTGTACTATTTTCTGTTTAATTTGCTAAATTGTTTTTGAAAGTGTTGTTGATTGTGCCATCTAGTGGTTTAGAGGGAAATAAAATTAAATGCACCTTTTACCCTGGGGCGCCTTTAGCCCCATTGTACCCTGCTTTTTTTTTAGATACTGGTATCTATTCCATTAGGTGCTAGTACTTATTCATTAGCTACTAGTGCTTACTAGTGCCTAGTCTATATATATATATATATATATATATACAGTGGGTACGGAAAGTATTCAGACCCCCTTAAATTTTTCACTCTTTGTTATATTGCAGCCATTTGCTAAAATCATTTAAGTTCATTTTTTTTCCTCATTAATGTACACACAGCACCCCATATTGACAGAAAAACACAGAATTGTTGACATTTTTGCAGATTTATTAAAAAAGAAAAACTGAAATATCACATGGTCCTAAGTATTCAGACCCTTTGCTCAGTATTTAGTAGAAGCACCCTTTTGATCTAATACAGCCATGAGTCTTTTTGGGAAAGATGCAACAAGTTTTTCACACCTGGATTTGGGGATCCTCTGCCATTCCTCCTTGCAGATCCTCTCCAGTTCTGTCAGGTTGGATGGTAAACGTTGGTGGACAGCCATTTTTAGGTCTCTCCAGAGATGCTCAATTGGGTTTAAGTCAGGGCTCTGGCTGGGCCATTCAAGAACAGTCACGGAGTTGTTGTGAAGCCACTCCTTCGTTATTTTAGCTGTGTGCTTAGGGTCATTGTCTTGTTGGAAGGTAAACCTTCGGCCCAGTCTGAGGTCCTGAGCACTCTGGAGAAGGTTTTCGTCCAGGATATCCCTGTACTTGGCCGCATTCATCTTTCCCTCGATTGCAACCAGTCGTCCTGTCCCTGCAGCTGAAAAACACCCCCACAGCATGATGCTGCCACCACCATGCTTCACTGTTGGGACTGTATTGGACAGGTGATGAGCAGTGCCTGGTTTTCTCCACACATACCGCTTAGAATTAAGGCCAAAAAGTTCTATCTTGGTCTCATCAGACCAGAGAATCTTATTTCTCACCATCTTGGAGTCCTTCAGGTGTTTTTTAGCAAACTCCATGCGGGCTTTCATGTGTCTTGCACTGAGGAGAGGCTTCCGTCAGGCCACTCTGCCATAAAGCCCCGACTGGTGATGGTTGACTTTCTACAACTTTCTCCCATCTCCCGACTGCATCTCTGGAGCTCAGCCACAGTGATTGTTTTTCTGTCAATATGGGGTGCTGTGTGTACATTAATGAGGAAAAAAAATGAACTTAAATGATTTTAGCAAATGGCTGCAATATAACAAAGAGTGAAAAATTTAAGGGGGTCTGAATACTTTCCGTACACACTGTATATATATATATGTGTGTGTGTGTAGGATGCAATCTGGGAAAACCCGTCGGATGTCGCGATGGAACGTTTTCAGTAAAGTAAAAAAATAGGTCAAATGTCTTTTTTTTTGTCAAAATTGGGGTTTTCATTCAATTATTATTCTATAACATCTTGTCTATCATCTGTTAAGTGCAAAAAATAGCGATTTATAGTGGCAAGGCTGTCTTTTTCTAACGTTACTGTTTAAGAAAAACACCCCGCGGAGGTGCAAAAAAAATCGGCCATAGCTTTCTGTATCTTAACACTACAAAGACAGTTCACCTATCAAAATAAACCACATAACATGAAGGTGTATTAATGCAAATTTCCCGCCAGTCCTGTATAAACTACGGCACGCAAAGATTTTTTTTCCTAATACAACGTTATCGTGAGAAGTCAGAGCACAAGAGAACAATGGAGCTATAATGAACATAGGCCTACATGTTCTAATTATGTTTATTAGAGGTTGAATTCAAATCAGATACTGCCAAACTGCCCATACTGCTTCTGAAGATGATGTCTACTTCATAAACTTCATAAACTACTTCATGTCATCTAGTGAAAAAGTTTGGTACTGCGCCCAAACAAAATCTTACTGAAAGCAAATGTTTGAAATATATAAATCTGGAATGTTTTGTAATATATTATTATAAAATATAAACAATTATATTTTTACATTTTCATAAACCTTAACTTCTATAACTTTTTTTATTTCATTTTCCTAATTTATTTCACTTCTACAATAATCTGACAGGTATCTTCTTTAAAACAAGTCCAACCTTAGGTCTATATTCCAAAGCATTCTTGAATTACAACCATTTAGGTTTGGATAGTGCATTTTCATGTCTATGTGAAAAAAGGGGGTGACAGTTATTTAAACCTGTTTTTCTCAGAATTCCGTTCGTGAAAATCAGAGCGATCAGCCTACTTCAGATAACCATAACTTTTGATTCAGACAAGCTATTGAAACCTAAGGTATTGAAACCTGTGATAGGTCAAATTTCACCATGTGATGGGTTTTCGCAGATCACATCGCACACACACACACACAATTTTTTCTCTTCCCTCTTGTTTTTGCACACAAAAAGTATTCTCGTCACTTCATAACATTAAGGTTGAACCACTGTAGTCACGTGGACTACATGAATAGAAAATGAATAGCTGACTGCTGTTATTATTCAAATAAATAAAAAGACTTAAATAAGTGATTAAAACAGCAGTATGACCTGAAATTGGGAATAAGAAATAGCACTAGTGATTAACCATTAGATTTGCTTTGGAAATCACTCTATATTTGGTCACAGCTGCAGTGTGTTCAAGAACACACCCTGTGTGTCCCTCCATAAAGTTTAGTCAACATGCTATTGAAAATTCTCAACTTAAAGAATTATTCTCTAGCTAAACTGCATACACACAAGCTGCAGTTAAAGGCTTCAAGTAAGTGATGCTAACAGATAACTGTTGAAGTTATTAGTTAGCTTAGCCTAAGCTGAAGGGCCGCTAGGTTGGGTTAGCGTAGCCACCAGGCTGGTTTATTTACAATATGTTATCTGCAGGGCTTGACATTAACATTTTTGCTCACCAGCCACTGTGGCTAGTGGTTTTCCAAAGTTACTAGCCACTCAGCATTTTCACTGGCCTCAATATTTGCTGTTGGGAAATTACATTTTATATGATTAAAGTTGACTTTGACATGCTTAAATTACTTGATTTTAAGTCATTTTACTTGATTTAGAAGATTTAAAACCCTTTCAAACTTTCAAATGCAGATTGACCACCCAAATCAAGACTACATTGTATATCAGCTGGTATGTACAGGTGGGCAAGGGGTGGGCAATATGAGCATAGGCTAATATGATAAATGTAATATGATAAAGTTATTTTTGTTAGGTTATATAAAAGAACAAAGAAGCAAATTAGCAAATTACAAAAACAATAACATCTTTTGTTGTTTGATTAACATTAATGACAGACAGGTATTTAATTGTGCTGCTGAATGCATGGACATGATATACTGACACATATCCAGTTATTACTCACCTGTTTACGTACACTTAAGCCATAACCGGCTGTATTCACGCGAGATACTCCACATGATGGGCATTTTGACATCTTTGTGTGCGACTGTGCGTGTATTTGACTATTCAGGCGCAAGGAGAGCGCTTCTGTTGTGTGTCATTCAGCGCGATTCCACCTATCCCGCCTTCACTAACAGCAAGTTGATCGATAAAGAATTGTAACGTTAATTGAATTGTAATTTTGTGATACGACAATCTTCAACGATCATTTGGCTGTAAACTGAAATTAAATTCAACCCACCAAAAGTGGCTAGTGGGAGTGACTGTCTTACCCGCCACAGCTGAAATCTACCCGCATTTAAGAATTTTTTTGGGGATGGTTCACAGATCCAGTTTGCTGGATTAATAGATAGATAGATAACATTTAAAATGTTAAAATTTAAAATCATATTATGTTATTATATTTTTAGCCAGTTTTGGAAAAAGTGCATCTTTATATTCATTCCCTTTAAAGCACCCATACAGCCATACACATTCAGATAGATGTCATTGCACTGTTTTTTGAGTGTCCCACTTATGTAAATTTTAATGGTGTGTTAAATAAAATAATTCAAGTTCCATTCTGTTTTGCAAAATTTGCCTGTTTTTGAATGCAAGAACATGTCTCACTGTAGGAACAGTGTAGTCTTTATGTCCCCTAAAAACCTATCTGATCAGGGTCAGGTGAACCCAAAACCATTGTAATTATTCAGGGCTTTCTATTCAGGGTGACTAGTCATTCAGGCAACCCAAATTTAAAAATGTGTTGTTTTGCACATTCCTGTACTCTACATCTACACCTATCAGAGTTCACAAACTTGAACTTAGGTACTCAGCAAAAGAGAAAAATTCTTTGCATATGCTTATGCTCTCCCTTATTTGCATTTATATGAATGAAAATATCCTAAATGTCTTTTATTTTTCCCTTTACAGGTGGAATCCAAATTCATAGAGCTGGCTTTGCGTATGAGGGACTATGAGATGGAGCTCTATAACCACTGGAAATCAGAGATTAATCAGACTCTGCCCCTTCTCATGAAGAGAAGTGTGCTGATCATGGTCAACAGTACTGGGACTGTCTATGTAGATTCCATACAGCCAAATACCGTACGTTGCAGTGACAGGGAAACCTGTCTGCTAGCTGTGAGGAAAAGATGGTCAAAATTGATAATGGTCTTTATAGCAAGGAGATACGAAGAAAAGTAAAATCTTAATGATCTCAGGGCCTATGTTTCCTTTTACTCCAAAGCCACCATGTATTTAAACCAGTGCTTTGAAATAACATTAATGCTATTATGTCTGAATATGGCTGTGATTGCAGACTGCTCAGGGCTCGAAGAGGATTGTGGAAAAGGATGTGCGCTACTCTGTACATTTTGCCCCTGAACTACAAGAGATCATATCTGAGACCAAACATCTGGATCGCTTGGGCATCTTATTACCAAATGAGGCACAAAATGTGGCTGTGCTAGAAGACAAGTTTCTGAGGTAGTCTGGCTATAATTAATTCCTACAATTATATACACGGTTACTTCCTGGTTTTCAATTAGCCAGCTTGGGCATTCTGTAGTCACTCTACATCGACACAAAACCATCAATGGTTGGCATTTTTATATTGTATTTCTATTTTAATGCAGTTATCACACTTACCTAATTTGCCAATAAACCAGTTTTATTGATTGCAATAAAGACTTAAAGCAATTAGGAACTTTGGAATAAGAAACACAGTGTCTGTAATAGGATATGCACATGCAACATTTTTCCAGCACTTCAAATGTTATTTTTTAATGTGATGACCAAAAACATTATTTGTTCATCCTTCTGAGATTGTCCCCATTTGTAAAATGAATGTTTCAAGATGTAGGAAATCCAAAATTTGACAGCAAACACTTTTATTTAAAAATAAAAAAGACGTTAATTACCACTATAACCAGTAGATGACGGCAGAGGAGCATTTATTGGCTCATATTAGCCACTTCCTGTAATATTTTTTTCACACGTTTAGCTTTTGAAGGAATATTAAACATTATAAAATTACTAGGTTTAAAAATTAATTTTGTCAAGGTTTAACACTTTTTTGTAGTGAAGTATGAAGTAGAAAAGTCACAAAGTCCCATGAAAAACAATAACTTTTCTTCAAATTGCAAATGAATTACATTTATTATCACAGAAGTATTATCACAGAAGCCTTTTATAATCACAGAAGCTGTCAGTCAGTGCAGCGCAAGATCACTGATTTCGGCAAACTTGTGAAAATTCCCATTTTCTTTCATGAATCTAACTAAAGTGCGCAATGAATCTTTAATTTACAGTATTTTTTTTCACACGAAAGTGTGAAAACTGGTGGTTGAATTTAATTTTGCTGAGGAGGAACACTAAAGGGACGCATCTTTTTTTTGTCGTTTTACATATGAATAACTAAATTAATGCTAGGCCTGAGTATTTAAGTGACTATATTCTGATTATAAACGAAGTAAACACTATTGATGCTGTTAAAGCTACCTCAGGACATTACCAACAAGTGACATTTCACCGGAAGTTTTCCAGATGTCTTATATTATGTACTTAAAAGGTTAGTTCACCCAAAAATGAAAATTCTGTCATTAATTACAGTAAGTTCTGTGCATATGGTCAATTAATTTACTAAACCTTCATGACATTTGACCTAAAAAAAACTTCCTTAAAATGTCTCTTGAAGTATGTTTGACACTTTTGTCACTATTTACTGTTATGCATGCAGGTACAAAATTGAACTGAAGAAGTTAGTAAACCATTACAATTCTCTGATGGATAATCTAAATGATGCCGAGTTCTCACTAATGGCTGATCAGGTGCAGGAACTGAGGCAAGTGCTAAGTTCTGGGAGCAAATTAGTCAACTGGAATTCTTTGGGTAAGTTGCACACACTCAAAAAAATATTTAGACCTAAATTTAAGATTTATGTATTTGAAGTGCATATAAAACTTTATTTTACATTTGATTACATGAACTAACCTAAACCAACCCTAATCTAACCCTAAAGTTATACAGCTCAGTAAGTGCATGTAGTTAATTCATATTACTCAGTACTTAAGTGTATAATTACACTGAAACAAGGTCACCTTAAAATAAAGTGTAACCTAAAATGTCCATCCATTTAGATTAGAGTGTTAACATAAACTAATAAACCTAATTTGATGCAATCAGTCATACATAAATAAATAAGTAAAGAAACAGGTAAGATTTCCATAATATTACCAACAAACTGAATTTATTTTAAATTCACAATATGGTTTATATATCATCAATCAATCAAATTTGTCTCGCTCCCATGCATTTTAACTAACTGTATATTTTTGTTCCACAGCTAGACATATTTTATCCATGTTCATACTGAATAAATTTAACTGTTTTCACAATTAACAGATTTATGCTGATTTAAAGCGATTTGAATTCATGCATTTTAAAAATATGATTATTTAAATAAAATAAAATAGATGCAAATAGTTTATAATAAACTATTCCATGATTTTTTTGTGTTTATTATAAATCTTACCTGTTTCTCACCTGTTTCAAGTATGTATGTATGACATCACATTAAGTTTAGTTTAAAACTATGTAACAATAACAATCCAGATGGATGGAAATTTGATATGCAATTCAAATACATAAATCTTACATTTAGGTCTAAATATTATTTTCTGAGTGCAGGGTATACTAGTAATTTTTGTATACCCCGCAAAATTACTTGTTGCTTCCCCACCATTTTGACTTCTAAAAGTTCTTACCAATGTAATTTCTTGAATTAAACCTCATTTAACAGGTATACCAAAATTCATCCAACGCGGAAACCAGGCCACTTCCAAATTTGAGTCATTGATGAACAAAGTTCAGAAGAATGAACGAGACATTGAAGATAAACTTAAATCCATTGAATCTGCAAACCTTTTCAAGTTCCCAACAGCAAATAAAACCGGACACCTACCAGGTTAGGAATGTTATTGTATTGCTGTATTTGCAATGACTAGATTACTCAATAACTCATGATTAGTAAACACATCCGGTAAAAAGTGGCAATGTGTTAAGGTGTTTTCTGCCTGTTGTTCCAGGAATAAAAGAGTTCTGTGATTTAATTGAGAGTGAGAGGGCAAAGGTGGTGAACCTGCTAGTGAATAAGTATGCAGCAATCACTCCTCTCCTCACCAAGATGGAGAGTTTGATAATGGGTACCAGCACTGGCAAAGCGAAGCGCATGGCTCAGTTCTACGCTTACTGGGAGCACAAGATCTTTGATTCACTTACCAGGATGGTGCTTCAGTAGGTTTATTTGATTGTTTCTTAGATGCATTTACATACATCTCATAAGTCTAATGCTCTTTTATGCTTACCATTACAATTGTCTTTCAGGAATATTCAAGCTTTTAACAACGCACTGATGGGCACTACTCCACTCTTCCAAATCGATACCATCCTAGCTGCTCCTGAGATTGCTTTGCTTCCCAAGAGCAGTGACGTGTACAAGCTTATTAGACAGTGTGTCGCTGACTGTGTGGAGAGCACCAGGGTATGTTGCGGCTACATTTAAGTCAAGACAAGTCACCTTTATTTATGCAGCACTTTATACAATATAGAATGTTTCAAAGCAGCTTCACAGTCATAAACAGGAAAATGACAATCTATGATGCAAACTTCATCAAATATATAACAAAAATAATAATTCTGCTGTATATCAACTCTTAAAAGAGCTGTCATTATTCAGCTCAAGTCAGTTCAGTGTTGATTCAGTTCAGTTCAATAACTGTAAAGTTAATCAATTATCAAACGAGTTCAATTCAACTATAAACAGCTCTACAATAGTGTAATTTTCAGCTCAAGTCAGTTCAGTGTTGATGCATTTCAGTTCAATAACTGTTGATGATGCAAAATTCGTCAATTATGATGAATTTAGATAGCAAATCATTTACATTTATTCAAATGAAGAATACAACAAGCAAATCATCTTAAAGAGGCAATAAACACGAGAAGTGCTAGCAATGTAAAGTTTCAGACATCGTTCAGAATAGTACAAGATAGAACAGAGAATGATTAAAGGGTTAGTTCACCCAAAAATAAAAATGCTGTCATTAATTATTCACCCTCATGTCGTTCCAAACTCGTAAGACATTCATTTATATTTGAAACAAAAATGAAGATCTTTTTAATGAAATCTGAGAGCTTTCTGTCCCTCCATTGACAGCAATGGAGCAACTACCAATTACGGAAAGTCTCGGAAAGGTAGTAGCAAATGGCTCAAATTGAAACTACTGTGGGACAGTGAAGCACAATAGATGTAACGAGCAATAAAAATATATATTTTTTTATAAATAACAATCTATTATTCTAATTACAAATAAATGCAGTCAAAATACAAATTACAATAAAAATAGAAAATACAAATAAACAGTAAACAAATGAATCCTTCCGAGCAGCAAAATTAATCTAAACAACAGAAACAGGGTATTAAGCAAATGCTTACGCACTATCGCTGTCTCCATTGACTAATTGCTTTACTGACAAATGCACAGATTTAGAACAGTTTTAGCGCAAAGTAGATATTTGGTCACTCAGGTCACCTTTTCCCCTGTTTGTATCTTTTTAGCAGTTCGTTCGCTGGATGCATGGCAGTTGCATCCAGTGCCCTCCACAGTATGTGGATGGTGAAGACAAACCATTCGTCTTCACTTTTTACAATGAAGTGTGCCAGCTTCCACAGATAAATGAGCAGGCCACAGTCATCTCCCAGACAATGCAGCGTCTCCTTAATGGAATCAGCATCTACCTCAAAACCTGGATGAGCTACCGTGCTCTCTGGAAACTTGACAAGGCTATTGTCATGGAGAAGTTTGCAGCCAAGAAGCCCACATGTGTGATGTATGATGAGAAGTTTCAGTTCTATGTCAAGGTCAGCAATGAGGTGGCAAAACAGCCTTTGGTGAAGCATGAACACGTAATCACTCTGAACCTGGAGCCGCTGGCCCGTGCTATCCAGGAGAATGCTCAAGCATGGGTCACCTCTTTGGGCAGGCTACTCAATAACTCGGCCCGAGAGGAGCTTTTCAACCTGCGCAATGAGCTGTTGGTGAGGACAAATGTTGCACTGTTCTAAATGTTATCTTCTTCTAAGAATCATGTAAGTGAAATGTTGAAATTTTGAGACAGTCTGTTGTCATAGAATGCATTTTCTGTGAACAGAAATTGTCAGATAATTTGAAGAGGAGCCCCAATACCTTGGAGGACCTGAAATTTGTTCTGGGCACCATCACAGACATTCGAGATATGTCTCTCTCAGTGGAGATGAGAATCAGTGATATTCAAGAGAGATACAGAACTCTGAGCATGTACAATGTGGAGGTGAGTAACAGTCCACATTTAAACCAATAAGTCTAAACCAATTTGTTATAATAAAAGATGATAAAATGTGCTTGTGTTAATCCAATATGCACTAGTCAAGTCACTAAAATTACTGTTTTAGTGACTTGATACACTACTGTTCAAAATTACTGTTTGGGGTTTGTAAGGTTTTTTTTGTTTTTGAACAAAGTTACTTAAGCTCAACAATGCTTTATTTATTTGATCAAAAATACAGTTAAAACCATTATATTATGAAATATTATTAAAATTTAAAATAACTGTTTTCTATTTTAGTATACTTTGAAGGGTAATTTATTCCTCTGATGGCAAAGTAAAATTTTCAACAGCCATTACTCCAGTCTTCAGTGTCACATGATCCTTCAGAAATCATTCTATTATGATGATTTGCTGCTCAAGGAACATTTGTAACCCTGGACCACAAAACCAGTCATAAGTCGCACGGGTATATTTGTAGCAATAGCCAACAATACTTTGTATGAGTCAATTTTCTTTTATGCCAAAAATCATTAGGATATTAAGTAAAGATCATGTTCCATGAAGATATTTTGTAAATTTCCTACCGTAAATATATCAAACAATTTTTTGTGAATGGACATGCATTGCTAAGGACTTTATTTGGACAACTTTAAAGGCAATTTCCTCAATATTTAGATTTTTTTGCACCCTCAGATTCCAGATTTTCAAATAGTTGTATCTCGGCCAAATATTGTCCTATCCTAATAAACCATACATAAACGGAATGCTTATATATTCAGCTTTCAGATGATGTATAAATTTCAGAATTGACCCGTATGACTGGTTTCGTGGTCCAGGGTCACGTTTTTTTTATTATTATCAATGTTGAAAACAGTTGTGCTTTTTAATATTTCTGTGGAAACAGTGATACTTTTATTCTTTGATGAATACAAAGGTAAAAAAAATTGCTTTACAACTCTTTTGTTCTGAAGACTTCAGAGGAGGAGCTGCAGCTGTCTGCGAACATCTACATTCTGTGGAGTGATCTTTTTAAAGAATCTAGACGGGTTGACCGCAGTTTGGGAAAAGTAAAGAAGACTTTTGCAGAGGTAGTACCAATCATTTACCATTTAAGTTTAATTATTGTAGAGAAGCAACACACTTGTGGCCGGTTGCATATACTGCTTAAAATAGTCTTACAAGTTAGTCATCTAAATGTTTTTCTTCAATTCTTCAAGATTGGTCATAACTTTTTTTAAGTCAGTTACATAAAAAAGGTAGATTGGTCTAATTTGAATTTGAAAAATTTGAACAGTCTTGACTTAGTGGCTATGTTTATGCAACTGACCCCTAATCTTTGATTTCTAAATGTTTCAATTCACTCTCTCTTTCTCTCTCTCTCTCAGATCACTCTGAACCAGATTGAGGAGTATAAACAGGAGATCTCCATATTCGCAGAGAGCTTCAACATGCATGGGCCTGGAGCAGTGGGAGATGATCTAGAGAAAGGCAAGAGCACCAGGACACTCTCCTGATGTGTTTTGTTTTTCATATCTTACCCACTTGGTATTATATCACCATTGTTTATGTGTACTCTTATAGGTTTGGAGATCATGGTTACCTACGAGAAGGAGTTAGCTAGGGTAGAGGCAAGCCGTCAGGACCTGGCTAAAGCTGAGAAATTGTTCAACCTGCCCATCACTATGTACCCAGAGCTTCTCAATGTACAGAAGGAGATGAAGGGCCTGAGACAGATCTATGAGATTTATAGGAGCCAGAAAGTTAGAATGTCAATTCATTATATAAACTTTGACTTATTATTATTTTGGTCACGTTCTGAACAGTTGTGATACAGGTGTGTGTATATTCCTCAGGCAGCTAAGACAGAGTGGTCGCAGACCCTTTGGGTAAATCTGGACATAAAGCTCCTGCAGGATGGCATTGAAGGACTTATCAAGAGCTTGCGGAAGCTGCCGAAGGATGTGAGAGCTCTTCCTGTAGCTTTCTTCCTAGAGGGCCGCATGAAGGAATTCAAGGAGTCACTCCCTCTCCTTTTGGACCTAAAAGATAAGGCTCTCAGGGACAGGTAAATTCCTTTAAGATTTTGTTTTATAATGTTTTAACTTAAAGTAATATGTCTCTGCCTTTAATCTCTACCTAGTAAATATGATTAAAAGCTGAATAGTGTGATCTTCAAAAAGCTAACTTAATCTAAGGGCATTAGCTGTTTGGATATGCTTTATGCCACATGAGACTCAAGTGCTCACTTGGTTGCTGCAGGCACTGGAAGAACCTAATGGAGAGGACAGGCACTAGCTTTGAGATGAACCCAAACACCTTCACTCTGGAGAACATGTTCTCCATGGAACTGCACAAGTATGGCAACGTCATCAGTGATATCGTCACCTCAGCTGTAAAGGAGCTTGGCATCGAGACGGTTAGAAATCTCACCAAGAATGAAATTTAGCTACACTTCTTTTAATAGTAATAGATTGAAATCCAGCATAAGCATTAAGGGGAAAGTCCACTAAAAAATGAACATCATGCCATCAATTACTCACCCTCATTTCTTTCCAAATCTGCATGCCTTTCTTTCCTCTGTGGAACATAAAATAATATAGTTGGTATAGAAAGAAGAATGTTGGTTACCAAACAGTTTCCGTTCCCATTAACTTCCATTGTATTTTTGTTTATACAATGACAGTCAATGGGAACTGAAACAGTTTGGTTGCCAACATCCCTTTATGTTCCCAAGAAAGACTGATTTAAACTGGTTATTGAGATTTTGATATTAGATTACACAGTGTGTTTGTGTGCATCTTTTTAGGGAGTAAAAGAAGTGGAGGAAATATGGGAAAATATGAAGTTCATTGTGCAGCGGTTCTTTAAAGGAACACAGGAGCATGGTTTCATTCTTGGTGCTGTGGATGACATCCTCCAGCATTTGGATGATGATGCCATGAACCTGCAGAGTATGGCAGGCAGCCACTTTGTAGGTCCCTTCCTGGCCACCGTGCAGCAGTGGGAGAAGAATCTATCACTCATTAGTGAGATTATTGAGGTCAATGGAAACCAACACTATCAACAATCAGTGACTTGACTTTAAAACCACACCGGCTCATGTTCACATTTCTTTACTGTTATTCTCAATTGTGTAGGTATGGATGTTAGTACAGCAAAAATGGATGTACCTGGAAAGCATCTTCATTGGAGGTGACATTCGCTCACAGCTACCCGAGGAAGCCAAGAAATTCGACAATATTGACAAAATGTTCAAAAAAGTGAGTTCTGCAACAACAACTAATATGTAATGTGTTTTTTGTTTAGTTTTTTGGAAAGAATGTAAATCCCTTATCATCTGATGTATATTACCAGATAATGACTGACACAGTGAAGGACCCTGGAATTAAGAGATGCTGTCTGGTCCCAAATCGTCTGGCTGACCTGCAGAACCTAAGCGATGGTTTAGAGAGGTGTCAAAAGAGTCTGAACGATTACCTCGATTCCAAACGAAACGCTTTTCCACGCTTTTTCTTCATTTCTGACGATGAGCTGCTCAGTATTCTGGGGAGCAGTGAGCCTACTTGTGTGCAGGAGCACATGATCAAGGTAATTTTGCATGCTAAAAAAGGATTAATTTTTATTTTTTTTTCTAAATGCATGTTATTGATCTTATTGTGAATGATTCACATGCATGTTTCAATTTTAATAATGGGAGCTATAAGGATATAACAAGTAGAATTTGGCTTAGAATATGATAATATGAGCTTAACAAGTTTCATGTGCAATAAAACCTGCTTTTATTAGGCTACTCATACTCTACTACAGGGGCTTTCAATCTTTTAGATACCACGGACCCCAAAATATGATCATCCTTATGCGAGGGGCCCCATCCTAAAATTTAAAATGCCAAATATTATTTTGTTTCTAAATTTATTTTGGTTATTAGTTTAATCTTTTTGTATTTATTTTTTTAATATATATTTTTTTCACACTGCTTTTCTCTAAACTTTTTTACTGACCCCCTAGCTCTCCCTTGTGGCCCCCTGGGGTTCCTCAGACCTAAGTTTAAAACCCCTGCTCTACTGTAAAAGCTTTCCTCACCCTTATATCATTCAAATGAATTGAATTCTGGTTAAAAAATAACAGGTGCACTACAGACCATATATGAATCAATCATCTTGTTTTTCCTCATCGACAGATGTATGATAACATTGCAGCTTTGCGTTTTGATACGGGAATGAATGGAGAGATGGTGGCAAGGGCACTGGTGTCTGCTGAGGGGGAGGTGATGGAGCTCAAACAACCTGTCCCTGCAGAGGGCCGTGTGGAGGACTGGATGACTGGAGTGCTGCTGGAGATGAGGAGAACCAACAGACTCATCACCAAAGAAGCTATTTACTTCTACAACCACCAAAAGACTAGGTGAGGACATTACTAGACTGCACTAAACCAACATGACCCAGTACTATCAATCAAAACTTCTCATTGAGCTTGGCTGTCTGATTAAAATGTATGAGAATGTTATAATATGGTCGCCTGCCCTTCCATCAGGGTGGGCTGGATGCTTGACTACCAGGGCATGGTGGTGCTGGCAGCGAACCAGGTGTGGTGGACCTGGGAGGTGGAAGATGTCTTCAAAAGGATGAATCATGGAGAAAAGCAGGCATTGAAACAGTATGCAAAGAAAATGCACCAGCAGATCGATGACTTAGTGAGGCGCATCACACAACCTTTAAATAAGAATGACAGACGGAAAATCAACACTGTCCTCATCATTGATGTCCATGCTAGGGACATTGTGGACACTTTTGTCAGAGACAGGTAAGATATGAAAACTGTCACCTGTCACCTTAAAAATGGTTGTAACATTGAGAATTGGTTGAACTTTCCATCCTAATGCATACTTTTTCTGTGGGCAGCATTACAGATGCTCGTGAGTTTGAATGGGAGAGTCAGTTGAGATTCTACTGGGTTAAAGAGCCTGATGAACTGTTTGTGCGGCAGTGCAGTGCTCAGTTCTCTTATGGCTACGAGTACATGGGGTTGAACGGCCGACTGGTAATTACTCCCCTGACTGACCGTATCTATCTCACACTTACCCAGGTACTCAATCTACACAGTTGTCCTGCCCTAAATGGCCAGTTTTATTTGTACATGTCTTATTAATACATTGTATGATTCCCTCAGGCCTTGTCGATGTTCCTGGGTGGAGCACCAGCCGGGCCTGCGGGTACAGGGAAAACTGAATCCACTAAAGATCTGGCAAAAGCTTTGGGGCTTTTGTGTGTAGTCACCAACTGTGGAGAGGGCATGGACTACATGGTAAGAGACTGGAGACTCAAAACCCTACTTAAAGATTATTGCTTTGCATGGTGACATGTTTAGTTCAACAAAATTATTAAGATGGTGTATTTAAATATGATATACACTACTGTTCAAAATGTATCAAAAAAATACAGTAATATTGTGAAATATTATAACAATTTAACTTTTTTCTATTTTGATATATTTTAAAATGTAATTTATTCCTGTGATGGCAAAGCTGAACTTTCAGCAACCATTACTCCAGTTTTCAGTGTCACATGTTATTTCAGAAATCATTCTAATATTAGTATTAGAATTCTAGTATTATTACAGTTGAAAACAGTTGTTCTGCTTAATACATTTGTGGAAACCATAATTTTCTCCCATAATTCTTTGATGAATAGAAAATTCAGAAGAACAGAATTTGTTTAAAATATTTTGTAACATTATAGATGTCTTTACTGTCACTTTTAATCAATTTAACGCATCCCTGCAGAATAAAAAAAAAAAAAACAATTCTTTAAAAATTCTACCTGAGCCAAAAATTTTTAGTGTATGTTATTAATTTAGATTTTGTTTTTCCTGGCTCTTAGGCTGTAGGGAAAATCCTTTCTGGTTTAGCTCAGTGTGGAGCCTGGGGCTGTTTTGACGAGTTCAACCGCATTGACGCCTCAGTGCTGTCTGTCATCTCATCCCAGATCCAAACAATCCGAAATGCTCTCATGCTGGACCTCAAGAGGTTTCAAGTGAGATTGTTACTTGAATTTTATTCCAGAGCCACTCTTATAGTCAAATGCTGATTGTTGTAATTATCTCAGGCTCTGAGTGTCTTTTTTGTGTTGTTTAGTTTGAAGGTCAAGAAATCAGTCTAGATAACCGCATTGGGATCTTCATCACGATGAACCCTGGTTATGCTGGCCGCACAGAACTTCCTGAGTCAGTGAAAGCTTTATTCAGACCAGTGGTAGTCATTGTGCCTGACCTGCAGCAGATCTGTGAGATTATGCTCTTCTCTGAAGGCTTCCTTGTGGCTAAGGTGGGATCTCCTTCTATGTGAAAATGAGGGCTGGGCTGTCAGTAGATTAAATGTTTAGTTCAACCAAAAAATGAAAATTCTGTCATCTATTTCTCCCCCTCATGTTGTTCCAAACCATAAGACTTTCATTCATCTATAAAACACAAAAGAAGACCTGAGAGATTTATGTCCCTCCATTGAAAGTCCATGCAATCAAAATTTGAACTCTTCGAAAAGGTTTTATTAAAAATATCCTCAATGGTTTAATGGATTAATGAAAGTCTTATGGGTATAAAATGACATGAAAGTGAGATGAAAGTGAAATTGATGGCAAAATTTTATAGCAGAATTGTTGAGCTATTCATTTAAAATAGATGTCTATATAAAGAAAAATATATGAATCTGTAATATGTGTAAATGTTGGGTTTGACACTTTGTGTTGGAAATACAGCTGTTAAAAGCTGTTAAACATTTATACGGCTCAGTCACAATCACTAACTTTTGAATTCTTCGAAAAATTTGGATGGTATTTTTTTTAAGATGGCATAGCACCTCACAGAAATTATCACTGATCAGACTAAAAAGAGAATAAATTATACAATATATTTGTTTTTACTCAAAAACATTCACATGGACATTAAACAATGGTCCACAGAGAGCTGTTTTTGTTGTTGTTGTTGTTGTGTGTGAATAGGCAAACAAAAGACAAATAAAAAATTGCATAAAATGGTTCTTTTGCAGGTTTTGGCAAAGAAGATGACAGTGCTGTACAAACTATCACGGGAGCAGCTGTCTAAACAGTCACACTATGACTTTGGGCTTAGAGCACTGAAGTCAGTGTTAGTAATGGCGGGGGAGCTGAAGAGAGGTTCACCTGATCTCAGTGAGGTATTGATCTCTCTGCATCATCCTCCAACCCACCTTAATAAGCAGCTGTCACAAATTTACTCCTATTTTCTTCTCTTCTTTCTCTTTTTCCTTTCTTTACTCTTAGGATGTTGTTTTGATGAGGGCTCTTAGAGATATGAACCTGCCCAAGTTTGTATTTGAGGATGTTCCTCTGTTTTTGGGCCTCATCTCTGATCTTTTCCCCGGGCTTGACTGCCCACGTGTACGTTACCCCAGCTTTAATGACGCTGTAGAGGCCACCCTGCAGGAGAATAAGTATATGATGCTGTCCAGCCAGGTGATTCTTCCATTCAAAACTAATTTTCAAAGGATTGTAATTATTAAGCATAATGATTCATGACTAATTTGTGAATGTAGGTGGATAAAGTGGTGCAAATGTATGAGACCATGATGACCAGACACACAACCATGGTGGTTGGACCGACAGGAGGAGGGAAATCTGTGGTGATCAACACACTCTGCCAATCACAGACCAGGTCTTTGTCTACTCATAAATAACAATATATTCATACAATGGCTCATAACATAACTGCATCTATTTTTTTATACAGAATGTCTAAAAATTATGCTACATGTTCATAAAACAAATAGTTCTCTCAGGCAAATACACATAACTGTTAAACTGTATATGTAGGTTGGGCCTACTGACCAAAATGTACTGCCTGAACCCTAAAGCGATGAGTGTGATTGAGCTATATGGGATCCTGGACCCGGTCACTCGAGATTGGACTGATGGGATACTATCTAACATATTCCGTGACATCAATAAACCCACAGACAAAAAAGAAAGGAGGTGAAAATCATGGCTTAAAAATTCTATCTATTTTATATCAAAAGCATGATTTAAAACAGAATTCTAACATGAATTTGGCTTGGCTTTACAGGTACATCCTCTTTGATGGAGATGTAGATGCTCTATGGGTGGAGAACATGAATTCAGTTATGGATGATAACAAGCTTCTCACGCTGGCTAATGGAGAGAGAATTCGTCTACAGAGCCACTGTGCTCTGCTCTTTGAGGTATCATGTAAACCCTTTATTTTATCAAAGGACAAGAACATTGTGGAACTGTTGTGGACTTGCAAACATAAATGATGTATTTTAGGTTGGAGATCTGCAGTATGCCTCCCCTGCTACCGTTTCTCGTTGTGGAATGGTGTTTGTGGACCCCAAAAACATTCGCTATGCTCCCTTCTGGGAAAAATGGGTTAACAGCAGACCCCCCAAAGTAAATCTATTCCTACTGTGCCCTTAATTAAGCCCAAAGTTTATATATAAGATTATATTTTCAACATGCCATTGCTGTGTCAACAGGAAAAGACAGAACTCCACAAACTGTTTGAAAAATATGTACCAAGTGCCATTGATATGATAGTAGATGGTATAGTTGATGGTAAACAGACAGAGAAAATGAAGACTGTGATCCCTCAGACAGATTTAAACATGGTGAGTCAGTAGAGACCTGAACAACACTACAGTGTAAGTAATCTCTGTAGCATGTAGCACAAACTACTTTTTTCCTGTAGGTGATGCAGTTGACTGTGATGCTGGATTCTCTGCTGGAGAACGAGGACTTCATTTCTGAGGAGCTGGAGTGTTATTTTCTGGAGGCACTCTACTGTTCGCTGGGGGCTTCTCTCCTGGAAAAAGGCAGACAGAAGTTTGATGATTTTATCAAAAAGATGTCCTCTCTGAATAGTGTTCATGATGAGAAGGTGCTTGCTGGCCCTGGACAAATTCCAGGTGAGTTAGAAGCAGGGTCCAAAATTAACTTATTGCCATACCTGGCAATGACAGTGAATTGAGAAAATATAAGTATTTCTTAATACACATAAAACTGCATACATAATTTTACAAAAATGACAAAAAAAGGTCATTGTGTAACTAGTAACTACATATACTGTAACTAGTAACTCCAAGATCAGCCAGTTCCTCTTTTTCATATAAATATTTCTAAATTAAATTAAATTAAATTATTGTTATTAATAGAAATGCTTCTTTTTATTTTCAAATTTTTCATTCATTTGTATTTTATTCTTTTGTTTAATTTTACAGTTTACTTGCCAACTCTCTATGATTTTCATTTTGATGGAACCCAAAAGAAGTGGGTTCCCTGGAGCTCCATGGTATCAAAATACATTCATAACCCAGATATGAAATTCATCGACATCCTTGGTAAAGCAGCTTATTTCTTCTTCTTGCTCCTTCTTTTTATTGCTTTTTATTGCTGTCCCTTCTTCTCCAACCTTTTCCTTATACTAATCTACATACTGAAAGTGTTAACCTGTTTGCACTTTTGCCTCTTGTACATTCCTGTGTATCTTAATATTTAAGACTACAGTATAATGCACATATGCACATTGCCTCTTGCACATCCCTGTGTATCTTAATATTTAAGACTACAGTTTACTCTCATGCACATTATTTTCCATTCTATATTTAATTCTACAGTATACATCTTCTTTTTTTTTTCATATTTTATTCTTATATTTTTATTGTTTACTTTTATTTAATTCATTCATAGCTATAGTTATGTATATTCTCATCTGTGTTGTATTCTTTAATAATTGCACTGTCCATGGAGCGGACCTGACTCTCATTTCACTGCTGGTTATATATGCTCTATATAATTGTGCATGTGACAAATAAAACTCTTGAATCTAGTTATTTTTATTCTGTATGCTTCACCAATAAAAGCTTATTTTATCCGTTGTTCTCAATCAGTCCCAACAGTGGACACAACTCGTGCTAACTGGCTGCTGGAACAGATGGTGAAGGTGAAAAGGCCAGTGGTGCTGGTTGGAGAATCTGGCACCTCTAAAACAGCCACCATACAGAACTTCCTGAGTAATCTCACTACAGATACAACTGTACGTCCATCGCTGTGAATATCAGTGAAGCTGCTTCTGTAAATTTAAACTGTAAATGAATACAGCCCATTTGGACTTCACACACAGAATAACAATATGCACCTTTTGCCAGATAATGATGACCATCAATTTTTCATCAAGAACAACATCTATGGACCTGCAGAGGACTCTGGAGGCAAGTGTTGAAAAGAGAACCAAAGACACCTATGGTCCTCCAATGGGAAAAAGGCTCCTTGTCTTTATGGATGACCTCAACATGCCAAGGGTAAGAATGGATTTATACTGTAGGTCATATCCGAGACTGACCCTTCACCTCACGGCTCATCATGGATTCACGTTTGTTTGATTCCAGGTGGATGAATATGGCACTCAGCAGCCTATAGCTCTTCTAAAGCTGTTGTTGGACAGGGGTGGCATGTATGACAGAGGAAAGGAACTTAACTATAAACTCATAAAGGACTTGGGCTTCATTGCAGCCATGGGGAAGGCAGGGGGTGGTAGGAATGAGGTGGATCCTCGATTCATCTCTCTTTTCAGTGTGTTCAACATTCCTTTCCCAGAGGAAGACTCCCTGCACCTTATCTACTCCTCTATTCTTAAAGGACACACCAAGGTGCGAGAAATAATTAAACTCTCCATATCAGAACAAATGCCATTTGCTTTCATGATTTCATACAAAAGTCTCTGTTTTAGGCTTGTGACGACACAATCATATAATGATATATTGCAATGCTTTTTCACTCTTATTGTGTTGATAGTTTGGATCATTGTATTAGTATTTTTGCCAGCCATACGTTTATTCGTGAAATGAATGATTGAAATTAATCAGAATTATTGTTCTTGTATTTTAAAGCCCTTTGAGGAATGCATCCAAAACATGTGTGACAAGTTGACCTTTTGTACTCTGGAATTGTACAAAACCATAATTAAGGACTTACCGCCAACACCTTCCAAGTTCCACTACATCTTTAACCTGCGAGATCTCTCCAGAGTCTACCATGGCTTGACAATGACCAATCCTGAAAGGTTAAGAGTTTCATCATTCAGATGAATTAGAAAGAACTGTGGAAGTACTTTTTAGTTTGATGTTTGCAATACTGAAATACTTTGTACCAGTGGTTCCTGGTTGTACCAGGAGGCCGGGGCCCACTAGGGGGCTTCAGCAAACTTCAAAGGCATCTACAGGATGACTTAAATTAATAATAATATATTAATTTAAATTATTTTAACTCTTTTTAATAGTACTATTATTAATATATTGAAACAATCTAAAATCTTAAATAAAATGCTAAAAAAACATACAATCAAGATGTAAACGGAAATCATATTTCTTTTTCCCTTCAAAAACTTATTTTTTATTGAAGAACATACAGTTCTTGAAGTATCTGAATTACAAAATGAATTGTGGTTTATTAATTTACCCATATCGACATTCCCAGTTTCTGTTCATAATATATTATAGTTAATAGATATATTATATTATATTATATTATGTTATTGTGATATAATCAAAAAAGTTTACCACTCTATGCCATATGCAATACTCTATCCACTATGCTCCATATTGTATCCCTCATTCAGTGTCTTTTATGACCAGTTTGTGTCATGTTTATTTTAATAATAAGCATATGTTTTGCTCGGATTTAACTCCAGGTTCTGTACAGTCACCCAGTTTGTACGTGTATGGAGGAATGAATGCTTAAGAGTCTTCCATGACAGACTTATCAATGAAACTGACAAAATCACGGTATGATTGCTTCCAAGTAGCATGTTACAAAAGCCTGCAATTATCTCCATCTTAAACTATACACTTATCGCCTCGTGTCCTGGCTTTTCTCTCTACAGGTCCAGGGGCATATAAAGAATCTGATTGAAGAGCACTTCAGATCAGACCTTGATTCAGCCATGAGAGACCCCATTCTGTTTGGAGATTACAGAACAGCTCTTAAGTCTGAACCAAGAGTTTATGAGGATATACTTGACTATGATGCATCCAAAGCTCTGTTTCAGGTGCATAGATGTCTTGATGTTCCATTTACATTCACATTCATGAGCTTGATAGATGATTTTATCCAAAGAAGCATGCATTGCATTCAAGCTATTCATTTTTTTTCCAATTCATTCATTACCTGGAAATGCACTTTCCAACCAGAAATCAGTATATTTGAAAATAAACAAGCTTGGCAGTCTGAAGCTTTTATTATTTTGCTTTTCAAACAAATTTTCAAATTTTGCTGCTTTTTTTCCCTTCCATTCTTTGACCCCTATAGGAGATCCTGGAGGAGTATAATGAAAATAAGACCAGAATGAACTTGGTGCTGTTTGATGATGCTCTTGAACACCTGACTGTCATTCATCGCATCATCAGAATGGACCGTAGTCATGCGTTGCTGGTTGGCGTAGGTGGTTCAGGCAAACAATCACTTACAAAGTTGGCTGCCTTCACTGCAGGTTATGAGGTAATTTTTTTGTTTTTCATATTCTATATGTAATATTTCATGTATTTTTTCTACTTTTATATATTTTATCTATCCCCATTCATTCTTTCTCAACTGGCAATTTAGGAATAGTATGAATCCTTTTATGCTGTTTGTTTATAGGTGTTTGAAATTGTGCTTAGTAGAGGGTACTCAGAGACTAACTTTCGTGAGGATCTGAAAACTCTGTACCTTAAATTGGGTATAGAGAATAAGAAAATGGTCTTCCTGTTCACTGATGCCCATGTGGCTGAGGAAGGTTTTCTGGAGCTCATCAACAACATGCTTACATCAGGTATATAAAACAACCAACTTAAGGAAGTCTAATAAGGCAACATACACATTTTTTATTAATATATTTAATTTAAATTCCTTGTATAACATGTAAACATAAACAAATCATGCCACAGTTTAATGGACTGTAATAAAAAGAGATAACAGCATTTTCTTTGTGTTGTCAGGGATGGTTCCAGCACTGTTCGCTGATGACGAGAAGGAATCAATCCTAAACCAGCTGCGAGATGAGGCTGTGAAAACGGGCTCTGGTCCATCAAAAGAGAGTGTATGGCAATACTTTGTCAACAAGAGTGCCAACAACCTGCATGTAGTGCTTGCCATGTCCCCTGTAGGAGACATTCTCAGAACACGCTGCAGGAATTTCCCAGGTCATTGAGCAATGCATCAAAAATTAGTTTGTTAGGTCTTACTCCTACTTCCTTGATTTCAGATTTTTATTTGTTGTTTGATTTTGTGTGTGTTTCAGGGTTGGTTAATAATACAAACATAGACTGGTTCTCCCCATGGCCTCTTCAGGCTCTACATGCAGTGGCCAAGTCCTTCTTGGGTATGTGTTAACTAGGGATTTCAAGGCAGTCTATAGATTGTTTACTAACCTTGTGCATGCATATTGCAACAATGCATAATCATTCATGCTAGTTTAAGTATAGTGTCTTATTTCAGGCGAGAGTCCAATGATCCCAGAGTGTCATTCAGAGGCGGTAATTGCTCACGTGTGCATGGTGCACGGCTCTGTGGGCGAGTATAGTAAACTGTTCCAGCAGACACTACGTCGCAGCAACTATGTCACCCCTAAAAACTTCCTGGACTTTATTAGCACCTACTCCAACCTACTTGAGGACAAAGATAAATACATAATGGGTAAGAGCAATTTCTTTTGAGCTGTTTGGGAACATTTATTTATGATTTTGAAATGATGAACTGCATCTGTATCAGTGTTGTTATCATCATTAACTAAACAAATAAACAAAATATAAATATTAGATGAAAAACTTCAACAGAAATTTGAAATAAAAAATTAAATTAAAATAAATGAACACACAACCTGAAAATTACAAAAATTAAAAGCTAATTCAAAATATTAATAAAAACTATAATGGTATATAAAATCCTAGAATAACACTGATCTGTATGCATTTTCCAGCACAATATAAACGCCTAGAAGGGGGTTTGGATAAGCTGAAGGAGGCGAGTGGTCAGCTAGCAGAGCTCAACATCAAACTAGCTGAGCAGAAAGTGGTGCTGGCAGAAAAGACTTCAGCCTGTGAGATCCTTCTAGAAGAGATCTGCTCTAATACTGCTGTTGGTTAGTACAACATCACATACAAGAATTCCTACAGTAAAACGATTGGTATTAATATCAAGTTGGTTTTTAGTCATGTTACAAATGTGTTTATATTTTACATATTTATTAAAATAATGTAAAAAGTGGGAAAAGAAAGGATGTTCCATATGGAAAGGAACAACACTCTATTAAACTGCTAAATATAGATGGTAAACTATGTCTCTTTCAGCGGAGGAGAAGAAAGCCCTGGCGGAGGAGAAGGCTAAAGAGATTGAGGAGCAGAATAAGGTGATAGTGGTGGAGAAGAAGGATGCCGAGAGCTCTCTTGCTGAAGCTCTTCCTGCTTTAGAAGCCGCTCGCATGGCCCTGCAAGACCTGGACAAATCTGATGTCACTGAAATCAGGTGGCCACTCTGCTTGTAGACTGTAATATTTTTTTCTCTGTTCCTGGCTCCGGAGCAGGGTTAGCACTGCTTTTGTGGTGTTACAAATGTGTACAGTGTGAAATAATAAAGTGTTGGAATGTTACAACTAGCTGCTTTACAACCGATAACCAATAGCGTGCCTCATATTCACTTGCTTTGGACAGTCACGGAAACACAGTTTCACACTGTTTGTGTAAACAGCAGTTTTAGCATTTGAGCAATATATAATATGCATTCAACAATATATTTAATATGAGGATGGACAATGCTAGAGCCCTTATGTGAGCACTGACACTGCAAATATGCAAATAAGTATGTTAACCCAGGGTTTAGGAATGTAAAGTGTGAAACCGGGATTAATTGTTAAAGGGTTAGTTCACCCAAAAATGAAAATTCTGCCATTAATTACTCACCCTCACGCTGTTCCAAACCTGTTAGAGTTTGTTCAACTTCGAAACACAAATGAAGACAGAAAGCTCTGATTTCATCAAAAAGATCTTCATTTGAGTTTCTAAGATGAACAAAAGTCTTGCGGGTTTGGAACGATATGAGGGTGAGTAAATGATGACAGAATTTTCGTTTTTGGGTGAACTAACCTTTTAACCCGGATAAATAATGAGCAATGTGAAACGTGAATCAAGATAACCCAGGATTCTGTTTACCCGGGGTTTAAAATGACCCAGGGTTAACTATTTCAAGTGTGAAAAGCCCTTATGTGGTTTGCTTAGTGATTCTCAGATCATTTTCATTTTTGTTTATTTGTAGGAAAAGGAAATTAAATGCCTTTTAATGACAGCAAAGCTAACTTCTGGTCTATTCCTTTACACATTCTGTTTCATCACCAGATGTTGTAGCGACTTGACATGTCTGATTTATGGTTCTGTGCTCTTTGTTTATTTATCTCCTCCACTGTCTTGTTTGTGGTTTTGTAGAACCTTCGCCAAGCCACCCAAACAGGTGCAGGTTGTGTGCGAGTGCATCCTAGTGATACGGGGGTATAAAGAGATCAACTGGAAGACAGCCAAGGGCATGATGTCAGAGAGCAACTTCCTGCGTCTGCTTATGGAGATGGACTGTGACTCAATCAGTGCCAATCAAGTGAAGACTGTCAAAGGTAAACCAACATCCATAAACTCATCTTCTTAATGCTTTTCTGTGATCACAGTGTCTTGAAACAACTTATGAAGTATCTAGCTCCACAACGTAAACCCAATCATGGACCCCTCCACCTTATCATATTGTATACCCAGCCTACCTAAGGAACCTCAACACCAGTTTAGAGGAGATGCAATCCATCAGTAAAGCTGGTTCTGGCATGCTAAGGTTCGTGGAGGCAGTCATGGGCTACTGTGAAGTCGCCAAAGACATCAAACCTAAGCGAGAGAAGGTATGATATGCTTATATAATAGAGACTTTAAATAAATTAATTAATTTACCTTTATTTGATCATATTTAAGAAGATGAGCTGAAATTAAATCAAGAATTACATTTAAAGGTAGCTCGTCTGGAGAGGAATTTCTTCCAGAGCAAACGTGAGCTGGAGCGAATCCAGAATGAGCTCAGTGCCATCCAGAAAGAGCTTGGAGCTCTTGGAGAGAAATATGAGGCTGCCATGACAGAAAAGCAACTTCTACAGGATGAGGCCGAGGTTATGGAGAGAAGACTCATTGCTGCAGACAAACTCATCTCAGGCCTGGGATCAGAGAATAAGCGGTCAGTTGACCTGTGCCAAATACCTTTGCTTGAATATGAATGACTGATCATCACCAAGATAAATGACATTTTAGCAATATTTTAATGTATTGTATATCTATTTACATGTAGCTGGATGGAGGACCTGGAGGAGCTGAAGCAGCGGCGAGTACGTCTTCTGGGAGACTGTCTGATCTGCGCTGCATTCCTCAGCTATGAGGGAGCATTCAGCTGGGACTTCCGCAATGAAATGGTTTATGAGGTGTGGCAGGCAGATGTCCTGGAGAGAGGTATTCCTCTGAGCCAGCCTTTCAGAATAGAAAATCTGCTCACTGATGAGGTGGAGATCAGCCGGTGAGTCATCAAAGCATGTGTAGAATAATGAATATTACATGTATATTTGTTTATGGGGGGAAAAAACATTGTGCATTCTTTTAGATGGGGATCTGAAGGCCTTCCTCCAGATGAACTTTCAGTGCAGAATGGCATCCTCACCACCAGATCCAGCCGCTTCCCCCTGTGCATTGACCCCCAGCAGCAAGCCCTCAACTGGGTCAAAAAGAAGGAGGAGAAGAACAATCTGAAGGTTTCATTTCATTCCATCACTTTATTCTGAACAAAGTTGATCTGTAATCAATCTTGGACTATTTTATAGTAACTTTTCTGATTTGCAGATCTCATCATTCAATGACCCAGACTTCTTGAAGGGGCTGGAGTTGGCAATTAAGTATGGTTTCCCCTTCCTGTTCCAAGATGTGGATGAATATATTGATCCAGTTATTGACAATGTCCTTGAGAGGAATGTAAAAGGGGCAGAGGGACGCCAGGTTGTCGTACTTGGTGATAAGGAAGTTGACTATGATCCCAACTTCAAACTTTACCTTAATACCAAACTTGCAAACCCCAAGTTTTCTCCTGCTATATTTGGGAAGGCCATGGTTATCAATTACACAGGTGAGAGCAAACATTATGTGATACACACCGGTTTACGCCCATTCACAACAGGTCTCGATGCAAATGGAAGTGTACAGCATTCACAGTTTATTAATATATTCACACATAGTCCAATGCCAATTTTTGATAGTTCTCTGTATTACAGTATTATACAGTATATTGTATTATAGTTTTTAAATTAAAAACTCAATAAAAGACTCAAATAAAAGTTTTTCCAACTTTGGTGTGAATATGCATTTAATTTGAGATTTTACATATCATTTAATCTTTCTGCTAAAACTGTTTTTCAGTAACCCTAAAGGGCCTGGAAGACCAGCTGCTGAGTGTTATCGTGGGATTTGAGCGGAAGGAACTGGAAGAGCAGAGAGAAAGGCTTATTCAAGAGACTAGTGAGAACAAACGTTTGCTGAAAGACCTGGAGGACTCGCTGCTGAGAGAGTTGGCCACCTCCACTGGAAACATGCTGGATAATGTAGAACTGATTCAGACTCTGGAGGAAACCAAGTCCAAAGCCAGTGAGGTCAGTTCACTGCACACTACACACATGTATAATGGCCTACTACTTATTTCATAAGTATTTATCACAGAAACTCACTACCATTCAAATGGTAAGATTTGTTTTAATGTTTTTGAAAGAAATATCTTTTGCTTACCAAAGCTGCATTTATTTGATCAAACATACAATT
Source organism: Anabarilius grahami (assembly GCA_003731715.1). Taxonomy (NCBI): domain Eukaryota; kingdom Metazoa; phylum Chordata; class Actinopteri; order Cypriniformes; family Xenocyprididae; genus Anabarilius; species Anabarilius grahami. The sequence goes on from RJVU01073043.1 coordinate 6,252,884, forward strand.
AAAAACAGTTATATTGCCAAATATTACAATTTAAAAGAACTTTTGAATGGCAGTGTACATACTGATTAATGAAACTTAACAGGATATTCAGTTTATGGTTTTACATTCATTATTTGACTCCAACAGGTGTTCGAGAAACTGAAGCTGGCAGAAAAAACATCCATTGATATTGACACACTGAGAGACGGCTATCGTCCGGCTGCCAAGCGGGGGGCTGTCCTGTTCTTTGTGTTGTCTGAGATGGCTCTGGTCAATAGCATGTATCAGTATTCACTTGCTTCCTTCTTAGGGGTGTTTGACCTCTCACTGTCCAAGTCTCTACCCAACACAATCCTGCCCAACAGATTGAAGAACATCATGGACACACTTACACAGAATGTCTATAACTATGGCTGTACTGGTAAGCCTGTTAAACATTTAAAGTCAAGTGGATTCTGATCATGGGAGTTTTAATAAACTATTTTTTTAATATAATTTACTGCTAAACTTCATGCCATCAGATTAAGACATTTTAGTCCATGAACATTAGCAGCTACTGATGACAGGAAAAAGTTTAGATGAAATCACTGTTGTTTCTTCAACGGATTCAATCCAAACTTATTTTTGCTTTGTTGTTTAGGTCTGTTTGAAAGACACAAACTTCTCTTCTCATTCAACATGACTATTAAGATTGAGCAGGCAGATGGCCGAGCACCCCAGGATGAACTTGAGTTCTTCCTCAAAGGTAGGAGCTTCAGGAAAACTTGTCTCCCACTCTTTCTCTCTTTTGCAATATAAACATGCACAGCAATACACATACACACCCAATCTTCTTCCTCTCTCCAGGTAACCTCTCTCTGGAGAAGAGCAAACGTAAGAAGCTGTGCGACTGGCTGCCTGATCAGGGCTGGGAGGATATAGTGCGCCTTATGGAACTCTTTCCAAATGAATTTGGCACTTTAGCTGATGATATAGAAAAGAATCCTGAGGAATGGAATAAAGTAAGTGGCAGAAATCATCAAACACACACCAGATATACCTAGGGTGAGATACTATGTATCACTTATGGAGTCCCACCCATAATGTATTTCTGTTTCTGACACAGTGGTATGACTTGGAGGTGCCAGAGCAGGCTTCCTTCCCCATGAAGTACAAGGACAGCCTCACTCCCTTCCAGAAGCTTCTGCTGATCCGCTGCTTCAGGCTGGACAGAGTCTATCGTGCCGTTAGTGATTACGTCACGCTTACCATGGGAGAGATGTAAGAGAAAACCGAAAATTACTCATGGATTTTATAAAACAGCAGCATATTACAAACAGATCATGTAACCACAGGGGAGTACATATTTAATTAATTATCATTATAAATATTCTATGGATACAAATTCAAGTTATTTAGAAAATTTTGATTTTGTGAATTTTTCTATTGAAAAAATAATGCAGATTAAGAATTGAACACAAAAGAATTGAAAACAGGGTTTTATTATAATAATTATATTTGATTAATAATTGTCAGAAAATTGCATTATGCAAAAGTAGACCTCTAATAAGGACTACAGAGGGAAAATGACATCTAAAGGCTGGAATACACAACCAACTTTTAAAATCCAAACAGTATGGAACAGTAAACAAGTAAAAAAAATAAAAATAAAGTAGGCATCGTACACTTGCAGACTTGTAAAATGATTATAGAGACAAACTGGGCATCATACACTAAAGGATTGCACACAACCACACTTTAAAGTTGTTCCAAACACAACAAACTCATGCAGAAATGTGCTTGGTTTCTAGAAGATGCATGACAAATGAAAACAATATGTGTTCTAAAACTATTTAAAATATCAAACATGTTTTTATAGATTGAATCATAGTCTGTGCCCATCCAGCTATAACTTCCCAAATTCTACACACTGGCTCTGACTTTCAGCAACTAGCATTGACTCCTCCACACTGCAAATCGGGACAAAAATGTGTGCTAATGTCTTATAGTGTATTCTGGCCTGAATGTTCAGATAATAAAAGTCCAAGCTTTTTAATGTCAGACAATCCGAAACAATGGCTATCTTTTTCTTTGTCACTCAGATACGTACAGCCCCCCGTTATCAGTTTTGAAGCCATCTTTGACCAGAGCTCCCCAAACTCCCCCATTGTGTTTATTCTGAGTCCAGGCTCAGAACCAGCCAATGATCTGATGAAATTAGCCAAACGCTCTGGCTTTGGGGCCAACAGACTCAAATTTCTTGCCATGGGGCAGGGACAGGAGAAGGTAAATGTGCACAGACACAAAAACACAGTCTAAAGTAAATGCTACAAGTATATACTACAGTTCTCATGACCGTTATCATTTTTGACACCAGTACAGTGCACGACAGTGGGGCATTGTATCTTGACCACCGCCAATATCATAACAGATATATTTGGGAAATCTACATTTGAACTCTACAAGACAGTTTGTAAAAAATATAAAATTTCTATTTCAGATAGCACTGCAGCTGTTGGATACCGCAGTGGCACGAGGGCAGTGGCTGATGCTTCAAAACTGTCACCTTTTAGTGAAATGGCTGAAGGATCTAGAGAAAGCACTGGAAAGAATCACTAAACCCCACCCAGACTTCCGTCTGTGGCTCACTACTGATCCCATTAAAGACTTCCCTATCGGCATCCTGCAGAAATCGCTCAAGGTCAGGACACTTTTAATGTGTGACATTTAATGTGTGAATATTTATTTCCATGTTAATAAATGTTTTTCTCTTGTCGCCTTCAGGTTGTAACAGAACCTCCAAATGGGCTGAAGCTGAACATGAGGGCGACGTATTTTAAGATCCCTCATGATAAGCTCATGGGCTGTGCTCACCCAGCCTTTCGCAGTCTGGTTTATGTGCTGGCCTTCTTCCATGCTGTGGTACAGGAAAGACGCAAGTATGGCAAGATCGGCTGGAATGTGCCTTATGATTTCAACGAGTCCGACTTCCTGGTAAGTTTGCTGCTCTAATCCGAAGGTCCTTAGAGGTAGTGTTCAGGTAGTATTGTCAAGTCTGAGACACTTTACATTGCATTTTGATTATGTAGTTTCATTGTCTCTCAGGTGTGTATGGAAATATTGGACACCTACCTGACCAAAGCCCAAACACAAGGTGATGCCGCGATACCATGGGGAAGTCTCAAATACCTAATTGGAGAGGTAAATATCATATCAAGTTAATCTTGTCATTTTATAGGCTGACTGCAGAAGATTGTTCAGAAGTAATAGTAAAGACCATTTATAATGTTACAAAAGATTTTAATAAAGAAATGCTGTTCTTTAGTCAAAGAATCCTGAGAAAAATTATCATAGTTTCCACAAAAAGTTTAAGCAGGACAGCTGTTTTTAACAATAAAAAAATAAGAAATGTTTCTTGAGCACCAATAAACATAATAGAATGATTTCTGAAGAATTGTGTTATTAAGAGTTATTTTAAATTGTAACAATATTTCACAATATTACTGTTTTACTGTATTTATATTGTATCTATATATAATTTCAAATGCCTCTTGCAGGTGATGTATGGTGGCAGGGCTATTGACAGCTTTGATCGTAGGATCCTCACAGTTTACATGGATGAGTATCTGGGTGACTTCATCTTTGACACCTTCCAGCCCTTCCACTTCTTTCACAATAAAGATGTGGACTACAAGATCCCACCACACGGACCCAAGCAGGTTTATGTTGGTACGTAGCTGCTTACAATCCAGCATCAGAAAGACTCTGAATGTGACAGACACTCAAACCCATGTTTTGCAGATGAGATAGAGTCGCTGCCTCTTACTAACACGGCAGAGGTGTTTGGTTTACACCCTAATGCTGAGATCGGATACTACACACAGGCTGCTCGAGACATGTGGACTCATCTTATTGAGCTACAACCTCAGACAGGTACCTGATTTATAGTACTTTATATTACTGAAATAAAGGGATGTCCCGAGCCGATCTCAAGGATTTTTTTTAACTGATCGGTATTGGCAATCCTAAGCCAGATCCTTTATTTTACGTCAGTTATCAAGCAGGGGTCGTGCAGTAGGTGGCGGTATGCACCTTCAAGTGGATTTGTCAACTTTCATTAAAAGGAAAAGAAGCTTCTCAAATGTGCATGTGTGAGAACTATTCTAGCGCGTCACACGCACGTTCGAGCTTCCACTCGAAAGTCATTTATAGTCGTGTATTTTTTCTGCCATTAGACTATCTGAGATGTCATTGCCATAACGCATTGTTATACTTGACTAACAGACTGGCATTCTGACTCCACAAGCTACTTGCTTTCTAACCTTACCACCACCATTTTTTTTTCTTCTTGTTGCAATTATTCTGCTTATTGTACATATAAAATACAAGAAGTTTATCATCCCATATAAGTTTAGTCCCATATTCCTAATTGTTAGCACGTTAACATCTACCAATGCCTATTAAAAAAAATATATATATATATAAAAAAAGGTGCAAACATTCACTGATGCTCCAGAAAGAAACACAATGAATTAAACTTTTGAACAGGATGAAGATGTGCAAATTTTTCTTATTTTTGTTGCATTGTGTTTCCTTCTGGAGCATCAGTGAATGTTTTCACCTTTTGTAATATTTGATACATATATACATATACAAATGTCTATGGTACATATACAAATATATATATAAGAAAAACAACAGAGGATTGATAGGATAAATATACATGTATATATGTATATTTAGCATATCAATCCTCTGTTGTTTTTCTTTATTTCTAAATGCTTGCTGCCTTTTAAATACATTTATTGCTATGTATAGGCGACTCTGGCGGTGGCATTAGTAGAGATGAGTACATTAGCCAAGTGGCACGGGACATTCAGAGCAAACTGCCTGAAGCATTTGACCTGGATGTGATCCGCAAGAAGATGGGGCTGGAGATCTCCCCCACATCTGTAGTACTGCTACAAGAGCTGGAGCGCTTCAACAAACTTACGCTCAGGATGAGACGTTCTCTGGCTGAACTACAGCGAGTGAGTGACATAAAGACGGGGAGAAATAAAAGAATCAAATAAAAACTATTACAGCTAACAATTAATACAACTGTTTATGCTATTCTTCTGTTGTTCATAAAATATGAAAAAAAGAAAAACTGGAAGGTTTCACACTCACAGTACAGTATGTGTGCTTTCTGTCTAAAGGCCCTGGCTGGTGAGGTGGGAATGAGCAGCGAGTTAGATGAGGTGGCGAGAGCTCTGTTTAATGGGCAGATTCCTGTTATCTGGAGGAAACTGGCACCAGATACTCTAAAATCTCTAGGGAACTGGATGATCCACTTCAAGAGACGACATGAACAGTACAGCTCATGGGTGAGAATCAGATATCACACCATATAAAGTCTCATGCTCGCCATAAGCCTTTATTTGATCATAAATACAATATAAACAGTAAAAGTGTTAAACATTATTACAATTTAAAATAACTTTTACAACCTGTTTTTTTATTTTAATATTTTTAAAATTAAATCATTCTTATATGTTGCTGATTTGGTACTGAATAAAATATTAATTTCATAAAAAATATCTGTGTAGTATATTTTTGTGCATTTAGTTGAATATCAGAAGTGTTACCCTATTGTCTGTTAAAAAATTACTTATGGCCTTGCCGATGTGTGTTAACCATTTTTGTAAATTTTAAACATATTTTTAGAATTTTAAATATTTTTTATTCATTTTATGTAATGTTTCTTCAAACTTCCTGTATCCTGGTTTAAAATAATTTTTAAATGCCAAATTTTCAGTGTCGACCTTTGAACCCCACTGTGTTCATTATGTCTACTATCTCAGCTCCTGTAAATCAACTTCTTATTCTAGTTATCAAATGTGCTACTAAATAAATAAATACATTTTATCTCCATTGTTTTTCATTGATGTAGGTGAATGAGGGAGAGCCCTGCGTGATGTGGTTGTCAGGCTTGCATATCCCAGAATCGTACCTGACAGCACTGGTCCAGGCCACCTGCAGGAAGAACAGCTGGCCTCTGGATCACTCCACTCTCTACACACAGGTTACACAGTACAGGAGTGAGGACGAGATCAAAGAGAGACCAGGACAGGGTGAGAGCACACAACACCCTGCACATAAAAAATGAACATGAGGTTATTGAGACTCAAACACATTTTGTTCTTTGTTTTCTGCCAGGATGTTATGTATCAGGACTGTATCTGGAGGGGGGAGACTGGGACATTGAACATGGCTGTCTGGTGCGCAGCAAACCCAGAGTTTTAGCGTCTCAACTACCCGTTCTCAAAATCATTCCCATTGAAGCACGTCGCCTCAAACTCCAGGCAAGATGCTTCTCTTTTTCTTTTCTTTTTTAATCAGGTGTTCAGTTCATCTTAGAATATCTGTCTGGAAATACTTGTAATCTGTAAGTAAAGTGTATCTTTGGTTTATTTTATAGAACACCCTGAAGACTCCAGTCTACACCACCTCAATGAGGAGGAATGCTATGAGTGTTGGACTGGTGTTTGAGGCTGATCTTTTCACCACCAAGCACATTTCTCACTGGGTACTGCAGGGAGTGTGTCTGTGCCTCAATGCTGACTGATACTCTAACTGATAGTAAATGAAAGTATTTATAAGAGGATTTTAAAACTTTTATAACTTAAAATATATTAACTTAATAGAATAATAGAATGTTTTGTTTGTGACCAATGATTTTATTAAAATTTCAAAAGACCTTTAATGTTGTCAAAGTGTTTTGTGTTTCACCACTGGGTGGCAGCACACCAGTTATTGCTGCTAGAACCTGTTGCATTCAGTATTTGAGAAAAGATCTCAAACTTTGTCTACTTGATTTCACATAAAATGTTAAATAAGTATTACTTTTTTTTGTTTACTTAATTGAACTCTTAACAAGTAGAACCTCCAACCCTCAATTTATTGTTATAAAATCTTATAAAACATTACTCTTTCAGCTACTTATAAAACATGACTTTTATCTTTTGTTTATTCTGACCCCTTGATGTCACAAGTGTTGCTGGTATTATCCAAAAATAGCTTTGTTATAAAACCTGCCTCAAAAAAAATATTGTTTAAGCACTGAAATACTGAAATAAATGTAAAGCTAAAAATAAATAATAATTAAAAAAAATAATAAAAAAGACAAAAGCACATAAGAAAATCCCAAACCAAACAAACTACAATTAAAATACTATAAAGAAACATTATTAAGCAGAATGCAGAGAATGTTTGTGCAGGCAGTTCATTAGAGACTGGGCCATCCCCTTCTAACTATATATATATATATATATACATTTTTGAAGTAATTAATTTCTTAATTCCTTTAAAAAATACTTCCTCATCAGTTCCACTGTTCAGTCACTGGGGGGGGCTCTGGCCACATACAGTATGCCTCACCAAAGTTAGTGCCTAGAAACTGATTTACCTCCCAGGTTAAGCTGTATAAATGCAATAGTTCAGTTTTAGATTGATTTCTTTTTTTTTCTTTTTTAAACTTAAGTATCATTTTAATTTTACTGTTATAAAGAAGTTGTAAAGAAGAATCCTTGGATAATATGCTCATCTCAAACTCACATAACCAAGTTGATACGTAGGAATGCTGACCGTCATTGAGATTTTATATTTTTCATTAACTAAAGACAAAAGTGAACTATTAAAAAAATTATAATAATATTAAAATAAAACCCTCAAAAGGACGTTTAGTGAAGCAATGTTGTAATAAGAGCATAAACCAGCAGGGGCTAATTGGGTCATGCTGATCGTCCAAACCTTAACCTCATGGTCTTAATCCCCTCTTGATTTAGCCCTACCTTTTAAAAAATTAAACTGATACTGAGAGCATATTCTCTCTTAGAGCAAAGTGTGGCTAGATAAGGCAGCTATCTAGTGATAACATCAGACAGCATCAGGTGTGGAAACTTTAGACAGGTGAGGTTGTTTTTTCAGTGGCATTTAATCAGATATATCCTCAGGCTGTTCTCTTGCTCCCTGGACCCAGCACTGCATCAGACAAGAGGAACTAGAGCTCACATCTGGGAAGGGGAACAGTCCTGCTGATGTGACGTAGACTAAATTAAATAAGCAGAACTATACAAATTCCGTACATTTTTGATGAGACATTCAGCAAATGACGCTTGCTGATTATGTTTCCGTCAAACTGTCATAGCTGCATTGGCAATGGCAACAATTCAGCGGAGTCTTTTGGGGAGGGTGGGGAATCTCAGGTTACAATAAACATAATGTTACAATTAAAAATGAAATAAAAAGGGTTATATAAATAACGTTTGGCAGTCTAATCAAATGCTGAGTCAAGAAAGAGATGTGAAATGTCTTGGCTGATTTCACTTATGATTCATCACTCACACTAGACATGGAAGGTCAAGTTAATGGATACAGTACTTCAGCAAAAGTTATGTTGTGTACTGCTCATTTTGGCAACTGTTCACAGTATGCAAACTATATACTGCCACAAATGTTGTATGGTAAAGTGCTATGCTAACATGTTAAGATATCAATTCAAATATTAAGATTTTGAAGATCTGAGTTTTCTTTGGATATAATCTAGTTTCTAAATCTTCAAACAGCAGGCAAAGATACCAGACTTGTAATCTGTTCTTCAACCAAAGTCCCTTTGCCACTTCAAAATCCCTGTTCCAGCACACTTGCATCTCACGGCTGGTTTGGGACATAATGGGTGACGCAATTGCTGGGAGGTGGGGGCTAGTTACTGCCCTGCTTTCCCCGTCATCCATAATAAGTTGCCTGCAGCCATGTTGTGATGTATACTGTACGGAGATGCTAGTGGAATGTTCATGGATCATCCTCACAATTATTTTCTAGTAGTGTTAATAATTTCCCCACTGCCAACTTTACAATTAGGGATTCACTCAGGTTATGTAATTTCAAGTCTTTTTGTGTTATTTTAGGCATTGCATTCTCTGCATGGGTGTAGAGTAGACACTTTATTTCTTTTTAGGCATAATAGTTTTTTTATCAAAGCTAGCTACTTTTCAAAAAATTGGGGTCAGTAAGATTTTTAAATATTTATAAAAGAAGTCTCTTATGCTCCCCAAGATTTATTTGATCAAAAATACAGTAAAACAGCAATATTGTTAAATTATATTATAGTTTAAATTATCTCTTTATTATCTCTTTGTTCATATATTTTAAAATGTAATTTATTTCTAAAATGGCAAAGCTTCATTACTCCAGTTTTCAGTGTCACATGATCCTTCAGAAATCATTCTAATAGACTGATTTGGTGCTCAAGAAACATTTCTTACTATCAAAAATGTTGAAACAGCATTTATATGAAATAGGAATATTTTCTAACACCTCTTTTGGCACTTTGGTCAATCTAATGCATCCATGTTAAATAAAAGTATACATTTCTTTCTTTAAAAAAGTCATACGGACCCCAAACGTTTTCATAATTTCTTAATTAAGCAGTTATGCTGACTAAATTCTGCGAATTCAGTCTGGAATATAATTCCCCTCCTTCCATCGGCTGTAGTACTCTCAATGGGTGCCACGGTGGTGATTATGTTGACTCTGAGAAGCCAGAATGACATAGATCTTACCAACTATGGAGACTCTTTGTCTGGGTGGCTGCTATGGAAACACTGGCAGAGAGAATGAAGGTTAGGAAATACTGATGACTGAATAAATTTATAATTATGCAAGGCCAAATCTTACTTTCATGCTGTGAGTTGCTCAACTCAAATTGCCCTGTGACATTTATACATATCTATGTTCATTATATGGATGAAGGTGTAGATATAAAATAGTCTATGTACACTGATTAATGATCATTGAAACCCAAGACTTGGCTTCAAAACAAGCATTATAAATCCTGCCTCTAAGCAAATTATTTTTGTATCTGGATAATCACCACTCAGAAACTCTCCCCTGCAGCTATAAGATGATTGAGGTTTTGCACGGAATTATAAATAAGACAGGTGGATATCTACTCTTTTTCGACTTGCAGTCCTCTAGGTCTGAAGATTGAGATCTGTATGATTTATGCATCTTAAAAGACAGCCACTACTGTGAGTATAAATATCACAATTGGCCCACTGGAGATTGGCAAATTTGATTAGATTGCTGTGAGCGTCCTTTCATCTTCTCATCATTGCTTCTTTTTCTTGGCTTTCAGCCGTATAAATGGCCTTTCTTTGCCTACTAGGAAGCTGGCTACCTGTATGGAAAGCCTGTTTGATGTCTGGTACAGACCAATGACAAGATCAGGAGAACCAATGTGAGTGAACCAGCACCATGCCTCTCAAAAAAGAGCCGCTTTCTTTGGTGCAGTAGGCTAATGCAGATTTTGCCGATTTTATCGTAATTCGTTTAAGTAAGGTAGGCCTACAATGTCCATTTTTTCCTCACAAATGAACAAAATTCTCTCAGCTACTGGTGTAAGTTATACACGGCAGTGTTTAAGACAGACGGTAACTCGACTGGTAAGAATTTTATTTTCAGGATTAGTAGGCTACACTGCTCGCGCTGCGATTCACTAATAAAACGACTCATAAAAGTAATTTGTTCGTGAGTCCGTCTACACTACACTAGTTGTGTTTTATGTTTGAAAAGTACCGGTTAAAAGAATCATTTGTTACACAGCAGCAATGTATATATCCTATGTAGGCCTATTTCGTGCAGCCCCGGACAACTCGATATCGCACAGATGTTTGTTGCCATTATTTCGTTATTACACATTCTTTAATTGCATCATTTACAATACAGCCTACAAACACACATTCTAGAAAGAAAGATTCGTCGGGACAATGTTTTGTACCAATCCTCCAAAACTTTTTATGTGAGGTACTGTACAATCAATTTTACTTCTACTACGACTTCTTAACCTTCTTCGGAGCCCATGGCAAAGACCTAATTCTCTTATTATCTTTCACACAGGTGGTGACCTGTCCCAATGCACCTTATAGTGATCTGACCAAAATAGTGTCCAAAATCAGAGCTAGTGAAGCAGGCTGTCGTGGAAGGTGAGGAATGAGCACTGTATTTAGCATACACCCACATCCACATACTGCATTTATTCCTGTCCTTTACTCATCTTTTCATCTTAAAAACGAGTCTATATTCGTCTATTAAACCATATACTAGTTATGCATAGTTTTCCTTCTTGTCACTGCAAAATGCCAATTGCTTCTGTTTGGAAATTGCAAGGCTGTTGGTGCTATATTTATTAACTGACAAAAACAAAAAACAATGACAATATTGTAACTATATTGTCACACTAACTTTTCATCAGATGTCGCCATGAAGACGCAATGAACAGTGTGAGAAAAGTGTAACTTTATATATAATGTCTCACAAAGGGTCAATCTTGGGACTGTACATTGCCATTCAGCATATATGTTAATGACATCTCTTATGTCTGTCAAATGTATGCTGATGATATTCTTTTTCATGCACATGCAAAAATATGCAACTGACTATATAGTTACATCAGCAAAAATGGTGTTTCAAACCTAATGCCAAGAAAACTGTCTGAATTTTTTTTTTTTCTACAAGGACAAATTGTGAAACCTGCAGTACCTGTTCTAGAAGAGAACCTTGATGTTTTCAAGAGTTTAGATATTTAGTAAACAGCTGAAATTTTAATACGAATAAGTAATTGGTTACACCTTTTTAAAATGCAGCTAATTTATAGTAATGTAAATGATTAGTTATTATTAAATTATTTATTTACTATGTAATAATTATCCATTATGACAAATAGTCACAAAAACATATGACTCATTTTATACCTATAAAACAAAAAGGTAAACAAACAAAAAAAAAGATCTTGACTGTGTATGACCTTTTTAAATAGGGAAAACTTTTTGAAAATTATAGATGCACAGCTTTTTAAAACCTCAGTGTTCTTGTTCCTTTTACTTGTAGAATTTATGCATATAATTACAGAACAAAAATCTAAATGCTTATACAAGAGATTATTGCATAACACTATTAAATAAAATGTGCTCTAGCTCAATCAGCCTCTTTATTTCAGATGTGAGGAATGTGTGGAATGAAATGTATTTCAAACTGTGTTTGTACAATGCAATAAAGCATAATTAGAGATATTAAAAGTTCCATATAAATTTAATATGCCAACGCATCAGAGATAGCATTTGAATATAATGTGGCTGAAGATCCTGAAAAACCTGAAGCAAAAATGTCCGCATGATGATGATGATAAGCAACATAATCAGATAAAGAATGTCAAAACAAAATAATTGTAGGGCTTAAATTATAGGGTGTAAATTTCAAAAATCAGCACCACAGACAGTTCAGTCAGGATGAGTTGATTTTCAGGACCTTGGACAAGATTCCCAACAAACAGAAAAGTATTTTGCAATGGTTCTTTGTTAATGTTTGTTAGGGAATAAACTATAAGAAGTTCTTTTCCTTATCCAACAGCATTTTTATACCATGGTTACATAGTACTATTAAGAAAACTGGAACTAGATAATTATAATTTAGTTCTGTTTTCATGAAGATTTCAGCAATCATTGCATTGCATGGCATTGTAGTAATTTTTGTGTTTTGGTGTGTGTTTATCTCTTCCAGACAGAGCAGCAACTGGAGAATATGTATCTTTCTTTCTTTCTTTCTTTCTTTCTTTCTTTCTTTCTATTCATTTTTATATTTTATATTCATATTCATCAATATTAAGGAAAAACATGATTTCCAGTGTGATATTTCTTATACATCAGATCAATAAATAGAAAGTAAATATTAAGTAATTTACATTTACATAAAATATTGCAATGCACGCACTTTGTCTGATTTTGCTTCCAAACAAAAACAGTTCCAAAGGGAACTGGTGGAGGGAGGCGCAAGGTGGAACAAGCAAAACTGCAAGGGGGGATGGCCCAGGGGGACATCGTAGGCCTGGAGGAGGGCCAAGGTGATGTCATCGGCTCAAGTGACCGTGGCGGAGGAAGGGGCCTGGCAGAACGCAGTAAAGCATAATTAGAGATATTAAAAGTTCCATATAAATTAAATATGCCAAAGCATCAGAGATAGCATTTGAATATAATGTGAAAATGCAAGGGTTTTTTTCTACAATTATGGCACAAACCTTAACCAGAACTGGCCAACACCGGAGGGAGAGAGAGCCAAGGCGGAACCGGAGGGAAGGAGGAACCTGGTGGAGCCGAAGGGGAGCCGAAGGGGTGGAAGACTGAGGCGCAGCTGGAGGTCAGGAAGTCCACGGTGAAACCAGGATGAAAAGAAACCAAGGTGGAGCCGGAGGGACGAGGGAGCCCGCTGGATCCTGAGTGATGGCGGACCATGGCAGAGCTGAGAGACGAGGGAACCCGGTGGACCTGGGGTGGATTGTTCGAACGGCACTGTCTTCGTGATGGACCTGGCGATATGCTTCTACCTAGGGATGGATATGGCAACTGGCACTGGCTCCAGAAAGGAACTCTGTGGCTGGCTCTGACTCTGTGGTTGAATGGGCTCGTGGTCCCTGCTGGGCGCTGGCTCAGACTCTGGTTCCGTGGCGGGCTCAGGGGTTGTCATTAGGTCTGTGGCGGAGATTTTCTCTTGCTGTCCGGGACTCTCTGGGATGGGATGACAAGTCCTGTCTAGAGCGGACAGGGAGATGTCGAAAGTGTTGAAAGTCCCGGAGAGTTGGAGTTGATGGCGTCATCCTCCACAACTCCCACAGTGAGGGAGGATCCACAAACCAATGAGGCATACTAAGTCCATCTCACCCTTAAAGCTTCACAGTCCTGTACCTTTTCCTGGGTCAACATTTCATTCGGTAACGTTTGGCTTTGATTTATATAACGCTTGTTTTTGCTTCTTCTTCTGCTGTGTTTTGATCCGCAGATTCTGTATAACAGTGAAAACATGGATTTCCGGAAATTTTCGTCAATGGCGGGGAAGCGTTGTGTCATAAATAGAAAAAAAAAATCCATTAATTGTGGGGAAGGAGTGAAGGTTTGAAGTAAATCCTTGGTACACTACTACACACACACAAATCACATGCAGAATCAGGAATATAACTGTTTTCTCTATAAATCAATAATTTCAAACAAATCTATTGTATTAGATTCCAAAACATATAAGTTTATAAGACAGTATGTAAAACTATGTGAAAAAGTATTTAATCAAAAGAGTAAACACAACTACATTCCAAGTATACTTAGAATACTTATACTTTATGTATAAATTATACCTTTAAGTATATCTCAGTCAAAAAAAGTATAGGCCAAATATATAGACTTTTCTGTCAGTATAAGTCAAGTATACTTAAGTGTAATGTTAAGTTTATTTCTAAGAAGTACATATTTCTGAGAAGTACATAAAAAGTAGACTGAAAGTGTACTTTCTTATTTTTTAGTTTAAAAGAAATATAATAAAAGCACACTTGAATAAATTATTTTTTGTAAGAGTCCCCATTTATGTATATGCAGTGGTTCTTTAATGTTTCTGTTTGGCATGAGTGGCTGGTTCTTCATTGGCCTGAGGACACATCCTCTAAAATCTGCCTCACATCACTTTTAAATTTGCCCCGTGGCTGAGTCTTCAGTTTTGACTGACTTTTGAGCTGATTAGTATTGAAGTGCTTCTCCTTCCTTTGACCCTTTTACCTCCAGCTATCTTCAAGATTAACTACCTGCTGGCAACATATTCAAAGTCACAGCCCAGAGCTCCACTTAAAGTCATAATCTAATCAGATACGAGACCCTGGCCAGCCCACAAAAGCCTTTTAACGGAGAGAATAACAGTTCAACAGTCATGTTGAAGTGAGGAGAGAAGTCATAGGCTTAGTTATATTGGGACATTTTAAATAATGCCTCTAAAGACATCATTTGGTATGGTCCAGGGTGATGGTTTATAGCCCTTTTAAGAGGGTTATTAGTGCAGGAAGGCTGTATAAGGTCTCAGAGATCTGTGTGTGGACTGAAAGGTTGAAGCTTTAGAAAGAATAGTTGGAGTTGGCAAGAAAAGCCGAACTGCAGCCAATGAGACGAGAGCCTGAAGAATCTTTACTGCGAGCTGTCTGGCACCAAAAGTGTGGGGCGTTGAAAGGCAAATAAATCTGTTGCACACATTCCTTGTTTGTCGGTAGATTTGTGGCTTGTATCCTCAAACCAAGTACTATTTTTGAAGAGCTGGAGAGAACATGAAATCCCATAAATAAAAATACCATGGATCCAGCCATTCTCTTTTCAGCATCTCACACCAGTGTTTAAAAAGTCACCATGAAATCAAAATGAACCATTTTTTATTGTTTTTATGGAATATGGCAGTATTTATTATAAATGACTTATCTGTGCATATCATTGTATTTTTTTAAATTCATGTGCCCTTGTAATCTTTATTCAAAATAACTTCTCCTCCCTCTTGCAGCGACATCTCTTCTCTGATGATGCGTGTACTGGCACGAGGGCGGGACAACCTGTCACTCACATGAGATCACAGCAGTAGCAAACCACAACAATCAAACGATCCAATCAATTCTCAATGGACAAAATCAAGCCCCTCCCTACATTTTTTTGTTGTTGTTTGAGAAGCCGTTTCACTCAGATATACTTCACAATAGAGAAGAAAAGTTTCATGCCGATTTTAAGTTGATGTTAAGTTTGAACTTTTAAAATTGCGTGCTGAGAGATACATAAGTTCTCTTCCATTTTCTTGCGCACCTGTCCGTTTTTGAACTTGAGAGTGCATACTATTTGAATGGCTCTTCATAATGTTCCGTTCAATAGAAATTTTGTACTTGTGCATGCAGAAAATTTTACAGCAAATTAACGTGCAAATGAACACCTCATTCTATGATTGATGAATGTGGATTAGAACGCAGATAGTAATTTGCATAAAACACACCCAAATCATAAGGACTTTTCCTCAACTTCTAATAGTTGCAGAAAATTGCGTAGTGCCCTATTATTATTTTTTGCTTCAGACTATCGTTGCATCTGAAATCACGTACTGAGTAGGTACTATATTTGAATATAAATTTACTTTGTGAAATTTAGTACGCTAAAAATAAGTATTGGTAGTATGAATGAAATTCGGATGTACTACATCCGCCATGTTGTTACCGTCATGTGACCTACCAGCGTCAGTTGTGTCGCTTCACTGACATTCATAAATCCTCACCCATGGCCTCATGGGGTAATAAAGTGTCCATCAAATTCACACTTCAGAACCTCTGACTTTTCGCCTATACTGTTTTTGCATTTGGACAGTATTCTATCCAGTTGACATTAAACATGTTATTTTAGAGCACATATTTTTAATTGGTCATGCGTCTCCTAGCAATGAGGTGCATTTTGCGTGAGATTGTTGTGTTCGGAAGGACTTCAAAGTCTGCTATTGTGATCCTCAGTAATTTAGTGTATGATACCAAGTTTTTCCTCTATAACCATTTTTTCCACTCTGGGGATGGTCTGTTTATCAACACATGCAATTGTCTGTTGAGATTTAATTTCTCATCACCACTGGGATGTAAGACTTGTAGGTCCATATGTCTTTCCTTCTCCTTTCCCCTATTATCCAAAGACATCTTTCAGTCCTGTAGTCAGGAGGGATAGCTTTCTTTTCCAAGATGTATTTTGGCATGGAGCTACTTGATGTCTACCAATCTAAGTAAAAAACACTGATATAAAAATTATTAGAGAAAAAACACCAGAAAGGGAAACTGAAAGAAATAAAATGGAGGTTCTTTTCAGATTAGTAAAAAACATTTGACATTTTTATGTTGCTAAATTTAAGCAGAGTAAATAAAATTGTGCAGGGGCTTCAATTTGGCACAGTTCCAGCAAAAGATAGGTCTAGTCGCTGTCTTTGGCTGTGAATTGAGTGCAACGTGACTTAGATCCTTCAGGGTGATGCAGTTCACTCTTGATTGAGTAGGCTCTTAGAGAAAACCAGGTCATGATACAGATCAATATATTCCACAAGCGTGACATGAACCAGATCGATGACAGATGTGACGATTTATCCAAATGAGGTGGAAATGCTTAAATGCTGGGGAATGTGGAAAAAGGGGGCATGACATATTGGCTCTTAGACCAATGTGAACTGTATAAAAAGAATAAATGGGACATAAAAAGATAAACTAAGTTAATTGTGCACAACCAAGGGCATTTCATGGTGCCTCTTCAGTATCTGATCAGTCACAAGCTATTCCTTACGCATCCCGTATTTTTATTTTTATTATAATTTTTTTATATTTTTATAATACAAGCATGAGCAGGTAATTTGGTCAATGCCCAGATAAAGTTGGATCACCTCCAGCCTCTGCTCAGTGCCATACGCTTGCATCAGGGTAGGTTGGTCTCCTGAGTTCCTCACGTGAAGACGGCACATGTTGCCATTGCAGGATCAATGGAACAAGTGATTCAGAAAAAGGGAAATTGAAATTTATAGATTTTTTTTGTCATGTCATACCGTAAAGGGTAAATTATTTAACATAGTTCACATTCTGGGACTGTAAACACAACAGGGTGATATAAGTCTTTTTAGCAATATAAATTCTGACCAATTTTAAATAAAACATTATGGCCCAGTTTCACAG
This sequence comes from Anabarilius grahami, assembly GCA_003731715.1. Classification (NCBI taxonomy): domain Eukaryota; kingdom Metazoa; phylum Chordata; class Actinopteri; order Cypriniformes; family Xenocyprididae; genus Anabarilius; species Anabarilius grahami. The sequence goes on from RJVU01073043.1 coordinate 6,270,411, forward strand.
ACAAAGCCTAGATTAAGCCAGGATTAGGCCTTAGTTCAGTTGGGTCATTTAAGTTGCTTTTATAAACATGCCTTTTTAAAAAAAACATTACTGGTGTGGATCTTGAGACAAAACATTGGCACTGACATTTTAAGATGTCAGTGCAAGTTACTTTCAGTTAAAACAGCTTAAACATTTTTATTATTTAAAGAATTATTAGTGTCTTTAAAAACAAACAAACAACAACAAAAGGCAACTATTTTATGCAATTATGCTTTTCTTTTGGTTTTGTTGTGTATCATATTTTTATCAATAGATAAGAATGTTCTTGCTTTCAACGACTCCATAAATTATCTTTATTGTGCAACATTTTTATATTTCACTACCATGAGCAATAAATGTTATTAGTAGCAGAAATCACAGTGCGTAATAAATTTTAAGATTACTTTTTCAAGGCTCCCCAGTTGCACAAAACAATATGATAAATTAGTCTGTATTAAGGCTGCCTCTATGTAAATTTTATTAAACCAGATTTGTTTAGAACAGAGACTTTATGATACTTAGGACCCCCAAAATATGATGATCCCCTTGCGAATGACTCCTTTCTATAAAGGCTGTATTTTCATGTAAAGACCCATTTAGAATGTGAAAAAAAAGTATTATAAATATGAGTAAATAACATCTGGAAAATATATGCGTTCTGTTAAGTATTTATCTATTCACCATTAGGGTACTTTTAGATATATAAACATGAATAGAAAAACTATAGCTGATAAAATATATGTGATTAATCTCATGGTCTTTAGAAAGTAGAAACAATAATAATGTTAAATTTGATAAATTTATTTCAGTTTGCTTACATTTTTAATACTAATTTTGTTTTCAGTATCCAAACATCTTTATCCAAGCACCAAGCATACAAGTTCTGTGTCTTAAATATAGACCCAAAAAAAGCACCTGCCAAAAGCAATCAAATATCCTCTGTAAATTCAGTTTATCCCCTAGAAAGAATGTATAGCTTATTGTACTTCTTGTTTTTAAAGCTCCAAGTTGAGAATCTCTAGCCATTCTAGTGAAGTGCTATTTATTCAAATGTAAATATCACACTTATGGTTTGTTGTACTTTAAAATTTACATAAATCAAACAAAAGTTGTTGATTATAATGTGAATGATATTTCAGCCATGTTGAACAAGCAGGTCATCTGGGTCCTGACAGACCCTGCACTAAATGGAAAAAGGTGCTTTTTTTTTTTCTTTTTTCTCCATGCTGTTGGACACACTGAAGGATTCTGGATGAGTAATTACCAGCACCTGCTGTGTGACCCATCTCACCAGACCGATTGGAGGAAAAGGCAGCACAGGGACAGAAGAGGAGGTGACGAGTAATTAAAGTGGCCCATGGAGGGATCACAGCAGACAGACTGGGTAAATGACAGCTGGGCCTGACGCGTTTACCCACCACTGGGCCCCCTTCTGACGTACAGGTGGCACAGAGGGCGGATAAAAGTGAAAATGAGGAGCTAAATTGAGTTTTCCTTATGGATCTTTCCCCATCCTCCCCTTTTCCTTGAAGGGAACGGAGCTGTTCCTCCAACTGAGCTCTGAAATCAAGCCAAACAGTTCTGACCTGATTGGTTGTGTCTAGAATTGAAGTTACATAAAGTCTCAGAATCTAGCTGAACAGAGTGATGAAATGTTGCTAAATTACATTTACAAGAAGACATTGAAAATCCACTCTGGCTGGATTATTCAGTAAAGTTATTTTTTACAGATAAGCTTTAATTAATCTTTACAGGCCAGTAATCATTACAGATGAAACCTAAAAATAAAGGATTGTCATCATTACCATTGTGCTTACACCTTCAAGGCCATTTTGTTTGGGGTGGAATATTTTTCAAAAAAGTCTCTTATGCTCGTCAAGGCTGCAATTTTTTTTTTTTTAGCAAAAATACAGTAAAAACAATACTATTGTCAAATATTATTTCAATTTAATTAATTTAATGCAATGCAATTCATTATATATGACCTAAGAAGACACAGTAACATAGGAGCTATTTGGGTTTGGTATGAAATGTGGTTTTGGTGTGAAAAATTGGAATTGTGGAATTGTGTACATAAACCAACCAAGGTTATTGTGGGTGAAGCCTCGAGAGAAGCAGAAAGTGAATCATAATGTATCACAGATCAATAATTTAAATACTGAGTAATAACTTTCAGATATGATACTGTACGACATTATGACTGCTTGTTTAGAAAAGTTCAGAATTTGTAGTTCATATAAAGATAATCTAATGTATACAGAACATATACAAATCTAATAATCTAATGTTCTATCCCTTTCACTTTTGCATGAATACTGTTTGAGAGTTCCGTTAATTATGTTAATCTTCTATATATATATATACATATATCTCAAAATATATGTTTAACTGACGACACAAATTATCCATAAACACCCAAGAAAATGAGAAAGCTCACCTCTTTCTAAATAAATCAAATAACATCCTTGTTTTAGTGACATATATACAGTTCAAAGGTTTGGGGTCACTAAGATTTTGTTTTAAAATTAATCCTTCAGCAAGGATGCATTAAACTGATCAAAGGTGACAGTAAAATCACAAAATGTTTCAAATAAAAGTTTCATATTTTTCACAAAATTATTAAGCAGCACAAATGTTTTCAACATTTATAAAAAATAAATGTTTCTTGAGCATCACAGGAATAAATTACATTTTATAATATAGTAAAATAGAAAAGAGTTATTTTAAATTCTAATAATATTTCACAATATTACTGTTTTTACTGTATTTTTGCTCAAATAAATGCAGCTTTGGAGAAAAAAAATTTATTCTAAACATTTATGCAAATACATGTAAAATAATGCAGAAATATAACATTTCTATGACCAAAAATAAGATCTACATTCCGTTTAAAGTGATCATTTACTTCAGTATCCCATCTAACCTGAGCAGTATGCAATTAAAAAGAGTGGCCTGACCTCTTGAAGCCCTCCCTTTGCTTCTCAGGGGGAGACAGCTGGATCAATCCACATTTCCAGCTCTAGGAGGAGGTCGCAGGTAATAATAGCACCTAGACAAGCTTGCTATTTATATGCACTGATGTTTTGGTGTGAAGGTGGGCAGACTGGGATTAATCTCCTGATGTGCGTCACCAATTACCTAGGCCTCTAAAAACAGCTCAGAAAATGTGAAAATCCACATGACACCAGCCTTAATGTCATCCTATATGGTGCCTAGACCTAATAGCAGCTTCCTCTCAGAGGATGAGTCAAAGCTGAAGGTTTGGCCTGAGGGTGTCCATTTCAAAAGAACTAGAACACAAAATTGGATTCACCACTGATACATTTCAAAGAGCTCAGCTTGCTATTACTATTTTGAACATGATGACAGATACAGACTAAAGCCTATATTGAAGGTACTCAGATGAATAAACATCATGGACAGTGAGGATGTATTTAAAACTACTATCACTTGCATCACTAATGCGCATCTCTCCAGTTGGGAATTCAAAAAGATCACATGATGCTTTCCGTACTGAGACGTGACTAGAACTGCCTCACAAGTTAAGACACGGCCCACTTCTCCAAGGGCGACGACCCTGCAAGTGGGAGGTGTTAAAACACCTCTCAGTGTCCTGGTTGTTTCTCATCAGCATTTCTGAGACGCGTGATCTTAACAACAGGTCTGTGTGTGAACTGTGATGAATATGTGGGGGATGTGAAGTTCACGAAGTTCGAGAATCTATGTGGTCCTTTCTCACAGTTTTCACCACATGCAGATGGTCTGCTTGTCCTCTAAAATGAATAGGAATTCAAAACTCTGTCATCATTTTCTCTTATCCACATTCTTTCAAGAAACCACAAAAGTTGAATGAATAAATGAATACTAAAGCAGACAAAGAAGCACCATACATAATCTGTAAATGTGGTTCATATGACTTATATATTAGACATTACATAACATTTAGTTTCATTGAACATTTATAGTGCTACATATTGTGTACCTAATAATCCAAATGCCATTCAATACAGAGTTGCCAGGTTTGCACAAGAAAACCAGCCCAATTGCTATTCAAAACCCACCCAATCACAGCCAAAACTATCCTAATCACGTTTGGGGAGTAACAATTAAGTTGGGTTGGGGTTTTGCTTTAACACGCAGACTAAAAAAAACAACCCGCAGCTACAGTGTAAAAGTAGCCCAACTAAGCGGTAAAAACCACCGACTTGGGAACACTGATTCAATAGCTTTGTGTGTGGGGCAGATTTCAAGTACTGAAATTTGCAAGCAAAGTACCAGCATAAACCACTAACTAAAATGTGTTGATACTGAATCCAAGAATGAAATTATAGTGGCAACAGGTAAATGCATCCATGCCAATAGATGTCAGTATAGAGTCCCAAACCAATAAAAAAAAAGAGCTGCTGAAAACAGGGGATCAGGTATTGGCTATAGCATATATATTTGGTCCTTTAGTAAAACTTCTAAACAAAAACTTGAGTGCAAAAGACGTTTCAATTTCAGCTTTGCCTTCTTGTGATAACCACCAGGTCCACAGGCCAAATTAAACAGCCAAGATGGCCGTAAGGTCCGAGACCCTGCCAGCTAGCTTTAATCTCATTCATATGGCTTTTTCCTCCCTCACCTGTTATTCTGCCAGTCTCCTGGAGATATTTAGGTCACTCAGCTACCATGGGATTTCTGATTGATGACTCAGAGTAAACTGATGGGATCAAGTGTGTCACGTCACGACTGAAAGAGTGTGAAAACTGGAGTGAGGATATTTTTAACATGATTGTGGGGGAGATAAAATGAGGTTCTTGTTTACTGTTGATTGAAAAATGTTCTAGATGATTTGATTTGAAAATTTTGGTTGGATACTAGAACTGTGATGATGCACATTCCTCAAGCACTCTCTCATGGTACTTGATAGGGCTGTTTGTCTGAAAGTCAAAACAGAAACAAAGTGGACAGTTTTCATTTGAACAAACTACTAAAACAGTTAGTATATTGAAACAATAAAAGTCTCTTGAACACAATTCATATTTCCACAATTCACCATGTTGACTGTTTCCAGTATAAAACTGAATTTAACCTTTTGTTGTTTGTTTTGCTTTTCTACACAAACAGCAAAATAACTGTGACCATGGCATTTGCCATTTTATTTGAAATCACCCTCATGGAGATTAATGTTCCTTATAAGCTGCAAGTTCTTAGTAAACGTCAAGCATACGCTAAGGCCTGGTTTCACAGACAGGGCTTAGCCTAAACCAGGCTTTAGTTCAATAAGGGAATTTAAGTAGCTTTTATAAACATTCACTAGAAAAAAAAAAACATTACTGTTGTGCATCTTGAGACAAATCAATGGCACTGACATTTTAAGATTTGTCAGTGCAAGTTACTTTCAGTTAAATCAGCTCAAACATGCATTCTAGTAAGTTAAGCCTCATCTGTGAAACTGGGGGTGTTAAAACATACTAAGTAAGTGTCAGGATATAAACACTCGATAAGAAGGTTAGTCTAATCTGAAGTGGTTATTCCATACAGCAGGGTAGATGATTGAGCAGGTGAGTTATAGCAATGTTGACAGTTCATGAAATGATGTCCAGGTCCAGAGTACCACACACCTCAGCCCATGTCTGATTCACAGAAGAGAGATGAGGCAAAAACTAGGAAGTTCAATTGGGAAGTGTGGGCCATGTCCTTGTTCAAGGCCTGACAAAAAGTGAACCGAGGCGTGTGCTTATATGTGGTGGTTAACGAGGTGAGCTGACGAGTGACAGGTGTCGGTAATTAGTATCTGGGGATTGAGACCGCTGAGTGGTGATGGGAGAGCCACGTGAGCCTGTGACAGTAAGAGCTAGTAGATCAAATCGAAAATTTATTCTAAATGTTTAAAGATGTCATGAAATCTAAATGGACAATTACTGTTTTTAATGGAATATTGCAGTATATATTATTAATGATTTATCTGTGCACATCATTATTGTTGTTTTTTAATTTGTGTTCCCTCATAATCTTTAATCAAAATAACTTCTCCTCAATCTTGCAGCGACATGTCTTCTCTTCTCTGATGATGTGTTTACTGGTGCAAGGGCGGGACAACCTATCACTCACATGAGATCACAGCAATAGCAAACCACAACGATGAAATGATCAAATCAATTCCTGATGGACAAAATCAAGTCCAACCCTACATTTTTTCTTGTTCAAGAAGCCGTTTTACATTTGGATATATGTCACAATGGGGGGAAAACCCTGTTGAAAAAAAACAGCATATGCTGGTTAGGTATGTTTAGAAGCATGGCACCTGGTTTGAGCTGGTTTAAGCTGGTCCTTAGCAGGTCATAGCTGGTTTAAGCAAAGTCCTAAGCAACTAGCTCCAGCTCAGAACCATCTTATAACCAGCATATAGGACCATCTTAAACCAGCTCAGTCATGACCAACTTAGGACCAGCATAAACCAGCTCAAACCAGCTGCCATGCTTCAAAACATACCTAACTGGCAAGTTTTTTCAACAGGGAAGATGATCACAACTTCCATATCTTACTGAATATTTTGAACTATTCATATGAAATACCAGGTTGCGAAATACATATGAGTACATTGTGAAATATAGATAAATCAATGTTGTGTGTATTGTTAAGTAGCTGAAAAATTAAAGCATAAGGCTTCAGTACAAAAGGACCTAAAGAGCATGAGCAAGATTCAGTCAGGTGTGTCCAAACCTTTGACAGATTTTGTACATGTATGCTGACATTGATCTGTCAGTATCTCCACAACAGGACAGAAGGCTGATTCAATTAACCGTACCACCAATCCAATTAACGGGCTACTTGTTATTTGCTGCCCACTCTTATTCTCTCCTCATTCATCCTCCACCTGTCTCATCAGTCTCTTTTTTCCTCCCTTCACCTCCTTACATGTCCATCTGTTTACTTCTTGTCTGTCCTCTTTCCATCACATGACCTCCTCTGCCTTACCCTGCCTCATGCTTCTCACTGGCCAATCACATGAGAGCAATCATTATGGTCATACCAACAAACAGATCACCCTTCAAATGGTTATTGACGTGCATATCAATCAATTGCGTTTGCTCAATAAGAAAGTCTTTAAGTTGACATGCCAAGAAGATATATTGCATCTGAAAGTCTCCTGCAGTGTATATGCTCTGCCCTTGAAGGTCATGGTAAAAGTCACACTCCATTCTGTTGATGAAATTAGACAAGTAGGCGCCATAATCTGATTTAGAAACAGGTCTCTCATTATAACTAAGTTATCTTTGGATTCTACCCATAACAATTCAGCAAACTGTAAACCAGAGACATCTCTGACACAGTGAAAATTAATTTTGCATTATTGCAGAGAAATCTCACCACACCTCATCTCTCTCAGGCACCAATTTATTCAGCTTGTTTACTGTGTCTCTCCTGTTCTGTGTGTGTTTTGTTGCAACCTGCTGCATTGTATAATGTTAGCTGGAACAAAGGCCTCAATTTGAAATGGTCTCAATTCCAAAACAGAATCTCAATACTCTGTCCAAACAAACTGCAAGTGTAATTATAACATCCCCACTTGCCTTGCTGGAGGCTGTTTAGCAAGACCAGTTTAGGCTGCAAGTAAAGTCAAGTGGAATATTTGCATTAGCATCACCAATCTCAGTTTAAACATATATGCAATGTATTTTATGAAGTCTAAAAATTTTTTTTTCAAATTATATTTCATTGACAAATATTCGTGAAGAATCTAAACAGGAAGCAGATGAAAACAAGGATGGGTCATTTTCTTTAGACTGCTTTTTTTTTTTTCAAAATATGTCAAAATAATATATTAAAATACTCAGAAATATATTTTCATATTTTCAGAAATCAGAAAGGCCAGTACAGACCAGTGTTTCCTAACGCTTTTGAGTGGTAAATAGAATATTTTACCTGCCAATCACTGGCATCATACAAACATTTTATACACCAATCCCTCAATTGTGTTCTTTTTAACTTAATTTATTAACCACTTAAACACACACACACGTTCGTTTTTGTGAATTGTGGGGACATTCCATAGGCGTAATGGTTTTTATACTGTACAAACCGTATTTTCTATCCCCCTACACTACCCCTACCCCTAAACCTACCCATCACAGGAAACTGTGCACACTTTTACTTTCTCCAGGTAGTCCGAGAATTCGTCAAATTGCCCGTTTCCCAATTACGTAAAGGGTCCTTGGGCATGGGTTCCTGGGTGCTGCGCGCTGACCGTTCCGAATTTTTCGGGGGCCGGCCGACGCTCTCCCCCGACCCTCCCGGGCCCCCCGACATGCCCTGAGCCATTTTGGTCGGCCTGACCCCGCCAGGGGTCAAACGGGAGCACCCCCAAATCCGAGGCCCTTAAAGGCAGTACCGCCTGCATCCAGAGGGTGGCAGACTCACCGTCCCAGTTCCAGGTTATTTCAATGGGCTTCTCTGCCATTCATATAATGTGGGATCGGTCACTTTCTCGATTCCCTCCGTCCCTCGAACCCATTATTTGCCCGATTACCCAATATAGTGGTCAAACGATCAGGTGACCCGCTGTCCACCTCCAGGCCACGCCCCCGTCCCATGAACCCATTATTTGCCCGATTACCCACTATAGTGGGCAAATGATCAGGTGACCCCCCCTGACCGCTCCCAAGCCACGGCCCCGTCCCACGAACCCACACACACACAAAAGCGTTAATGAGGGTCAAAAACAACTCACAAAGTTCCACATATTCGGCTGAATTTCATTCACGAAACTTTAACTAAAGGGAGTTTGAAAAACTACAAAACATCAATTACAATTAGTTATTTTAAGCTAATTTTCCTGTTTTATGGAACCTGTTTATAAACTCAATTCATTATGCATACTGCATGCAATCTAATTAAAACATACTTAAAACATACATGATATTCCCCCAGTACAGTTATTTCAGTAACACTTTACAATAAGGTTCATTAGTTAAACATTAGTTAATTTATTAACTAACATGAAATAACCATGAACAATACATTTGTTACTGTATTTACTAATCTTTGTTAACGTTAGTTAATGAAAATACAGTTGTTCATTGTTTGTTCATGTTAGTTCACAGTGCATTAACTAATGTTAACAAGATTTTAATACTGTATTAGTAAATGTTGAAATTAACAATAACAAGATTAACAAATACTGTTTAAGTGCAGTTCATTATTAGTCAATGTTAACTAATGTAGTTAACTAATGTTAACTAATTAACTTTATTGTAAAGTGTTACTGTTATTTCTGCAGCAATCATGTCAGTTTCAGCATCAGTGGAAGTGAAATGGTTAGATGCTGCCTTCGAAAAGAAAATTCCTCTCTCGCACATTTATGGATGAAATCAGTGGAGGTGATAAATAAGTCAGTACTGCTAGGGGGCAGTCGTGGCCTAATGGATAGAGAGTCGGACTTGTAACCCAAAGGTCATGGGTTCGAGTCTCAGGTCCGGCAGGGATTGTCGGTGAGGGGAGTGAATGTCCAGCGCTCTCCCCACCCTCAATACCACGACTGAGGTGAGACCCTTGAGCAAGGCACCGTACCCCCAACTGCTCCCCGGGCGCCGCAGCAATGGCTGCCCACTGCTCCGGGTGTGTGTTCACGGTGTGTGTGTTCACTGCTGTGTGTGTGCACTTGGATGGGTTAAATGCAGAGCACAAATTCCGAGTATGGGTCACCATACTTGGCCACATGTCACTTCACTTCACTTCACTTCACTTCACTTCACTATAGGGAAGGTGATGAACGTTGCTCTTTTTCGTTTAGTTCCAGCTCTCTATGTGCTAGAGGGAACTCAGATCACAGCATCATGCCTCTGGATGGATCTATAAGCATGATGTATAGACTACACATGCACAATGCAGGACACACAACACCTCAAAGCAGAACCCATCTAGAGGTTCAGAATTTAATTAACGTTTTGTCCACAGTGTCGGAATTATATACCTGTGTGCCATTTAAGAATAAGGCTAACATTAGGTTGAAGGTCATTGCTTTGTAAAAAAAGAAAGAAAGAAAGAAAGAAAGAAAGAAAGAAAACACAGGCAGTTAAAATATGAGCAGTTCTTGAAACTTTTAGTTTATTCAGATTTATTTTAGATTGATGAGCTGACTTATGTCTGAAAATGTATATAATATTTCTTATCAAAATAAGAAAAAGTATGTTTAAAATTCTAAACACACAGCAGTGACATACAGCATAAAAGTCGTGGCCTAATGGATGGGCAGTCGTGGCCTAATGGATAGAGAGTCGGACTTGTAACCCAAAGGTCATGGGTTCGAGTCTCAGGTCCGGCAGGGATTGTCGGTGAGGGGAGTGAATGTCCAGCGCTCTCCCCACAATACCACAACTGAGGTGAGACCCTTGAGCAAGGCACCGTACCCCCAACTGCTCCACGGGCGCCACAGCAATGGCTGCCCACTGCTCCGGGTGTGTGTTTACGGTGTGTGTGTTCACGGTGTGTGTGTTCACTGCTGTGTGTGTGCACTTGGATGGGTTAAATGCAGAGCACAAATTCCGAGTATAGGTCACCATACTTGGCCACGTCACTTCACTTAAAAGGGGAACCACAGAAGGGGAACTACTATATAATTATAATACTGTTAAAATAATACTAATGATATGTAAAAGAAAAAGAAAAAAAAAGTAGCTTATTTGTTATTTTACACATATTGTTTTAAACAGATGATGATAGATAGATAGATAGATAGATAGATAGATAGATAGATAGATAGATAGATAGATAGATAGATAGATAGATAGATGATAGATAGATAGATAGATAGATAGATGATAGATAGATAGATAGATAGATAGATAGATAGATAGATAGATAGATAGATAGATAGATAGATAGATAGATAGATAGATAGATAGATAGATAGATACTGCAACTAAATTGAGACAACATTATAATATAAATTTGATTCATTTTGAGATTTGTTAAAAAAGTGTGAGATGATGGAAAAATGTATCTTCCCCAATTCTCTGTATTAGCCAACACTAAGCACTAATAATGGCCTATGGACCTGATATGCCGTGCATCTCTAGTTTCTTGCCTTTTCTGGTTGAAATGATATTTCCAGAGAGTGTGGGGGTGCACATAGCTTACTACCTGCTTGCCAGGGGAAATGTGCTCATCTGTGCGTGAGGTCAGTCAGGCATGCAGCATGTGAACAGAGCTGATGCATATTTAATAGATGTGGCAAATCAGCTTATAAACATGCATTACTATAATACATTAACAGATGTTGAAGGAAGACAGAAGTGCTAAATACACCACAACAAACACCACATTCACTGACAGCCTTTTATAGCCAGACTGACAGTTTTAAATCATTTACAACTGCACTATTTTTTTCATACACTCTAAAAAACTCTTGGTTGTTTCAACCCAAATTTGGGTCCAATATGGACAAACCCAGCTGTTGTGTTAAATTAAAATATATTTTTAAACCCATGTTTGGGTTTGTCTATATTTGACCCAAATTTGCTTTGAAACAACCTAGCATTTTTTAGACTGTACATTTGCATGCTTGTTTGTTCACATTCTCCACAAGACCACAATTGTGATCAAGGTTCACTTCCTCAGAATACATCCTCAACTACTGCTGGGCAAACCTCAAACTTTGTTCACATCAGCAATTGGCGAACATGGAGGACCAGAACATTTCGAATGGCTCTCTGTTTGCCGGTCCCCCAGTGGAAATGCTAACATCCAGCACTGTTCTGGGATTGTGCTGTGCTCTGGGTGTACCAGGTAATCTAGCAGTGCTGGTCATGCTCGCCCAACATTTAAAGGAGGGCAGCTTCACCCCAAAACTAATGCTGAGTCTGGCTGTCTCTGATCTACTGAGTCTGATTTTTCTGCCTGTGTGGATCTATGCCCTTCTGAACGGCTGGGTTTTTGGAAGAGGTCTTTGCAAGTTATTTTCCTATGTAGTGTACTGGAGCCTCTACAGTAGTGTGCTTTCTGTCACCTTGTTGAGTGTGCAAAGGTACCTGCAGGTGCTGTATCCACAGCGATGGGCGAAGCTTGGAAAGAAGGGCCAAAATGGGCTGATTTTTGGGATATGGGCATCAAGTGGAGCTTTGGCTTCTTACGCTATCTATTACCGAAGCGTCGAGCAGAAGAAGGACGGGCTTCTACACTGTTATCAGGATTATAGGAATAATCTAGAAAAAATAGTTGTCTTACTTGTTGAGACTTTAGTGATGTTTATTGTACCTCTCTTCAGCCTGTTGTGCTTCTACCTTCGACTTCACCAACGGATAAGTCGATCAGCTTCCTTCAGCAACCACAGGCTGACAAAACTGTCCGTCAGAATCGTAATGGCCTTCTTCATATTCGGCACCCCCTGTATGATCAACAACGTTGTTTCAATGGTAGTGTCATGGGAATCAGATGCCAGCCACAATGTAACCGGGGCTCTTTTCTTTATCAACAGTTGCGTGAACCCCTTTCTTTACGCCTTTTCTGCTCGAGCGCTGCGATCCAGAATTAGACATTCAGGTGAGCCAAAACAAATTCAGAATGAAACTGAGTAAACAGGAAAGCTTTCGTCATTTGTGACTAAATGTGCATTTCTGATGGTGTTCTCTGTGTCTAATATTCGTGTTTGCTCTGTGTAAAGGGAAGTGCATATGACAGTTTTTACCGTATATGTTTCCACAACTTCTAACCTGAATAGTTTATTTCCCCTTTTGAAAAATATTACAGTTAACAACTAATAAATTATTTCTGTAACAGGACTGTGGAAGCCAACCAAGAATATCGTCTGCTATTTGTCTTGGCTTTTTCTTACAATGTAAAGGTTGTAGAATTAATGTTTTTAGTAAGCTTTCATCTGCCATAAAAATAAGAAGAAATGTGGTAATGATGAGGCAGACAGACCACACTTGCCCTACTGACAACAGCTTTTAAGGGGAATAACCTTATTGAACACTGAATACACATTAAAAGAACTTCAACCCCTCAACAAAGAAGATAACGGATGCCAACAAAAACTTTTTTTCCTACTGTTTATGATTTATTATTTGAAGGTGTTTTTTTTTTATTATTTGACTTTGTGGTTAACAGTCTCCTCATGGTTTGTGATTTTCCCCTGTCTCCTCTGTGATTTGTCTTTATCTGTGGGCCCTCAACTCTACCCATGTTTTGAATTAAAATCTGTACAACATACACTTACAAATTTAATAATAGGCTACACGTATATTTTTATGGTAATTAGAGTTATAGTCAGGGTTCTTAAGATTACAATTAGAATGTTTCCATTAACCACTATAATAATTAGTCTTCTCTATTTTTTTTATCAGCATGCTGCAAAAGTATAGAAGAATACGGGTAAGCAAGGGTTAGCTTAACTGAAAGGTTTACACAAATTTGTCTTTTCTCTAGAAGAGGTTTTGTATGCTGGTTTCAAACACCTAGTTCAAAACTGTCTTACTAGATTTGGTAAAAAAAAATTATTTTTAACATATGTTGAAGGAAGACAGAAATGCTAATTACATCACAACAAACCAACAAACACCACATTCATGCACAGCCTTTTACGGCCAGACTGACAGTTTTTTTTAAAAAGTATGTAAATCCTTTACGCCACACAATTTTTTTCATATACACTTTCATGCTTGTTCATTTACATTTGCATGCTGGGCAAACCTCAAACTTTATTCACATCAGCAATTGGCAGGTGAACATGGAGTAGAACATTTCGAATGGTTCTCTGTTTGCCGGCCCCTCAGGAGAAATGCTAACGTCCAGCACTGTTCTGGGATTGTGCTGTGTGCTGGGTGCAGGTAATCTAGCAGTGCTGGTCATGCTCGCCCAGCATTTAAAGGAGGGCAGCTTCACCCCAAAACTAATGCTGAGTCTGGCTGTCTCTGATCTATTGAGTTTGATTTTTCTGCCTGTGTGGATCTATGCCCTTCTGAATGGCTGGGTTTTTGGCAGAGGTATACAGTATGTAAGTTATTTTCCTATGTAGTGTACTGGAGCCTCTACAGTAGTGTGCTTTCTGTCATCTGCTTTGCACACTCAACAAGCCAACCAAACCAACCAAGAATATCTTCTGCTATTTGTCTTGGCTTTTTTTTTTTTTTACAATGTAAAGGTTGCAGAATTAATGTTTTTAGTAAGCTTTCATCTGCCATAAAAATAAGAAGAAATGTGGTAATGATGTGGCAGACAGACCACACTTGCCCTACTGACAACAGCTTTTAAAGAGGATACACATTAAAAGAACTCTCAAAGAAGATAAAGGATGCCAACAAAAACTTTTTTCCTACTGTTTGTAATTTATTATTTGAAGGTGTTTTTTTTAATTATTTGTTTTATTTTGTTTTTTTTGACTAAATGAAAGTCTCTTGATTTTGTGGTTAATGGTCTCTTTATGGTTTGTGATTTTCCCCTGTCTCCTCTGTGATTTGTCTTTATCTGTGGGACCTCAACTCTACGTTTTGAATTAAAATTTGTACAACAGTGGTAGTTGCGTTGGATCTCTATGGAGAGACAGAAACCTCTCAGACTTCATCAAAAAGATCTTAATTTGTGTTCTGAAGATGAACGAAGGTCTTACGGATGTGGTACGGATGTTTTTTTTTTTATCAGCCTGCTGCTAAAGTATAGAATAATACGGGTAAGCAAGGGTTAGCTTAACTGAAAGGTTTACACAAATTTTGTCTTTTCTCTAAAAGTGGTTTTGTATGCTGGTTTCGAACACCTAGCTAAAATAAAAATGTCTTATTTATTTATCTTAAATTGTGTTGTATTTCTCTTTTCAACACACTGAATAAATAAATCAGTAGAAAAACAGAAAAGTAGGCTATATTTTTCTGCAAAGACATTATCCGTCAAGTTTACGTGCATTTCCTTTAACCCTAAAATTCATCACAATGCAGTGTTTTATTCAAAATACGACTTTTGTTAACATACTATTTTACAGATTTTTTTTCTTAAAACATAGTATTGTTGCTTTTCAGACAGAAATCTAAAAAATTATGTTCTGTAAGTAGAGTAGATTTCTGGAACTGTCTGATATGAATATTAATATGGGGGGCAAGTTGTCATATTTAAAGGGGAAAGTTGTTGCATGTGCTTTAAATGGTATAGCTAGTTTTACTACTTACAATAGCTATCTGCAGGCTGTTTTCTGTTGAAAACCTCATGGCTTCCATTTTGACAACACGCCTCGTTATTGGGGTCAACATGTGTTTAATGAACTGCATCTTTTTCTTGGGCAATATAGGCTGCTGGTGGAATTGACTGTTTTTGTAAACAAAAAAGGGGTTTGTTCCTTTTGTCCACTTTTAAGCTAGAGAGAGAGAGAGAGCCTAAGTGAGTGAGTGAGTGAGAGTGAGAGAGAGAGAGAGAGAGAGAGAGCGCGCGGCGCGCGAGCACATTCTGGCGTACTGGCAGCTCACATTTCACATTGCTGTACTAACTCAAAGTCCACTGACGAGAGACCATAAACTTCACGTAGTGAAATTCAGCTGGACGTCGTGAGGAACAACATGAGGAACAAACGGAACGTCTGAGAGAGACCCTGAGCAGCAGTTTGAATCAAGAAGACAGGAGGTGATCGTATCTCCACTCTGCGGATGATTTGTTTTGCATTGTGCATTTCTTTCCTCCATTTCAGATGTGACGAGTGGAATGAGCTGTTTTTACACACTGGTCGTTTCACTACAGCATGGGAACTGCCGTGTCCAAGAAGAAGAATTTAAGGAATGATGCGATTTCTTCTGTTGCCGCGAAAGTTAGGTGAGTCTCTGCAGCCGCAGCAGTAGCAGCACAGGCGCGCGAGGAACGCGTCTCATGGAGGTGGATCATGTGCTGCTGCTCAAAACTAATACTTCTCATCACACCTCATATCATAACATATGTTTCCTTGTTGTTGACATATACAATTGGTCGGAAATGCACCAGTGACAGCTCCTGGTGCTGTAATCGTGTTGACGACACGTTTTATACATAACTAGCGTACTAGTAACTTTTTGTTAAAATATTCAAGTTTGACTTGAATTACATTTCAGGGCTCTTTTATTGAAAATAATTTGTGGTGCTTTTGTCGTGACAACCTTGTTCTAGTTTTGAGAAACAATGGGGAATATAGTTATTTACTGTTGTGCAGATGACATCAATGTGACCATATTTATTGTTATTATATTGTTTTTTGTTGTTATAACTGGTTGTGATGATGATGCTAAAAATATTATTATTATTATAAAATTATTTTCAGAATTACTCAATTTACAGTAGCCTGGTGATTAGACTCTAAACAAACAATAGCTACTATTATATAATTATTATTTACTTAATATTTTATTAGAAACATTATTTTTTTTATTATGTTTTAAATATTTCAATACAGTTTTATTTCCATTGTCAGTTTGGTTTTTGTTTGCTTAACAAACAGAGCAAATATAAGGCTGTTGTTCCACCATGACAGAAATACGTCAGTCACTCACTTTGTGACTCTCAATTTGGCGATTTTCACTGTCGTCATGAAGTCATGCGATTAGGCCTACCTTACTGACACAATGCTTAGACTGTTCTAAATTGATCTGTTTGTCTCTTTTGCATGTTACTTGGCGAGAATATTCATTTATATCATTTGGAGTTTTGTTAGGTGATTGGACTCGACCAATGTCATTGTGCACCTTTGAAAGGCTTCCGCAGTCACTCATTCATTTTACCCACTCACTATAAATGACCTTTAACAACTGTATTCAGCTGTCACCAAACTTCTGACAGACCCTTGAGACTCCATCCGCATGACAGTGTTATCTTTTGCTGTATTCATCCTCCCTCGTCAATTCATCTGTTCAGCTGGGTGATGCTTGCCAGTTTCAGAATTTTAATATCTTAGCCGTACAGCACTTATTTATGCACTGTATGCCTTGAACAGAGAGACATTCTTTGGATAGGAGGAAAGCGTGGTCATTTTCAGTGAGTGCCTTCCCTCTTTCTGCTGCTGCAACATATAGTATTCTCAGATGGATTAATGTTGTTGTGTAAAATGCATTTACGGACTGTTTGGATATACTGTACACTGAACTGCACTACGCAGGCCTTGGGGAGCCTGATGGCTACTTGACCACAGAATTTCTTGTGAGATGTTCTTCACCAACCTTATAGAGTACAGTTGGATATCAGAACAAATTCTATGCTTTGGATTATGGTGGAGTACAATCCAGCATCTGTTCTGCATAAAATCAAATTTAAATAGATGACAAAAGATTGACTCCAAAAGCATATTTATACACATGTGCTGTCATTAGGGATGGATGGATAGATAGACAACTTATTACTTTAAGAACCTGATGTACCATATTTTTCAGCCCTTTTAAATTTCTCCCACATCCAAAGACATATAGAGAAAGTAAGAACCGCGCTGAAATGACAGCCCAATGCTAATTAGAGTTGTTCAGTGAAGGGCTATAGATCAATAAGCCTCCTCATAGTCTCACAGGCTGACATGTAAATGTCTAATTAGAGCTTGAGACTACCTGCAGTCATATGGAGGGAGGCCCAGATTATATGAAAACTCATATGTTTATATGTGTGTGACGATGCTTTGGATTAGGTTGGGACACATGGTGTTTTCCTGTTTTTTTGCTACATGTTTTGTAAAGTTATTGAGTTTGGAAACCAATAAATTAAAGATTTTTTTTAAATTTGATTTCCTCCAAGGCTTTATAGCATCATCTTATAATTTAGTGTTTGTGTCTGGCCTTTTTTTTTTGCTGCTGAGCAACCTTTGTAGATCTATGCATTTGCGATATGAGTTAAAACGCTTATAGTTGGTCCTGTCTCGTCCTTCAATATCTGTCTTAGTATAAGCCTGCATTACATTGTTTCACCACAATGTGCAGCACAATCTGTGAAGTTCAGACTGATAGAATTAGGGACCTTTTTAAAAGAATCTTCAGTCATTCTTTACTAACGCTGAGATTTTTTGGAAGGCTGTACACAGATTTTGAGATTACCCTATACAGCCAAAAACAGCACAAGTTTGGCAAACTTCCCCCACATCTTGCTTGTTAGTTACACCATCTGGAATAATGCGCTATATCTTCCTCTTTCTGTGGATAGGAATAATAAAATCCTCCATTCTCCTCCTGTTTTACTGACTGCGCAGACCAAGTTTTGCACCAAAGCTTTCAGAATGAGCTTTTTTGCAGCTTAGTTCCAATAAATGGGCTTTTTGTACTGCAGGGAGAGTTTTGAGTTCTGAAAGGTCTCGAAAATTTGGAATGGATCAGCTGGGACATTTTGGTCGATTGCCTTTTGGAACCACAATGTTTGCTGGTGCGACTAATTTAGAGACCTGGGGCCGTATTCACAAAACATCTTAAGGCTAAAAGTAGCTCCTAACTTGCCGATTTAGGAGAAACTCTTAAAAATAATGGGCGTGTCAGTCCTAATTTTAGGAGTCCTACATTTTTATTCTAAGAGTATTTCACAAAGCATTTTAGCGCTAAAACTAGCTCCTAAATCTGTGAAACGTTAGGAGTAGTCAAGAGGACTCCTAAGTCACTAAGACCAAATCACAAACAGTCCTAATCCACCCAAAGACACTGTACACCATTGAGGCAATAGCAATAGAGCCTTGGGTGCTGAACCTTTTCTTCATAAATGCAATACATTTTGATTTATAGATTTGAATCTACGATGAGACGGCAACATTTTTTTTTATTTTAATTGTCTGATTACCTGTGCCAGTGGTTTTCATGAGTTCACACTGACAAATGATTGAATAGAGTAAAAAAATATATATATAATAATAAAACATAAAACATAATTTGTCGCTTGAATTCTGTATTCTCTTGAGATGCAGACATCCAAAAGGTGGACAATTAACTGTATATACTAGTTTAATTAGTGACACTTAGCCTACATTTTAAAACCTTTATGGCAACAATATGGCAACATTTTATTTTGACTATGGCAACATATTTATTTGAATAGGGCAACATTTGTATTTTAAAACCTTTATTTTATTATGGAAACATGACACCTCATTCTACAATATTTCTATGACTAAATCGCTGACTCCTCCCCCATCAGCCAATCAATGTGTGTCTATTCCATAGCAACGAGGTCAACCCCGCCCTTACTCTTAGCTTAAGACTTCAGTCTATTCCTTAGTAAAAGTTTGTCTCAGCAGCTTTGTGAATAGGTTTTAAGAGAAAACTCTTAGCTAAGAACTTTTACTGCTATTTAGGAGAACTCTTAGTGGTAAGATAAAAAGTTTTGTGAATACGGCCCCTGCTCATTAAGTGTTAATGAATTTCTAATGAGGATATTTTAAAAGCTGAATGCCAGTGGCAGATGTTGAGCATTTTCAGAGATGAATATGACTCAGTGTTTAGTTCACACTGCAAGCTTACATAAATTGTAGCTGTCAATGACAAAAACTCTTATCTGGCAGTGAGGACAGTGTGAGTTTGGACAGTTTGAACGGTACACTAAGAAATCAAATTGGCAAAGAGAACACAATGTGTAAGTTCTTTATGAGCGAATGAGGAGGAGGACAAGAAAAAATGCAAGAGAAAGGGGTCATGTCACACATGGAAGTTCTGGTTAATGCATCTGAGGCACTCAAGAACAAATTGTACTTGCTTTTTACTAAATTAGTGTAGCGCACGAAAGCGGTCTGCTGAAGTTGGAGTCACCCAGGGCAGAAGCACTCATTCCTTGAACTGTGCGTGAACAGACCCATGAAAACAGCAGTGCATGAACAGCTCCAGGGTGTGCTCTCTCTACTCTCCTTTACCCATGCTGCCTTCGTGCAGTTATAACCTCATGCTTTCGATCCATATGCCAGTGTGTATTTGTGTCCACATTGGGCAGTTATTGTTTTTACATCTGCTTGTATTTTCACATTGTTCATCTGAATCACTAGTCATCCGCCTCTTCTCCTGGAGCGCCACAGGGCTTTCGTCTAGCAGTCCTGGTTAAAGCATCTGCTTTAGTTAATATGGTTAAAATGCTTCTCTCTGCATTCCCTCATTGCTTCCTCCCCTTCCCCCTTTGCTGTCACATGGCTGAAAACATGTGAGATGCTTCCAGATGTAAACACTACTGCACCCTCAGACAAACTGGCATGAGACGACGGCTAGTCTGTGTTCGAAAGAGAGGAGAAATATGTTTGTGAGTGATTTGTGCCTCTCATACCCTACAGTGATTCTCAATATTTATTATTCATAATTTGATAATCTCCAACTGAGTAGCTTTGCTGTTTTTAATCGGAGATTTTTGATTTTAAAAAGAACAGTAAACAATCCTCACACTAATAAGGTAATTACTTGTGCCTCGCTCTTAGGCAGAAGGTATTAATGCAGAGCAATTGGATTTCAAAAGGCACAAATGAATCCCAGAGAGTGGACAAGCACAGCCAGTTTTGAGGTTCAGTGGTTCTGCAATGAAGGTGTGGGGTGAGGTATCACTTTCCCTGCCTCATCCTTGAATCTTTAACAAAGGATAGATTATAAAACAAGCCAATGGGGCCAGTGCTGGGGGCCTGTGAGAGTCAGGGACCTCCAGCTGAGAGGCCCATGGTGGCCTGATACCTGGAAACAAGCCACTGTCAATGTAAAATTCATATAAATGAACACTCTTGAATGTGTGCCTGTTGAATGCGTAAATATAACAAAATAAATGAAGAAATGAGGAATGTTATCTTTGCCTGGCCCATCCGTAGCACCATGAGTTCATTTTTAACACCTTATTGCAGATATGATGTTGAATATTGGTTGTAGGGCATCCATTTTGCGGTGTATTGCACACACAGCATGTTTATTCTCACAAATGTAATTTTATTTCTTATATTTTCAATGCAATTTCTTGTTATTTGGACATTACATATCGACTATTGCCCAACATGGCCGGACCGTAATCCATCTTTGTCTATTACAGACATGTTCTCAGTTTGTCCTCTCCAACCCTCTTTTGGACTTTTTCCAGTGCTCCAGTTGACTTGTGGGACGGTGTTGAGAGAAATCAGGTCTCCATTAGGACCCCAAGCTATCCCATTGGCTCATATAACTCTTAATGGGTACTCTCTTTGTCACCTAATTATAATCACTACAAAATCATGTTATGTATTATTTTAAGTATGTTATAATGATGATTAATGTCTGTTTTAGTAAGCTTAAGTACTTGCATAGTATAAACATACCTGATTAGCCCAATATCTTAGCTAAGGGGTCTCCAAACTCGGTCTTGGAGAGCCACTGTTCTGCAGAGTTTAGTTCCAACCCCAATGAAACTCACTTGAATTAGCTAATCAAGGTCTAATTAGGCATACTAGAAACTTCCAGGTAGGTGTGTTGAGGCAAGTTGGAGCTAAACTCTGCAGGACAGTGGCCCTCCAGTACTGAGTTTGGAGACCCCTGGCTTAGCTTATACACTTTGCATTTGCACGTAACCTACATGTATTTGCAATACTCTTTAATGTAATTACATAAGTGTTAAATGTCCAAATATTTAAGTTATTAAAAGACTAATGTAATCATGTTCAATTCGTATTTAGTAAGATGGAAATATTTAAAGATTTAAAGGAAGAAAAATTTCCAATAGGCCAGCCCATTTAAGCTTGGATCCTGGCGTACTGCCCTAAGACACCCACTTCACTTATCTATCTCACAGCAATTTTACGGGATTGCTCCCGCTGAGTTCTGCCCTCCAATCTTATTGAAAATGATTTGCGTCCTAAATTCTTTTCCGGGCAGCCCTCTGCACTGTACTTCCTTCTCTGTTGCCAACCATCCCATCCCATTTCTCCTGCTATCTGCCTGCACACACCACTCCTCACCGACTAGGAGCTGAATGTGTTATTTTAAGACCACCATAGAGTACATTTCAAGTTAACCATGTCAGTACAATCATAACACAAACGCTGTGGGTTTCAATGAGTCGGCATAGGTCCGGTGCTCTCTTTTAGTTCTAGTCCACCCTTGCCCTCTAATGTTTTTTGATTGGCCCATCACACTTTAAAACACTTAGCTTGTACCTACTCCAGGCACTGTGGAGTGAGACAGTGAGAAGAATGATGAGAAAGGGATTGGACAATTGCACTCTGCACTACTCTTCCCATCTGTTAGAAGAGTTTGTTAAGTGAGGAGAGAGAGAGAGAGAGAGATGCACATGCTGGCTAGTATTTAATTATTCAAAGTGTCGTTGCAGGAAAGCATGGCTACTCCAACAACAGAGCCATCACATTTCCCAGCATCCCTAGAGAGGTGCCGAGACTGCACAATTTGCCCATAGCATGCTGATTATGGGTTTGTATGCTTGTGGAGGTGCTTGTCAGTTCACAGTTCAGTGTGCATTTGTGTAGCATGCATGTTTCTCAAAGTGCAGGGATGGAGGTGGGCTTCAAAGAGTCTATTTATGTATGTTAGAATCGATCTACATATTTAGTAAGCTTGTGCAGGAGAAACATTTGTGTGGGAACTAGTCATTATTAGTCCAGCACTTAGAACTAAATTAAAAACAAGTTAAGTAAAACAGGTTGGGTGCTATTTTTTATTTGTACATGCTAGTTGGTGTACTCTCCCAGCATATGCGAGTGATTAGGCTGCATTAGTAGTGTTCTCGCTGAGCCACACAGGAGGGAAATACTGTCTAAATCTTTCCCATGCTTAAGAGGTGGAGTGATTCATTTGATAATGGAATCTGGCAGCTCTTCGAATGCATTAATGATTTGTATAAATCATCTATGCTGATTGTAAGGGCCATCGGGAGTTTAAATGGATTCATTTCTTTGTTTTTTAATGGACTTCAGCATTGTGGAAGCCATTTTCAGCGCCATAACCACACACACACAAACACACAATGAAAACATTGCATAAAGGTCATCCTGCAGGTTAAATAAGAGGAAGGTTTGGCAATGTAGGAGACAGAGTTCTTCGAATCCTGTATTTTATTGCTGAGAACACATGCCGTGGTTCAACTCATAAAGCTGTTTCCCTTTTCCTTCTTTATAACAAACTCATCTTCCT
The DNA here is from genome assembly GCA_003731715.1 of Anabarilius grahami. Classification (NCBI taxonomy): domain Eukaryota; kingdom Metazoa; phylum Chordata; class Actinopteri; order Cypriniformes; family Xenocyprididae; genus Anabarilius; species Anabarilius grahami. The sequence goes on from RJVU01073043.1 coordinate 6,293,453, forward strand.
GACCAGAGGTCGTGTTAACCAAATATTTTCTGTCATTGACTGATTTTTTTTCTGAAGGCCTTCCATTGTTTTGACAGATTACACTGAGAGTGATCTATTCTATTGTAACTGTAATTCCCACCCTTGTTGAGTTAGCGCGAGTTAGCACGAGTTCAGCCTCCAGAACAAAATTAAAACTGCCACAAGAAGTCATCTGTCTGAGGCAAAGATGCAAAATCTAATGACAATTGCCTCTGCATCAGTCTCCCTTGATTAGTTTGATGGCGAGCATCCAGCTTAAGTCGATGCGGACCTGGAGGATGATTTGAGTTCAGGCAAATACAGAGCGTCGATTGAGTTTAGTTCACTTCATTTTTTACGTTTTGTTCATGTTATAATCGGAATTGTATTTTGTAATATTGTGGTGTTCATATTTTCCTGTTCAGGCACAAAGTTTGTGTTTTAGTGGGCTCTAGTGTCACTGCAGGGGGCAAAAATCAAACATTCATCTGCTTTGTGTGGCGTTGAACATGTGACGCATGTGTCTGTTTTCTTTTTTCTTTTTTTTCAAATAAATAATTAGATTTTTTTTTTTTTATAATTTTTAATGACAGAATTTTTACGACCCTCTCCGTCAAAGTGACGGACAATGAGAAAATCTAACGCAACCTATGCTTTTTGACTTCTGAGCTATTGCTCCTTCCCTTCAAACAGCAAGTCATATTAATTCAATTCACATTTATTTGTATAGCGCTTTTCACGATACATATAATTTCAAAGCAGCTTTACAGAGAATGCATGTCAAAATTACAATTTAAAGAATGCAGTTAGCAAATAAATAATTTAGGCAATAATATTAGGGGCCATGTTCTTGTACTGCAGTTGCTGAGTGGCCTTATACTGGAAGCTGTATGCATCTAGATATCAGTCACTGCTTTACACCTCATTGCCCAGAGAAGCTATGGGATGTGGAGTTTTTCAGCATTTTTCTGCAGGTGTGGTGGCCTAGTTTAAATTGGCAGCATATCTTATGACATTATCTGCTAATGTTTTTCCATTTTCATGCAGGATGCAGGAAATATACTGAGTTAGACCTGTAGTCTTATGCTTTGCGTTGTGAGAAAACCAGTATTGAGTTTCGACTGCACATCTCACACAGTGTTCAGGTTAGAAATATGGTCAGAGGCGAATTAAAAAGCAGACATTATATTTAAATGGGAAGCCATTAATCACTCAAGCACATTAGTGGCCAAAAAAAAAAAAAATCTAAAATTGCTTGATAAAGTTAGTAGTCTGTAAATGTCTCTGTGTAATGCTATAGAACAGGTCCATGGAAATGCAAATTAAATATGGAAGCTGTTTTTGATGATAAACGATCTGCCTAAGTCAAGTCACGGAGTATCGAATAGTGTTTTCGGGTCCAAACTTCTCCATTTCAAGTGAGAATACTGTCTCAACAGGCATTTATGAGCACTGTTCATTCACATTCTCTGGGCTCACGTGTCCCAGACACTAGTATTTTAACATTCTGAAAATATGAATCTCTGGCCAACTGAGATTTTGGTATGGAAATAAAGGTTAGGATCATGTTTTTTTGGTAGTACTGCAGCACACCGTTACTGTACACCGTTATTAGCTCCATTTATGTTTGATTTTGGGATCTGAATTTGGACCCAAAAACTGTACACCGTTATTAGCTCCATTTATGTTTGATTTTGGGATCTGAATTTGGACCCAAAAACAGTGACACGTGACATTAGATTTAACAACCGGACTGTGAATAATTGCCGAGACCTGAAAGCAACAGTATGCGAAAGTACGTCAAGACTGAGAGTTTTATCTCCATGCTTTGATTTGGTCTTCTGTTTGTCTCTCTGCAGAGCAGCTCGAGCATTTGGAGAGTATCTTTCTCACACACACCCTGAGAACCGCAACGGAGCAGGTTAGGTTCATTCCACCTCATGCCCTACCTTCATTTGTCCTCACATCTTTTGTCCCCTCCTATTCACCTCTTTCACAGTTTGTGAAGTACTTGAGTTTATTAATACTTGCATTAGGCAAAGCATCATCCTTTCGGTTTAACATTAATTCCACCTCTGACCACTCACCCAGTCATCTTTCAATTCATCACTACAGAAGAGCTTTATTGGCACATGTTGCTTTGCCAAGACAAGATGAAAAATCTCTGTTTTTCTTAGTTTCTTTGTCTCTCACTCCAGATCATTTGCTGTCTGACACCTTCATTGGTCAAGACACAGACTCCCCTGACATCAGCCGACTGAACAACAATAACAGCCTCCAGCCATATTCCCAACGCACTCTCATAGTCAAGCCCAGTCAAGAAGAGGTTCAGCCAGGCTTCCAGTCTGCACCCCTTCATACCAGTTCCAAGCGTCGTCTCTCCGTAGAACGCAGCCTTTCTTCTGAGGACCAGCAGCATCAAAAGCGTGCAGAGAGCTCTTTGAAGCCAGCACGTGTCTACACCATTACCAGGGAGCGAGATATGCTCGGGGGCCAGGGAAGCGAGGAGAGCCTGGAGCTAGAGGTGCTGAAGAGGACCACAGACCCGCCAAAAACCAATGCTCCCTCCAGTTTACATGGCAGCCATCATCGAGGAAGCCACCATCATGGAAACAACGGCCCCACCCACCAGCATCACTATGGCCATGCACCTCTGACCCAACCTTTGCAGAGCTCAGGGAGTGCCCATAACATCCGGGACTGGGGGTCGAGACGGAGCAGGTCTAGAGAGGACTGCACTCCGGATTGTGTTGCCTGTATTCGGCCACACTGCCAGAGCCAGCGCTCTCTGGACCTTGAGACGTCACCTCACGGTGGTGGCAAACAGCACAAGAAGCTGGAGAGAATGTACAGTGAGGACCGTGTGTCCACTGAAGATCGAGGTAGGAAGATCACGATCACTGAGTGACTGTTTATTGGTTTATTGACATTGAGATTTACACAATACCTGCTGCCTTTGCTCTTTTTGCTTGCAGAGGATCACACGAACAGCTGGTTCCCTAAAGAGAACATGTTCAGCTTTCAGACTGCGACCACCACCATGCAAGCGTGAGTACACATGGAATTTATTTCATTTCATCAAACCTCTCCCTTCATCCTTTGGCTTCCTCTGGAGTAGGGTTGGTCTCTGAAGCAGACATGTTCTGTAATTTAAGCTATCCTGACTCATGCATGTGGGAGGACAGGAGGTCTCTTTCTCTTTCTCCTTCCCTTCCTTTTTTGATCTTTTTTGTTCTTTGTCTTTCTCTTTTTCTTTCCCTTACTCTTTACCTTTTCCGGTTCTTTCCATTCCTGTTTCCTGTTTTCTTTTTGCCTTCTTCGTTCTCTCCCTGTTTCTATTCCTTTTTCATCCCCCTTCTTCTTTTACGTTCTCTGTTTCTTCATCTTTCTTTTTTCATTTCAGTTTTTTTCTACTGTACTTTCTCTTTACCTTATTCATTCTCTTCCTGATCCTGTTCTGTTTTTATTTTCCCTTTTTCTTTCACTTCCTCTGTCTCTTCCTTTTGTTTCTGCCTCTTTCTTTTCATCTTTCAGTTTTCTTTAACATTTTTTTCCTCTTTTTCTTTGCATTCTTTGTTCTCTTCCTTTTTCTTATTTTTTTCACTTCCCTTTTTTTCTCTTCATTTTTCTCTTTCTCTTTTTTTTCTTTCTTTCCCTTCCTGTTTCCCAACCTCTTACACTTTCTCTCTTCTTTTTTCTTTCTCTTTCTCTTCCTCTGTCCATTTTTCTTTTCTTTCCATTCCTGTTTCCCCTCTCCTTTCTCTTGGCCTTTTTCATTCTCTTCCTTTTCCTCTTCCTCTTCCTCTTTCTCTTTCGTTTATTCTTCAACTTTTCAGTAGAGTGAATTCAGGCTTCATTATTCTCTGTGCACAGACGCCTTCGCTCAACATGACTGCTTAATTATCACCTGTCGGACAGAAGTCTTAATCACAGAGCCCACTGGCTGAGCCCCCTCACTGGGGTGCAGTCCACCTCCCTCCAGCCGACATGCATGTTGTCTCCCCCTCAACCTTACTATGCCCTCCCACCTCATCATGCCGTCCTCCACTGTAATCCCACTTCCTGTCTAAGAATACTTAGCTATCTCTGCAACTACTTAATTCATGTTCTCTTCTGACTTATTCATTCCCTCCTTTTGCTGGTTTCTAATTGACACATTCACTTTAGAACCTTTTCAGTTTCTGTGAAATGTCAGTGTTTTTCCCCCCTGTCTTTTGTGGTTGGCTGTAGAGCTGTCGTTTTGTAATTGACTGTAATAGGTAGTGGTAAAGCACTTGGTGATTCTTTCATAAGACCTGACCCAGAGTTTATATTTGAAAGACACATCTATCATCCTGTGTACCTTACCTCTTTACTTTTCATGTGTTATCTTGTGATGGTTAAAGCACTGTTCTCTCTTCTTTTTATCTTTTTTTATGCATCTTTCCTTGGCTCGAAAGAATATCGTGAGTATTCCTTTCTCATTTGCCCTTTATTTTAAAAAGTCAACAATCCACTCCATCCCCACCCTCTGCTCCTCTGTGCTGCTGCCTCTTCTGTCCTGTGTTAACTCTCACTCCACCAGCATTGGACAGAGTGTTTGAAGTTATGGAGAAACTCTGTCTCACACAGCACACGTACTGCTCTTGATATACCAATACCAATAGTGAGTCATCCAGGTCGGTATCACTAATCACATTTCAGCTGCTGTGTAAGAGAAAGACCTTGTTTGTTGTACTACTATGGTGACCTGACCTTTAACCTTTTAACCACTTTTTTGCCCAGGTTTTAACCACAAATTGGGTACTGAAGCTCTGTTCCAAAACCTAGTCACGGTACTTCCTTGAAAATAAATTTCAGCACAGCGCTACAACAGTCACAATGAAATCCCCCTTCACAATAGAAAATGCTTTACAGTGAACTCTGTTAGAGAGCAACATATGGCAATTTATCTGTTCAATAAAATGCCTTAGTCACCTATTGAGTAATACAAACACCATCTCCACGTCACTTTTACAATATATCAAATCCCTCAGTTCTCGCCAATTTCCGAAAAGCCAAGCCAATGTTGATTCTTGTTTTATTACGAGCTCTGTCATGTTCTCTTTTTGCCAGCAAACTCTCTTCTGTTCAGCAATTTTCAAAATGGGGAATTCCGCAGAGATTGAAGATTTAGTGTGCTCTATGTCAATCTTTCTAACTTGTTGTGACAACTAACCTATGCCACTTCCACACCATACCCACGTCAAAGTAGTCGGAGCAACTTTTCTGTGTACGTAATTTACAGCGAAAACCATCCCACTAGGTCTAAAGTATAAACGCCTATAAATAGGTTTACCATAGTGAATCAGTGTAAGACAAAAAAACCTTATGGAAAAAGGATTGACTCATTTATATTGTTGATTTTGAACAAAAAAAAAGTTACATAGTGTACTGTCTAATACTGTAATATTTAAAAACACTTAGAACATACAAATAAAATAAAATTTCATTTAATTATCAATACTTTTTGATATTGAATGGAAATATATTTATAATCAAAATTTCTATCATCTCTATCTGCAATACTGCCTTAAATTGTATCTAAAAACAAGGTATCTTTGAGAGCGACATAATGTACCTACCTTTAGGAATAGCTTTCGTGTTGGGAGCCTGCTTATGTTGTCTTAAAATAAGACCTAGAATGACAGTTGACTAGATTTTGGAACAAAGCTTGCATTTTGACTATAATGCGTGGTATATTTTAGCAATTTTGTCAAAATGGTGGACTGTCCCTGTTAGGAGCAATATGGTGATTGCTGCCATCACTGTTGAATATTGCACACAAAATATATAAATATAGCCTGAGTATACCCCAGAAAAGTCACTCATTTCAAGATTTGTACGCAGTGTTCCAAGACCATCGCCAATCTGTCAAGGCTCTGAAGGATTTCAGGATGCAGTCACATGGACACGTCCACATGCAATTAAATGCACACACACACTGTCAGAAAGTAGCTTCTGGGCTGCCATTAACCTCATCTGCTGAGGACAGGAGTTTGATTTAACATAAACTGTCAATGATGATGGCTATATCTTCTGTCACCCTGTCAAAAACAATAGAAGCATGCTAGATATGATAACCACTCCCACAAAGATGTTACAGTTTTCTGTGAATTTATCCTCTGTGCTGGTTGGTGACTGAGTGTCTGTAACACTTGACTTTGCTGTGGTTGTAGTGTTTAGTTTGTGTACGTGCGTGAAGTCGTGTCCCGTTGACTTGTGGGTGGTGATCAGCACCTGTTGTGGTTTGAACCTTCCTGTGGCCACTCTAGACTTTTCCCTTTGCACTGATCCCTGTACACACACCTACACCCACAACCTATAACAATGTGACCGGTCCCAGCAGGGCGTTCCGTGGAATTGCAGAGAGAAAGAGGAGGAAAAGAGAGCAAGAGGCCACCGCACTGATGGAGAGGTACTTTTTACAGCCCCTAATGTCCTGTGTCCCAGCCCTTTCCAAAACACACACACGTGAGACAGTGGAGAGATGGTGCTTTGTGTTGTTCTGTGTTACTTTAGTATTATGGTTTGTGGATCGCATCAGATCTTTAAAGTCCACACTCCAATCCTGCACGCTACACATTAAGATCTGTTTCCTTCATGGCACACTTCCCTGTGGAGTTGTGATGCTAGACTTATCAAGCAGTAAGCCAACAGCAGTTTATTGATCTAAACCCAGGAATTTCTGCAGAAGCCTGTTTCCATGTTAGAGTAAAAAATAAAACCAGTTATTGTGTTATAACCATCTTACAAACCTTTATGGATTTTTAAATTTTCATTAGGACATTTTTTTATGTTTATTAAGCCATCTGATGGTCCTCACAATATAAGTGATTTCAGGTTTACTGCCCTTGAATGAAAGCAAAACCTGACACACACACACACACACAAAGCACCGGAGTGTTTGTTTGTGTGTCTGTCTGTGTTTGGCTGCTTGGATCAATAGGTCAATCAAATAACTGAAGGTGCTGTACTTGGAGCGTGTTAATCGATACAGCTGACAACTGAACACTTTCTGAGTTTCACTTATCAATCTAGTGTCACGTAGCACACTAATGCCATGTGCACTCAACAGCAAATCTCATTCCACCTGGACAAATTGGCTTACATATTTAAAAACACTTGTTCACCAATAAAACCTAATTGGTCTGCTGGCAGATCATCAAAAAGAGTCTTCCAGCGTGATGCAGAATTGCAAGAGAGAACTAATGTGCAGTGCACTGAAGCTAACTTGAAAGGCAGATTCTTCCCAGAAAAGGTATAACAGAGTTCAGCTCCCCTTTTATTCTACAGAACAACAACAAAAAAGAGCAGTCTGGATGTAGCTTTTAGTGTTCTCCAGAGATCCCATGACGCTGCTCAACAACATTACTGTAGATGCCTGTCCCTGTCCTCTGACTGTGGGAGGGTTGCAGATAATTGGTTGCATCCATTAGGATTACAAAACAACTGCACATGAAAGGTTTAGTTCACTCAAAAAAGAATTTTCTGCCACCATTTACTCACTTTTATGTCTTTCAAAACCCTTATGAGTGTCTTTCTTCTGTCAAACACAAAATAAACAGTTTTATAATAATAACTTGGTCCTTTGTTTCCATGCAATCATAATAAATGGTGACAAAATCCATTCATGTCCGTATGATTTGTGTGCTGTATTGCAAGTATTACTAATACAATAGCTTTGTGTGATGAACAGACCAAAATTTAGGCTGATTAGTTACCAACTAATATTATTGTAACTGAATAACCTTTTTATCACTTTGTAGCTTGACAGCCCCCAGTCCTCATTTTTTAAGTAAGTGGCCAATACGTTTTTCAAAAGCACTTTCTGCTGTATGTTCCATGGAAGAAATAAAGTCATATGGGTTTGGAACAACATGAGTAAATAATGACAGAATTTTCATTTTTGAGTGAGCTATCCCTTGACGCTTATAGTGTTTTTGATTGTGCAGGGTTTCTTTATCTGATAAAAAAGTGGAACATGCACTAAATCTTCTGGCACAGTAAACTTAGAGCTGTTTCTGTTGTACTCATTTGAATGGCTGTGCTTTTTAATAAATGTGTGATGTTATATTCTTTGCATAAAAAGCAGTGGATATATATGAGGATCAACATGTCACACTCGGGCGATCTGACTGATCTCTCTATTTTCAGCAGGCTCACAAATGAGGATTAAGATCATTAGTGCGTCTAATTAAAAATGGTCTGCTGAAAAGACATAGTTCTCTTGATATGCGCTTCTATTTTTAAAACTTGATGAAGATCTGCGCTCTTTCCTTGTCAGCCGGCACATTGACTTTGACAGCAGTTTAGAAGGTTGTCAGCAAGACGGACATAAGGAGAAAAGCAGTTCTGACAACTATACAGATGCTTTGTCACCGTGCTCTTTGTAGCCATCTCAAATATAACAGTGATATTAAAAAAAGCCCTTTTCTCTTTTGTAAAATGTTGACGTTGGTGGATTTGATTAGCGGCTCATAGAGGCACAGTTACATGTTGTAAAAAAAGTCCTCTGCTATGCATCACTGTACTGCAGGAATATTAGTTTTCCCGCAGTATATTTTACTGGTTTAGGCCGCAATGCTTTTTTCTAATATTGTGGTGTTGTGCAAGTGCATCATGCCTGCTGAAACAAAATGCTTACTGTAAGATAAGAACTGCACGTTATGTGTGGGAATTATGAAATCGTGGCCATCGGTTTTTATCCTGTTTTTTGTACAAGCCAAATTGCCTCATAATTTCATCCCTGGCCCAGCTCTCCTCTATTTTAAAGGCTCCACATTGAATGTGTGAACTGCTCTATTATTTGTTGGCAAATGAGGAAAGACCACCTACCTCTCCACAGCACACTCTACAATACTACACTACGGTGTAACCATGGTGACATGTTGCATGGAGAACAAGTGTAGAGTGCTAACAAGAGGAGGGAGGCTGTCAGTTGAAAGAGTGGGTCAACTGAACTTGCTTTCTTTCTCTGATAAGGCTGTTTTTAGTAGTCAATTTTCTGTGAGCAACTTTCTGGTATTTCTGGTTTGAAAGTCACTAGAACTCGGTAATGAGAACATGAAGCACAGTGAGAAAAAAAAAAAAAATATTTTTTTTTTGCACTTTCTATGAAGTTATTCATAAGGTTTACTGCGCTAACACCTATACCCACAGATGAATTTAAAGGGTTAGTTGACAAAAAGATGACATTTCTGTCATTAAGTAGGCTACTGACCCTCATGTCCTTCCAAACCTGTAAAGCCTTTGTTCGTCTTCGGAACACAAAGATATTTTTTGATGAAATCCGACATTAAGGTTGAACCACTGTAGTCACGTGGACTATTTTAACATTGTCTTTGCTACCTTTCTGGGCCTTGAAAATTGCAATGACATTGCTACCTATGTGTGGTTCAGATACCTCTCAGATTTAATCAAAAATACCTTAATTTGTGTTCCGAAAATGAAAGGTTTTACGGGTTTGGAATGACATGAGAGTACTTGTTGAGGTGAAGTAACCCTTGGGTGAAGTAACCCTTTAAAGTTGCGTCCGAAATCCCGCACTGTACAGTAGGTACTACATTTGGTTTGAAACGTACTTTATGACTTTTAAAAAAGTATGTTTTATATAATATGAATGTGTGTAGTATGAATGAAATTCAGGCATACTACATCCACCATGTTGTCACTGTCATGTGATCTACTCCGTCAGTTGCGTCGCTTCACTGCCATTCACAAATCCTCTACCGTGGCGCTATGGGATAGTAAAATGTTCATGGAATGCGCACTTCAGAATCTCGCCGAAAGTAGTAGGTCATACGGGTGCTTTTCACCTACAATTTTATGAATACTATGAATTTGGACATACTACTCGGCTTACATACTGTTTTTCGCCTATTTAAACAATAAAGTGTTTATACTAACACCTTTTTGCGTGGATGTAACATCACACAAAATCAAATGTTTTTGGTTACCAATGCTGTTGTAGAAATACCTTGTATGTAATCTCACAAAATGGCAGCCTCCATGAGGCACCGACCTGTCTTATGTAGAATAAAACAGCTTTTTCTTGGCCAGTGATTTTTCTAAAGTAATTTCTCCTGATTCATTTTCTGTTTATTTTCATAATTGTAAACCTATTCAAAAGAACAATTTATTTAAGGAGTTATAAAACACTTTAGTGGAAAAAAAAAATGCTCATAGCACGTTGAACATTTCATTTTTTTATTGTTCATTTAAAGTCCGTATGAAACTGAAGTTGTGACCTTCCCTATTGTGACGTATATCTGAGTGAAGCACTTCTCGATTGAGAAAAGATGTTGGACAGGACTTGATTACGTCCATCGAGAATTGATTGGTTTATTGGATTGGTTTGCTAAGTACTCTGATCTCATGTGAGTGACAGTTTGATAAAAGGAAGGAATTATTGTCCTGCACTTGCACCAGTGCACACCTCATCAAAGTCAGAGAAGAGACGTCATTGCAAGGGGGAGGGAAAGTAAAAAAATTCAATATAAAATGGACATGTTCTTCAGAGGTTTCATTTGTGCATTGTGCAAGATTTGTACATTGTGCAATTCATCACGCACACAAACACATCAGCATCTGTGCATGTGTAAAAATATGTGTGCTTTCTCTTTGTGTCCTATATGGCACTAAACGCGTTGCTCTGTAAGACCTTCTCCTCACAAACAAGCGGTAGAGGTAATGTTAGAGCGGCCAACCACTTAGACATGAACGACAGAATATTTGTTGATGGGACCTGTCATCTTATTAGTTGTTTATGTGCTTGTGTTTCTGTGTATTTGCATATCATCTTTTATTTGTTAGTTTGATTAAAGAGGGCATATGACTTAGATATGCATAATTCCATAAAATATAAGAAATATCCATTTACATTTCATTGTGACTTTAAGCTAATAGCTCAAACTGTGTGCTAAAATATCTAAAAATTCAGACACACAGATGAGTAAATGTGTTTCCGAAGCCTGAAGCAGTGTCAAACTGGGACAAATTGTTTATTTTTGCCTATTTTTTGCAGAGGAACTGTGAGGACTGGATACTTGTTAGGAGTATTCTGAGCTTGTTGTATAACTTCAAACACTCATCCCTGTCCATAATCTGCCATGCTAATGCTACCATGTATAAATGGATTGTTTGAAAGTGTTTAACATTTTCCATTTTTGTCTCCTCTTCCTCCATTTCCCATTCTTCTTGTGTTTTTTCCCCCTCGTCTTATACCTCTTTCCAATCCACTGTGCTTCTGCAAATCCTTTCTATCCCAGAAACTTCCGGAAACATCTGAGGATGGTGGGCAGCAGGAGGGTGAAGGCCCAGAGTGAGTTATTTGTAGATGTCTGTGTGTTTATGTGTGAGTGATTGAACAAGTTTGTTAATGATGTGTTGTATGGTTGTGTGTATGTTGTCAGTACGTTTGTCTGATTTCATCTGTATATTTATGCAATTTTTTAATGCAAATATGTGAACATGCCATTGCTTGACAATAATTCATGGTGTGAGATGAATTATTTTCAGGGGTTACAGATGCTTCAAGCATCTGGTAAAAAGGATGAAAACTATGCTCTTGTCTGATGTTCAACTAGCAATGTGGCAATTTTCTGAATATCTCGCCTCTCTCATCAATAAACGCTACAGTATACAGAGTGAAATTGATTCTCATGTTTAGAGTTTGTCAGCCTAAAGTGGAGAAAACGTGTCACATCCCAACCTCAGACAAGAGCCCAGTGTGTGTGTGTGTGTCTGTGTGTGTGTGTGTGTGTGTGTTGAAGAGCAGTGTGTGTGATGCTTCCCTCCTCCGCTTCGTTATTAGCATTTGCTGATCGCAAAGCGAAGAGTTTCAGCCGCTCCTGGAGTGACCCCACACCCGTCAAGCCTGACTCTCTCCATGACTCCAGAGACAGTGAGTCCACACACACACAAAGCCATTTTGTGTATTTTTCTGATTTCAATACATGTACATGATTGGACACCCACACACATTCATACACGAATCTTAGGATGCCTGTCAAGATCATGTCCCAGTCTTATTTAAACATAAATTTGCTTTAAAATTTACAAAGAGTTTTTCCTGTTTGAGATTTCTGTCTTTGCCAATTGTAGTGAATAGGAGTTGGACTGACTTGCCTTAAAAGGAACTTTGATTAAAGGAAGTACAGCAGCTACTATCATGATTATATTTTTAAATACACTAACGTTCAAACGTTTGGGGTCGGTAAAGATTTTTGTAATGTTTTTCTCTTATGCTTATGCTCACCAATACAATGCTACATTTATTTAATCAAAAATACAGTAAAAACAGTAATATTGTTTGTTGTAAAATTATCTTTTAAAATAACTTTAATTTCTATTTGAATACATTTTAAAATGTAATTTATTCCTGTGATGGCAAAGATGAATTTTCAGCATCATTACTCCAGTCTTCAATGTCACAGGATCATTCAGAAATCATTTTAATATGCTGATTTGAAACAATTCTTATTATCATCAATGTTGAAAACAGTGCTGCTTAAAGGAACAATTAGAAGCCTATTTTTTTTTTGAAAATAGGCTCATTTTTTAACTCCCCAAGAGTTAAACAGTTGAGTTTTACCGTTTTCGAATCCATTCAGCCAATCTCCGGGTCTGGCGGTACCACTTTTAGCATAGCTTAGCATTGTTCATTGAATCTGATTAGACCGTTAGCATCTTGCTCAAAAATGACCAAAGAGTTTCAATATTTTTCCTGTTTAAAACTTGACTCTTCTGTAGTTACATCGTGTACTAAGACCGACGGAAAATGAAAAGTTAAGATTTTCTAGGCCGATATGGCTTGGAACTATACTCTCATTCCGGCGTAATAATCAAGTAACTTTGCTGCCGTACCATGGTTGCAGCAGGCGCAATGATATTACGCAGCGCCTCTCACGAATGTCTCCATGGTTGCAAGGCTCGCTCCCTGTGCAAACCATAGACTGTAAAAGGTGCAAACGGGGTCACAGCCGCTGCATAATATCATGCACCCATGGTACGGCAGCAAAGTTCCTTGATTATTACGCCGGAATGAGAGTATAGTTCCTAGCCATATCGGCCTAGAAAATCGCAACTTTTCATTTTCCGTCGGTCTTAGTACACGATGTAACTACAGAAGAGTCAAGTTTTAAATAGAAAAAATATCGAAACTCTTTAGTCATTTTTTTGAGCGAGATGCTATTGGTCTCATCAGATTCAATGAACTATGCTACGCTATGCTAAAAGTGGTACCGCCAGACCCGGAGATCGGCTGAATGGATTCGAAAACGGTAAAACTAAACTGTTTAACTCTAGGGGAGTTGGAAAATTAGCCTATTTTCAAAAAAAGTGGAGTGTTCCTTTAATGTTTTGGTGCAAACTGTGATTTTTTTTTTTCTTTGGTGAATAGAAAGTTCAAAAGATCAGCATTTATATAAAATAGAAATCTTTTGTAACAGTATAAATGTCTTTACTGTCACTTTTGATCAATTTAATGAATCCTTGCTGAATAAAGATTTTTTTTTTCAAAAATCTTACTAACCCCAAACTTTTGTATCGTATTATATTTATTACTTTTATAGCAATGACAATTAGATTTTTTTTATTTTTTTTATTATAAGAATGTAATTTGGAGTAGCAGCATTTAATGTCTTAAATTTAATGAAAAAAAAAAAAATTTACATTTAAAAATCTTAAATATGAAATGGACATGTTCTTTACAGGCTTCATTTGTGCATTGTGCAGGATTCGTACATTATGCTATTCGTCACGCACATGCACACATCAGCATGTGTGCGTGTGTAAAATGTCTGTTTACCACAGATATACCCTGCTGTCTATATGTGTGCTTTTTCTTTGTGTCCTATATGGAACTAAACGCGTTGCTCTGTAAGACTTTCTCCTCACAAACAAGCGGGAGAGGTCACATTAGAGTGGCCAGCCTCTTAGACATGAACGACAGAATGCTTGTTGATGGGACCTGTCATCTCATTGGTCATTTATGTGTTGGTGTTGTGTTTGTGTATTTGCACATTACCTTTTCCCCAGGTGGAGACCTCCAGGCGTCGTCTGGCAATCTGGATGAAGAAGACTGTGATGATGTCGACTGGGAGGAAGAGAGAGAGTCTGAAAGAGCAGCCTGCGAGGGCGATGACTTCATCCCACCCAAAATCATGGTACATGCATTTTTCAGTCACCGACATCCATTATGACACGAGCCAACTGCCTTCTTATGAACTCATCATCAGATCCTCATTAAATGTAGCACAGCTTTTTGATCATCGATGGGCTCATTAATATGCGTGTGTTTTATTCATCCATGTTTTTGAACAGCTAATTTCATCAAAAGTACCAAAGGCTGAGTACGTTCCCAACATCATCCGCCGGGACGACCCCTCCATAATCCCTATTCTCTATGTGAGTATAGTTTAATGACACAGTCATACACAGGATCAAAGAGAATCAAAGTTTTGATTATCAGTATAAAGCCCCTTGTGTTAAGCAACACTAATGATGTCTGCCAGTCAGCTCTCGCGTGCAAGGTTTAGTAGTGCAAATCATCATTGTTCGAGATCGCCGATAACTGCTTTGTAAAGCCAAGCTAGTGATTTAGCGCTTTATATTATGCTTAAATTATGCTCAAATAAAAATTAGTTATGAGTTGTTCATGCTTGCCCTGTACTCTGCCCGCAGGATCATGAACATGCCACCTTTGATGACATACTAGGTAATGTTAATTGGCCAAACGTTTTTGTTTTTTTGGCGTATGCCTGATGTTTACTCCTGCTGTTTGTTTACTATGAAAAAGCTGGGCTCTAATTTCATATGATTCCCTTGCTGCCTTCCTCTCCACTTCTCTGCTATCTGTCTTCTCTCATCTCTGTCCTCTTCAGAGGAGATTGAAAAGAAACTCACCGCCTACAGAAAAGGCTGCAAAATCTGGAACATGCTCATCTTCTGTCAGGTTTGAAAAAATATGTGTGTGATTATTTGCATATCTTGCTTTTTCACAAGTGTGCATGTGGAGTATTTATGAACATGTTATTTAGCACTGCGTAATTGGCTCTCTGTATTCTCCAGGGAGGTCCAGGTCATCTCTACCTACTGAAAAACAAAGTGGCCACATTTGCTAAAGTAGAGAAGGAGGAAGATATGATTCAGTGAGTGTTTACATTCACAAAACATCTTTTGTATCTTTTTGTTCTATTTGTAGTAGTGCTGCACAATTAATAAACAAACAAACAAACAAAAAAACAGATTACAATGGTGGTTCACCCGCAGTAAAATGAGGGATGCAAAAATTGCCAAATTGAATCCAAAATACTGTAGGTCATTTATGTGAGTCATGTAGGTCCGATGAGCTTTTACAACCAAGCTTTTACTCAGTTTGCAGTAAATGCTTCTCCACACAAACCACACTCACTCTGTATTTCTGCCAAAATCAAAGCTTTGTGGTTAAGATATTAGGGTGAATATTAGTATTATTTTAATATATTTGGTTACACTTTATTTCAATTTCCACTTTAGATACTCTACTGACTAAAAGTAACTTTACAACTACGTATAAACTAACTCTCATTAGAGTATTAGTAGACTGTAGTAGACTGTTAGGTTAAGGTTCAGTTATTCTCAGCCTCAGACATGACGCCCACCGACTACTGGCTGAACATCGGATGCATATGGCACACTTAAAGGGATAGTTCACCCAAAAATTTAAATTATCCCATGATTTACTCACCCTCAAGCCATCCTAGGTGTATATGACTATCTTCTTTCAGACGAACACAATCAGAGATATATTTAAAAATATCCTTAGTCCAAGGTTTATAATGGTTGTGAATGGGGAGCACGTTTTGAAGTCAAAAATTATACATCCATCCATAAAAAAAAGTAATCCATTCAACTCCAGTGGGTTAAATAAAGGCCTTCTGAAGTGAAGCGATATATTTTTGTAAGAAAAATATCCATATTTAAAACTTTATAAATTCAAATAACTAGCTTCCGGCAGACGACCGTACGCAGAATGCGCAAGTCGACTTGCACCAAATGAGTAATCCTCTGACGTGATGTATGACGCAGGATGTTAGAGTATCGTAAGCTTAGACGCCTCTCGTGGTTCAAACAAATAGGGCTGTGAAACTAATTTAAGCTCCTCTTCTCTTATATCAAAATCTTTCAAAATTTCTCTTTAAAAATTATAATTTTAGACTTATAATCCGTCATCAGTGATTTATTTTGCTCTATCCTCTGCGCCTCCACATTTGTCAGTACGTTGTGCGTCAGGTCAAAGGATACTCTTCCGCCTCAATTCGACTTGCGCATTCTGCGTACGGTTGTCCGCCGGAAGCTAGTTATTTGAATTTATAATTTTAAATATGGATATTTTTCTTAAAAAAGTGCATCGCTTCACTTCAGAAGGCCTTTATTAACCTACTGGAGTTGTATGGATTACTTTTTTTATGGATGGATGCATTATTTTTTACTTCAAAACATGGCCCCCCATTCACAACCATTATAACCCTTGGAGGACTAAGGATATTTTTAAATATATCTCTGATTGTGTTTGTCTAAAAGAAGATAGTCATATACACCTAGGATGGCTTAAGGGTGAGTAAATCATGGGAAAATGTTAATTTTTGGGTGAACTATCCCTTTATGATTTTCGAAGTCGTCATCTGGTTGGTTGAATTCTACAGGATGTCCGTGAGACGTGCGCTTACCAGGATCAGCTAAACGCTGAATTTTCAAAAGTATATGAATTTTCGGCACCATTGTTGCAGTAAACCTGTACAACGTTCTTGAAATAATAATTTATTAGGTGCACACAGGTCTGTTATTGTAGGGACATCGACTTCACATTTTCATGCCCCTAAACATGACGCCGAACAAAACAAACTGCGATTGGTTGCGTTACATGTCAGTCAAACGTCCTCTTGGACGGTCCTTGGCCAATGAAAGCTGAAAGACCTTCAGTCTGAAGGTCTGGCTACGCGACACTAGGGTTCAGGTTAGTAGAATAAGTTGCCATGTACTTGCAAAAGTTACTTATAGTCAGTAGGATGTCTGTTGGGGGACTATCAAAATAATGTTAGCAGATATTAAGCAGACATACTATTTTAGTTAGTAGAATGGATCATTGAAATAAAGTGTAATAAAATAAAATAAATAAAATGAAAACAAAAATTAGGACATGCCCAGGGGAGTCACATCTTTGTCAACTTTTTCACCCTTGATGAGTTTGCGTCCTTGTTAATTAAATGTGAAAAATGGCCTTTTGGTCCACTCCTGCTGCGTCCTAAATTTTCTATTTACAGTGTGTGACAAAACTAGAATGTTCTCATTATAATCAACAGTGCATAAGATGGTGTAAATACAGGATTTATTGTTCAGTGTAGACAGATTCATTGAATATAATGGTCAGTGACTGTCAGTTAGCCTGCGCAAATAGTTGCTTGAAGCTATGTAAACGTGCAGTGACAGCTTCACTGATTATTATTGGAATGTTGTATATAATTAATTAAAAATTTGAATGATTCATGCTCTTTATTTACTGATAAATAATTCAAGATCATAGCTCAGTTGATTTTGTATGTGTAGCTTATTTGAAGATGGCATTCTGTTTCCCTGCTCAAAATTATTTTTTTAATGTCATTTCAATGAAATGAAATGAATAATCAGCTGTTAAGAACTGTGTAGCCCTAAGTTTGTAATCATTCTGTGCTTTTGTGTGCAGGTTCTGGAAGAGACTTGGCAGATTCATGAGTTTATTAAATCCTGAGCCCAACCTCATCCACATTATGGGCTGCTATGTGCTCGGCAATGCTAATGGAGAAAAGGTAGATAATATCTACTCACCTCCCTGTGTGTTTTAACCACTGTTTCATGCCATAGGATTTTTGTCATAAAGACAAGACAGGAAATTATCAGTGAGAGATGAGGGGGATAAGATGAGTATTCAGTGTACCCTTTAGTCAAACCCTTTATAGTCATACTCATTTATGGGTTTTAGCACACTTGCAGAGTTGACACTACTGTACAGCTTCATGTACTTTCATACTGTGGCAGGTGTGTGCATGAGAAATAGAGGAAGACAGGTGGGAGTGTGTTCAGGGTGAGGCAGGGATATGATGACAGGAGATGAGGGTGCCAGATTGACAAGTAACTGCTCTGTGACTGACAGATAGACAGTCTGTCACCCCTCCGCCCTCGCACTTCTCTGCCTCGTATACTCTCACACACGCCAACATGCACACACACGCAGTCTCTCAGTGGCACATACTGACAGTTGCCTCTGGCCACCACAGCTCTGGACATGTATTCAGTTGTGCCAAGCTGGATATGGGCTTAAAATGATACACGCTTTCAGAAAAGTACTGCGTGTCTGTGCATGTTGGAGTGTTTACCACAGTATCAGACGGTACTGAATGATTACCATGGCATTTACGTCATACTTCAAGGTTCTTCAAAGTGGCACAGTGGTATTATCATGCTAAAGGTCCAAAATACAAACAAACCTTATCCAAGATTCATCCATAAATCATTTGAGATCAGATTAAAATCAGGGTTTTTTTTTTAAATATGTTGAAGTCTGAATGGTCAGATCAGATTTTAAGTTGTTTTCGTAATTCAGGACGCTGCATGACTGTGAGATCATAAATCACAGGCATGTAAACAAATGTCTGAATGCATGTGTTTTGAAAGGGGAATGAGTACATATGCATATGCATATTATAAGTGCAAATAGTCTCTGACACGCATGTTGTCTGATACGCTGATGAGTTCTGAACCATTGAGAGATGTTGAGTCAAAATTTCTTTGATTTCTTTGATTTCAAAGTTTTTTGTCCTATTTTTCTTCATCTATATGCAAGGTATTCCCGCAAATCACACAGATCATTTTAAGCATAGTTAGTGCTCTGCAACACCATTATGCTGAAAGTTGACAACGCCATGGTGCACCTGTATGCCAGACACTTGGTAAACAAATTTGGATGCAGTCTCCTGATTGAAGTACACACAGTCCCTGATTGAAGTGCACATAACCATGCACAAAACTAGAGTCTCACTAAAATTTCTGACACATGAGCATTTCATCCAGTCAGTTTCTGAAGCAGGTCTACAGAGAGAAAATAACTGAAGTAAAGGAAAAAAAAAAAGAAACATGGAGGCTTTTTCGCTGCATTTAGCAATTTTCCCCCATGGTCCTCTCAGCACTGCCCTGCTTCTTTTGAAGGGGAAAGAAAGCTTCAGTGAACTTGCTATATATAGATTCTGACCAGGTGCAGGAAGCAACCCAACAGCTCTATGCCTTCTCTTTGTTGTTTTTAAGGGAATAGTCCCACACAAATGAAAATGCTGTCATCAATTTCTCACCCTCATATTTTTCCATACCAGTATGAAATGTTATTGTTGTACGCACTGCTCTTTTCCATGCAATTACCATTAATAAAAAAAGACACAGAAGCACCATAAAAGCATAGGCCATATGAGTTTGAGTCAGTGAGTGATCATTAAAGGGTTAGTTCACCCAAAAATGAAAATTCTGTCATTAATTACTCACCCTCATGTCATTCCACTCCTGTATTTTTGTTTTGTTTTTGCGCACAAAAAGTATTCTCGTCGCTTCATAAATTTAAGGTTTAACCACTGCAGTCATGTGTACTATTTTAACGATGTCATACCTTTCTGGACATTGAAAGTGGCGGTTAAATTGCTGTCTATGGAGCAGTCAGACAGCTCTCAAATTTCATCAAAAATCTCTTAATTTGTGTTCCGAAGATGTTATGGGTGTGTTACGACATAAGGGTGTGTAATTAATGACCGAATTTTCATTTTTGGGTGATTAACACTTTAAGTAAGAACCAGATCAGTCCGATCCATGAACAAATCAGTCAGACTGGTTTTGTGAACCAAATCAAATTAATTTAAGAGATCCTCTTCAAAAAATTGGACATCTTACATGTCCATCACATAACATGCACAAGTTGTATGGACTGTTTTGATACTTTGCTGCTTTTGTGTCACTTTTGAACCTTGGAAGCTATGTTATTAAAAATAATGCTTTTGTGATTCACAGAAGAAAGTCATACAGGTTTGGAACAGCATGATGATGAGAGGGGGGTGAACTGTGCCTTTAAACTCCTGCCTTTGTGCTTGCGTGTTGGCATCAGATAACAGTAATACACTGTCTCTGTGATTTGTTTTCTATTAGCCATGCCAAGGCAGCAGCAGCTGGCCATATGTCTTGAGTGTTCAATACCAGAAAGCTAATAAGGCTGTAACGACTGCCTGAGCGCATGTATTGTTGTACTGAATAAAGGGAAGGGACCAGTTTGCTCAGCATCATCATAACCATGAGCTTTGCTCTTGCTAATTTGTTTTGAACTGCTAATATTACTTTTAATGATTATGAGTCATAATTGTATATCTTGACGAAAGAGAATTCTTAATGCGAGCACTTTGGTTTAGTAATGTCATAGAAATGGCCTGGCCTTCAATAAAATGGAAAGAGATGGATTAGCTGAGCGTGGATTTGTGAGGCTTTCTTTGGCTTTCATGATCGATTAGAGAGGTGAAGAATAGCTCTCAGAAAAGATGGCCAGATGAGAGATTATACTAACAGCAACCAGTGAAACAGACGTCGAAGGATTGGGAGGAGAATAGCAGGAGGCAATTAATGCACTTTGACAGGCTTTGTCCTGATATGAAGGATTTTCATTGACACTACCAAACCCCCTCCAGCGGAGGTCGATCACAGCATGGCAGAACACACAGTTTAACACTCCACCAGTTGCCCTGTTCAGCTCTTTCTAGTTTATGATGCACACACATCGCTGTATGGCTCCTAGTAGCCGCCTGTGCAGTCAGATTATTTTTATTAAAATAACACATTATTATTATTATTATTGGAAACTTATTGTTATATATATGTATATATGATATATATATATATATATATATATACATACACACACACAATATTTTATATTTTAAGCCAATAATAATTACTATTATTATTAATTACTAATTATAATCATTATTAATTATTAAATATTGTGTGTATATAACAAGTATTGAAAAAATGTACACAAATGATATAATATACTAAATTGTTAGTATATAAAAATAATAAATTTATTTCTCATTTGCGTTCATTAAATTATATTTATCAAATATATTATTTATATATTATATCTGCATTATATTGTAATCAACCTCCCTTCTTTCTGAATATTGGTATCAGCATTGAACATGGAAAAGCTGTAAATATATTTGTAATATCTGTTTTTAGTCTTTATTTGGAATATTGGGAGTAATACCAATGTTCTTTTGAAAAGTTGAAGATTTAACAAAACTGTGAAAAGTGAACCAAGAAAAGTAGTGAAACCAAAAATTTCTCTCATCCTCAGCTTTTTCAAAACCTCAAGAGACTGATGAAACCTCATGCCATTGAGTTTAAGTCTCCACTGGAGCTGTCAGCTCAGGGTAAGTTTACTTTACACACGCACACAACAGAGATGACCACTTACATATTCTGACACACATGCGTTAAACAAACTACGAAACATGCATTTGAAAAAAAAAAAAAAAATACAGTTACAGAAATTGTACCTTTACATCGGCTATGGTGATCTGTCAAATAAACACTTGCATGACAGATCACATACAGTATGGAGAGTCCTAAGTGCCATGTGAACTCTGACCCTAACCCTCATCCATGCCACCGCTATTGATTTGACAGTAATTATTCTCCAATTAAAACCTCATTATCTTCTCCCACTGTTTCTGTCTCTTCACTGGACTCAGGAGGCCCACTTGCTCCTCTCCCTCCTCTTCTATCTCCTTTTGTCCCCTGTGGACTCTACACAGCTTGATTTGCACTGTTGAGGATAATTACCACTGTTTTTAAATAGAGAACTGTATTTAAAACACCCACAAATGCCTATAAAGGCTTCCTAATGTAGATCTATTTTACACAGAGGATGGTACAGTAGAAGTGTGACGTGTTGCCTGTGATTTTATGGTCTGATATTTTAAGGAGAGCTAAAAATGTTGTGCTCTCTCCACTCGCAGGTAAGGAGATGATCGAGATGTACTTCGACTTTCGCCTCTACCGCTTGTGGAAGAGCCGTCAGCACTCCAAACTTCTTGACTACGATGACCTTCTGTGATATTGCGTCATTGGTTTAAGCAGCCCAAAAGGCAGGTAGCTTACTTTAGGGCCCACGTGGCAACGTTCCCTCCCGAAAGAGAGAGCCTGGGCGGAAAAGTCCTGGGGTGGAGGAGGAAGATGAGGTTGAGGATGAGGATGGATGACAATGAGAAGATGTTCGAATTCTCAGCCCTCAGATGTAACGAGGGGAAGCAGCCATTACTATTACTGTAGGTGCTGTGTGTTCAACCCATCCATTTGAGCTTTCAGCCTGACAGAGAAACATTCGGTAGATATCAGCAGGCTCATCTTTTAGCCTGTGTGAGGTCTAGAAAATAATGTTCAATTTCTTTGAAAATTGAAAAAGCTGTGATAAGAAGGAAAGATAAGAACAGATTTGTTTTTTAGTATTTTTGAGTAGCTGTTCTTGTGATGAACTAGCAGGGACAATGAAACAAGGCCATTTACTAAACAGGACTAGAGGTTCTTGTTATTTACTATTTACAGGTGCAGGATAAACCTTTGAACTACATAACTGTTGTATGTACATATTCACTCTAACTCTATAAAATAATACTGTAATTTATATTTCAGCATAATATTGCACTGTTTTAGTTGTTAAAGTATGGTGTTTTTTGTTTAGGATTCATGAGAGGGAATATAACTCAGGTTTCATTCGTTTAACTGACCTCCCTCTGTACTGTACCATCTTTAGATAGAGAGAGATAGAGAGAGAGAAGAAGGAAATTAAATAGTATTAAATATATAATTCAATAGGAAATTGTTCAGTTCAAAGGACTGAGCTACCTGAGTGGGGTTGAAATAACACTTGATATCTGTATCAGGGGCTTTGTGTGCGTTTAGATGTTTTAGATTTCTATAGATTCATTGTCTAAAATTCCATAAAATTACGCACTGTATGTGTAACATTAAGGCATGTGTAGATAAAACTCATTATAGATCGACAGATTTTGTCTTTTAGCTTCAACGTTTTTAAAAAATTTTCTAGCATCTTAAGAAAACGTTGAATAAGATTTTAAAAATTGATTCAATTTGAATATAGACAATGTTAGACAGTGAATTTGCGCTCAAATCGTGTCATATTTGTGTATTTTTCTGTCTCTTTGTCGTAAGTGTCTGTATGTATTTGACGTGATGTCACACTCTGTTTTGTGGTGGTTTTTTTTGTAGGTGAAGGATAACTGATCATTTACCATTTCTGATAAGTCAAAGTGCAATTGTATCTGCAGTATTTCTCTTTTCAATAGTAAGTGGTACTGTATGTTAACGTGATCATGTTTTGAAAATCAAGATTAGCTTTTTTTCATAGTATACAGGATAGTACATTTTAGCCTTTAAAGTGGTTCTCTGTGGAGAAAAATGTTCTCAAATCTCTGTAGTTGGTGCGTGGGTGTGTTTTGGATGCGCCAAACAGATAAAACAGTAGATAGTTGTAATTTTCAATCATCACGAGTGGATGTTCAAGTGCAAAACAGCAGCAGCTGGTGCAATAGACAGTCCAAAGCATTTCATAGAAAGCTGCCAGAGAGAGAAAGTGCAATGTGGTTAGGATTACTGGTATAATAACGTGAAGATGAGAATGCATTGCAATATCCAATGGAAGCGAACAGGAAAAATATCCCTAATATCGCTATATTTAGAGCTTAAAGCCGTGGAGAGTATGTTCAGAATTACACGTATATCCATGTCTGTGTTTGTGAGTGAGTTGTAGCTTTAAAGATGTGGACAGGAGCAGTGAGATGTCAAGGATGCATATCTGTTTTCCTTGTATTGATCCATCACATCTCTTTTCATCTCTGACCACTCGTGCAGATGCCCCGAAAATCAAATAAAGCACAAAATCTGTGTATCCGTAGGGCCATCAGGGGAACAGAGTGTATTTGGATTAGATCAAATTATAACAGCCTGACCGCTTCTTTACTGAGGATATGTTCAGACAATTGCATGTCTTCATATGGCTTTGGATTTTGGCTTCCAAGCTCATTTTAACTCATGTAATCCTCCCTGCTGTTTCTACCAAAGTCATTGTATGCTATAAGACTGTAAAATAGAGGGTTATGAATATATATATATATGATCTGTGGGTGTAAAAGAACATAGCATTTGATTTCTTGTGTGTTGTCAATGATTGAGCCAATGGCACATGAACCATAAGGACTCCGCAAGAGCTCTGAGGATCATGGAGCCATTTGGATTTGCTGAAAAGTCTATGGCAAGTCAGGTGTAAAACCTGTGAAGACCTCCCTACTCTTGCAATAAGTGTATGCCATATGGTCTCATGATTATATGCATCAGAAAGCTCATATAGTCATTATGTCATGTTAGTTGGGATTTAGGAAATGAAAGGAGAGTTTGATTGAAGAACTCATTTTAAAACATGCATGTGTCTCATTCCTAACAAATCCATCATTGTGCATCTCTCTCCAAACTATTTTCTGTAGCAATAGACATTGTAACATGAGCTGCATTGTTTCTAGGACACACTGTGCTGCTTCTAGGACACTGTTGTCTGAATATCTTTTGGATGCTGTTTATGTTTCCAACAGCATCCGTTTTATTTTTACCACAGCCACTGGCTTTGCAGCGTAATGGAGAGAGACATATAGGGTGTTATTGAGCTTCAGGCAATAATATTTGAAGGCTCTGGGCAGTTTCTCTCTGTTAATTGTACAAATTATTAATGATTCCGACATATAAAGCAATTAAACGAAATGGTTAGTTGTGATGCTAATTCCAACATGAGCACGGAGATACATTATAAGCTTTATGAAAACAATATTAGTATTTGTTCCCTTTGGACATTGTGGAGCAAAGCCTGATATTTTGAGATTTAAAGAGAATTTTAAAAATACTGCAGAATGTTTGAATGCTTCTGGTGTGGATTTGATGTGCTACCCACTTGGGGAAGAGAAAATACCTCCAGGAGCCTGATTTTGATCTAATATATGAAGAATATTAGTTAACACTTTATTTTACAGTGTTCCCTTTACACATCGTACATGTAGTTACTAACAACAGTAAATTATACATAGTCACATGCAACTAACCCTAAACTAAATCCTAACCCTAATTATATAGTTAGCACATTTTATTGATTAATATTACTCAGTACTTAATTGTATAATTACACTGTAAAAAGGGCACCTTAAAAATAAAGTGTAACTAAATATAACATTTCTTTTTCTTTCTTTTTTTTTTTTTTTTTTTAATGTTTGGACTGTTACACTGCTTGTAACTCTTTTCCAGCAATTAAAAGCAGAATATTTTAGTTTATATTCTCTAAGGTGACATCCTGCTGTTTGATATGGAGTAGTTGATTAGATGAAATGCTGAATGATTGACAACATCATGATTGCACCATTAGACACTTTGGCTCATGGTGGTTTTAAGAGAAACACTGGAAGGTTATTAATTTATTTATTCATTTTGAGTCTTGCAATGTCCTTCTTATTTTCTGAAAAGCCTTGCTAGTGAAACTAATCACTTTAAAGCATTGTCAGTAGCAATGATAATACTTTTAATATAGCCTATATTACAATAGAAAGTCTTGAAGATTGGTGACAGTGTATGGTTTTCTTAGTCTGGCTAACATTGCCAAATACAGTATATGATATAATAGTGTTTAGTTCAGATAAATGGTCAATATTTCTTAAGCAAATGAGCTCATCTTGTTATTTTGCTACTTTAAAGGACCGAGCTTAATCTCATAGTTTCTATCTCTTTAGCTTAGTGTTCAGAGTATTTACAATGAAACGTTGTATTCAGGAAGGTAGTTTGCTCTAAAACTGTTTTTTCTTGTACAACCTCTTCACAGCAGTGAACACTGGAAATGTTTCTATTCTGTTTTACAGTAAAATGTGCCCAGTTTTAAGTGGAATTTTGTCTTGAGTCTTCTTTCATCAATTCAAGTCACCTTTATTTATACTCCAGAGCGCTTTATACAATACAGATTGTTTCAATGCAGGGAAATAACAGAATCAATGATGCTAACTTCATCAGATATGACACAAATTCAAATTTTACTGTAAATTAGTTCTAAAAAGACAATATTCGGCTCAAATCAGTTCAGTGTTGATTCAGTTCGGTTCAATAACTGTGAAGTCCCTTATGAAACAAATTCGATTCAGCTATAAAGCAGCTCTGCAAAAGACAATAGTGTCATTCAAGTTATGTTCTCATCTGATTGTCAAATCAATTATATTACTGAATATTAAGTATCTTTAAACCCCAGCTAAGCAAGCCAAAGTCAACAGTGGCTAGGAGCTAGCGAAATTACAGAAATGGAGAAAAAAACAAACTTTCATCACCTTAAACATTATTTATCTTCCTAAATAAACAAGCGACCAGCTATATCCAGGAGAAAACCAGAGAGAAATTAAACTGGGTGACATTTGCTTAGATTTGCTGTTGTTTTCTCAGTCTATCCATGATGATCTCCAAATGCTGTTTGTACACCATACCTGTTCACACATCACGTGACCTTATACGTGCGGTTTGGAGAATGGATGGATAGACCCGTACGCGCATGCCCACGCAATCACACACAACACTCCGAGTGGAAGCAGCCTGGGCTGGCAGCGAGTAGTCCAGGGGGATCATAGTTCTTTTCTCATGAGCAAAAAGGTCTGGTAAGAGTGTGAGTAATAGAAAAACAACTGTGGAAAGATTCCCTGTGGTACAGAACAGAAAGCCTGACACAAAGCTGTCGGGAAAGGTTGCCATGCGCTTCCATTAGATACAGGACAAACCGCTGTTCAGCATGAACTAATCTAGGGCAACCTCCCTCTGTCTCTTTCTTTTTCTTTGTCGCTCCTTTTCTTTTTCAGTTTCTTGTTTCCAATAGTGACCCGAAAAGCAGTGGAGGCCACTCTGCCAAAACTCTTGACATAATCACAGATTGCACCCTTTAATTGGTGCTGCAGCACTGGAGTTGAGAAACTGATGGTCTCGAGAGACTTTTGGTTCATTAAAAATAATGAGTCAGATAAGCTCATCAGCACCACAAAAGCATTCTGTGATTCAATTGGAAAATTTAAACATAAAAACGTAATTAAAAACATGGTCAACAACATGTATAAAGCAATGGCCTTGCAAAAAGAAAGGGAGAGAAAGAATGATCACCGTTTTGCTGGTCAAGCATTTTAATTCTGTGTGAGAGCATGGAGGAAGAAGAAAGGGGGGGAGTAATCTATCTCCGACCAACACAAAACAGGCTGACAAAGAGAAACAAAATGTGTTCTCTGGGACTTACTGGCACATATACCAAGGACATAATACCACTTATTGTTATACAAAAACAGTGTAAAGTCCAAATACCTATACTAGGAATATGTAATATATCACATCTGCTAAAACATATTCAACCACCCACTGCCCTCATGCAGTTATTGATCTTGATGGACAAGAAGTCTGAAAGTGTACAGAATTAAAAAATGTCTGATGCTGCATGGCAATGCATTAAGCACAAATGTTATCTTGAAGCGTCTTGAATATTCTGTGTTGTCAAGTAAAGCAAGTAAAATCTAGGTGAAGTCATAATCAACCCTCATTTTCTGATCGACTCAAGAGTCATTTTAAAATTAGCCTGTTATTTTCCATTCAGACTATTATAAGTTCCTCTGCCATAATCAGAATGCACTAGGCCGATATTATTTAAGCTGTACCCTTGTGTTTTACCACAAAGTAGACAAGCACTTTACAGAAAATCTGATGTATTTATTCTTGTAACATTGTTTCTGTTAGGGTAAATTTAATCTCGTGTAGCCAGACCTTTAGACTGACGGCAGAAGGTCTATCTCGGCCAAGGACCGCCCAAGAGGATGTTTGACTGACATGTAATGCAACCAATCACAGTTCGTTTTGTTCCGCGTCATGTTTAGGGGTGTGAAAATGTAAAGTCGATGTCCTTACAATAACAGACCAGCGTGTATATAATAAATGATTAAGAACATTTTTAAGTTCTTAAGTTTACTGCAACAATGGAGCCGCAAACTTTACATACTTCTGAAAATCCAACGTTTAGTTGATCCTGGAAAATGCTTGTTTTGTGTCATGGCATTTGTTTCTAGGTGGACCGTTAAAGAACGCAACACACTCATCTCCCGGACATCCTGTAGAATTCAACCAACGAGATGACGACTTTGAAAATCCTGAAGTGTTTCCAGTTAAGTGTGCCATATACATCAGACGTACAGCCCATGATCTGTGGGCGGGACGTCTGAGGCTGAGACTAGGGTAAATTTGACATAAGAAAAAACACAATAAGTGAAGTTCCTAAACATAATTTCAGGAGGAGTGAACCCATAAAATCTTTCAATTAACTGCCGGAGCATTTAAGCAGCCACTCACCTTGCTCCGGCATCAGCTGTTTTGGCATCCCTGCACCTCCACCAACATAATTTAGGCATCTTGCTACCAGACTCATCTTCCAAGCATTAGTAATCCCACTGGGGGTTATAACTAAGCTCGAGTTGAAGCCGCTTCCTCAAGCCCCTCCACTGCGGACAGCAAGCCAAACGATAGCTTAAAGGGTTAGTTCACCCAAAAATAAAAATAATGTCATTTATTATTCACCCTCATGCCGTTCCACACCCGTAAGACCTTCGTTCATCTTTGGAACACAAATTAAGATATTTTTGTTGAAATCCGATGACTCAGTGAGGCCTGCATAGCCAGCAATGACATTTCCTCTCACAAGATCCATTAATGTACTAAAACATATTTAAATCAGTTCATGTGAGTACAGTGGTTCAATATTAATATTATAAAGCGACGAGAATATTTTTGGTGCGCCAAAAAAAACAAAATAACGACTTAGTGATGGCTGATTTCAAAACACTGCTTCATGAAGCTTCGCAGTGTTATATATCAGCTTGGCGAATCATGATTCGGATCGCGTGTCAAACCGGCAAACTGCTGAAATCACGTGACTTTTCACGTGAATCATGATTCGACACGCTGATTCATAACGCTCCGAAGCTTCATGAAGCAGTGTTTTGAAATCAGCCATCACTATATAAGTCGTTATTTAGTTTTTTTGGTGCACCAAAAATATTGTCGTCTCTTTATAATATTAATATTGAACCACTGTATTCACATGAACTGATTTAAATATGTTTTTAGAACATTAATGGATCTTGAGAGAGGAAGTGTCATTGCTGGCCATGCAGGCCTCACGGAGCCATCGGATTTTTACAAAAATATCTTAATTTGCGTTCCCAAGAGTAACGAAGGTCTTACGGGTGTGGATTATTATTTTTATTTTTGGGTGAACTAACCCTTTAAATATTATATGGGCAAACAAACTTGTGAAAATGGCAGAAGTGTACCTCTATTGTCTTCACCATTCAGATTTTTTACAATTATCTGCAAATGTATGATTAATTAAATGTATTATATATGGGGTATACATACATAAAGTAAAACATTTTTATGGATGGTTGAAGCATGTTATCAAGTTGAAATTCAAATAATAATAATAATAATTTATTTAATGTTTAATATAATTACTAATTAAATGCATAATCAATAAAAATGAAGAGTAGATTAGATTAATTATTACGAATGGAAAAAGATAAAGATTAGGAAAGTGCCATCCTCATACTTGATCCAACCTGATGCAATGTTGTGTTTTCAAGCTATTTCAAGCTAAATGGCCTTGGGGTCTCTAAGACCCCAAACTGAATTTGAGAGATAATATCTCTGTAATGGTCAGGATAACAATTAAAAAATACTGTACAGTGCAAACTGTGAGATCAAGGGCAAAGATAATACTTAAAGAAAATGAGTCAGTAAGAAAAGTGAACTTCAGATTAATTAAACTGATATGTTTTTCTTCAATCTATCAGTTTCAAGCTCAGGTTTTGGTAGGTTCAATCCTGAGGCTTAGATTAATATTTCCATGTCTGAATGCCTGCAAACTAACATAAGGGTTAACTGAAAGTCTGTCGGCAATTAGCCTGGATTAAATTCAGATATAAACCATAAATATCATCCAGGCTTAGACATCTGCAGATGCATGCAAAGGAATAGAGTGTAGACAAGGAGGGCAGCCATGAGTTCTGCTAGGTTATGGCATTGACATGCTGCAATGCAGTGGACTGTGACCTATTGCGCCAACGGCTGCCATAAGAAGGTGACCGAATCCAAGTTAAGGGAAAAGCTTCATGACTTTTCCTACCTCATACAGCAATTACTGCTTGACACTCACTCACAGAAGAGAGAGCGGCAACATTGCATCATCTATTTCTAGTTGGGTTATTAGGCGTGACTGGCTTGAGCATCTTGGTGTCTAAAGTGATTAAGGGAATGTGTGCTGATGGGAGAAGGGAGCTATCGGGTGCATTGCCCCAGTGCATCCATCATGATTATGTGAAGCTAGGGAATGCTCCACCCCGCTTTGCTTCACTGAGTGATAATAATAACGCCATGATGCCACAGGTGATTGTGGAGGCTGGTGTGTAGATAGAAAAGCACCACTGAGATTTTCCATGTATTGCTGTTATATTACATTTTCACATTTTGTTTCAAATTTTATGACCATGTGAACTATGGTGATGTCTGTGCATACTGATAATTAACAAAACTGATGATACTGTCTCATGAATATTTCGAGAACAGTTTTCAAGAACAACCTTGGTTACTTGCTGCCTCAGCTCTCTTATTGTTGGGCTACCTTTATAGAGAAACATTGGTGTAAAAACATTAGAATCAGCAAGTAACACACTGAATTAAACATAACATTTTAAAGTAAAAAGACTGAAATAGTATTTTCTTGTAAAACGTACTCCAATAATATTCTTTGTTTTATTTACAACTTCGAATTTTTATTTTATAGTGTAAAAAGAACAAGACCAAGTGAGTTTTGTTGGATTTGCAGCATTTCAATAGTATATCTACTGATATTTATTATTTTTTCACTTGATTTGTACGATCTAGACAGGCTGTCCATCTAGTTGTGGGGTTTTTCAGTGACTCTTTCTGCATGTTGTCTTTACACCAGTAGTTGGTGTCTTTATGAGTGAGTCATTAGATCAAGTATTCAACCAATTCATTAAGAAACACCGATTCATTCAATAACAAAACAAGACAGTCTATATGAATGAGTCCTTAACTGTGTCTTATTTCTAAGGCTGCACCATCCGGAGGTCGCATTTGTCGGCAGCATATGTCATCGAGGCTGTATCATTTCAGAAAAGCAACACTGATTCATTCAGGAATGAAACAAGTGACTTTTTGAAATTCATTGAATCATTCACCTAACTGATTCTGTGATTCTGACTGATGGTGCGTTTTTACCTATAAATGTATGTATAGTATTTTTCTATGCTACAGTAATATTTATACGAGTTAGATTTGGTACATTATTATGGTCAAAATTATATTGTACTTCAACAAAAATACTTAACAGCTCCCTTTATCAGTCCATTCAAATGTTTCAAATACATAGACACAATATACATTATATTTAACATAAATAAATAATTAAACTAATGTTAAACAAAATGTGTGTTTTTTGGGGGGTTAACCAGCGTACAAAATGTGCGACGAAGGCGCTTCCTTGATTGTCTCGTTAAGATGACGCAGAAGTGCATTCCAAATGAAGAGGTTTTTTTTTACCCCTACACACTTCATCCCTTCGAATCTTTCACTCCGGAGAGTAAACCGTTTGAAGTGATTAGGGCATAGGGATGAGCTCTTCCGAATGGAACGCAGTGACTGTGTGTTGCTTGAAGATGTAGAGTTAATTCAGTTTCATCATTGGCTCAGCCCATATATGGAAAACCAGAAGCTGAGAATGTGTTGAGCGGTTTTCATGATTTTGAAGGGTACGAAAAGAAAAGGCAAAAAACGTCATCAGAGAAGAGAAGAGATGTCTCTGCAAGTGGGAGAGGAAGATATTTTGATTAAAAATTATGAGGGCACATTCATTTTTAAAAATAATGATATGCACAGATAAATAATTTATAATAAATACTTTAATATTCCATAAAAACAATAATTGTCAATTTTGATTTCAACGATTTGGCTACTAGCAGCACCAAATGAAATAGCAAAAATAGTGATGTTTCCAGATTGTTTCTCACAGGCTGCCTCAAACTCACACCATATTTTTTGAGTGACAATTACGCACAGGCTGCTGTCAGATTCTTTTATGCTGTTTACTGACTCAAGAGCTTCAGGCTGTTACTGAGACAGAGTGTTATTTTTCAGGATATCTGTGTCAATGATATTTGTCAGGTTGTAGTGACATTTTATGCGTGGTATTTAAAAAATAATCACAGCTTTACCTTCAGTGTTTTAACTTAAAACACCATTTCAGATGTCTAGACAGTTGTTTTGTTGTTGTTGTTATTGTTTTACTAAAATGGATTACACAGCAAGTGGTTCAGTTATTAACCTAGTTATTGATATTTAGAATCAGACTTCTAACTGACTCGCCCCCCCTAAGGTTTGCTCGTTTATCCATGATGTGCTTCTTTTTCGGCACCAGCTGATGCTATCATGCTACTGATTGGCCTAATTCACCTAATCAGACTGCAGTAATGGCTCATAATTACGAGAGGCTGTCTTCTCATTTATCTGTGAATGCCGTCTCAACATCAAAGTGTCCTCGGCATGTCATGTTCCTCTTGAGTGTTGAACATTTCAAATGTAGGTCTACCAAACTCCACAACAGGACTTTTTGTTAGCAAAGAGCACTTTGTCAAACTGTTGTGCATTACATACATTAATACTAAATCAGTATTATTAATTAACATGCTCACTAACCAAAAATAGGTTTTCAAGGCCTGCTGCTCACTAGAGGTGAAAACACATGTTGACGCCGACTATAATAGGAGTGAGTCATTAATTGATGTGAACTGCTGAATAGAAGCACACCTGTGGCATCGGCACAGTATGTTACATAAGTGATATTTAAGCTAAATAACACTGGTTGTACTATTTTGTGTTCCCGCAGCACATGTACTTATTTTAACCCAGTCGTTCAGCAAGTTGAGTAACACATTTTTTTTGACGTGGCCCCGTGCTAATACACGTGTATGTGCCTGACATAGAGCATTTTTACCGCTAGCCTTGACCAGCAGAGACGTCATGTCCTGACTCTTCGTGCTTCTGCTCTTGTCTCAGCGTGAGTGCCATGTCTCTCCACATCAGGCCACCCTGACAGAGCGCTAGCAACTGCTGAGAGTGTTTATTTGCAGTTTTATTGCTGAGAGTGGCTGTTATGTGAGTAGCTGACTGTCCAAAGATGAGGGTTTTCTGAAAATCTCATAATTAGTGTGAGGTAGCTTTTGGTAGAAGGCTGAATATCTATTACTTAGTTTATTTTGAACATGTTCCAATAAAGCTTTACTTTAAAAAAAAAAAGTTTTGGTTATTTAGGAAGACAAAATTCATATAAATGACAAATAATACAAACATTTAGCCACTTACACACAGTATTGTCCGCCCTTATTGACTTTCTTAAGCTATACAACAATTAAAGATTAAAACTGAAAGAAACTAACTACTGTATAAACACTTCATTTTTTTTTATTCAGTTTTAATCTGTTTATTCATAAGTAATAATGTTTTCCAGAGGGGTTTGGGTTCAGTTATTTTCTGAAATAAATTAATACTTTATTTAGATGCATTAAATTCATCAAAATTGACAGTAAAGACATTTATAATGTTACAAAAGATAGTGTTACAGCATTTATCAAAGTTTCCTGGATTTTTAAATTTTTTTTTTTAATCACAAAACTACAAAACAAAAAGCAGCACATCTGTTTTCAGCATTATTAATAAGAAGAAATGTTTGTTGAGCACCAAATCAGCATATGGAAATGATTTCTGAAGTATAATGTGTCACTGAAGACTGGGGTAATGATGCTGAAAATTCAGCTTTGCCATCACAGGAATAATAATTAACATTTTAAAACATTAAAATAGAAAGCTGTTTTTTGCAATATTTCACAATATTATTGTCATTATATATTATAGTTCTTATGCTCACCAAGTCTGGATTTATTTGATCAAAAACAAAAGAGGCTTCTTTACAAACATTAAAAAAATAAAAAACATCTTACCAACCCCAAATTATTCAATATGCATTCTTTCTTTCTTTCTATATATATATATATATATATATATACACACAATATAGATTTCAAATTCACTCCTGAGAAATTCAGGTAGTGCAGACAAACCACTTTTTTGGCATGAACATTGGCTTTGTGCCTGAAAGTGTTGCCGTCTCGGTCATAGTTGTGATTGCTAGTGGCAGGCGTTCCTCTGAATGTCAGGATGAGAGAGGCCTAGAGTTCTGGACCCAGACATGCCCTGTCAAAAAGGGTGAAAGTCTGTGTCTGTCTGTACGAATACAAGTACAATATTCACCCAGATGATGTGCCCTTTCTCAAAAGTTTAGCCTATTCTCTCAATCTCTTTCTCTCTCATACTCCCTCCCTCTCTAGTTTTTCATTTCTTATCATCAGGTTTTTCTATAATCTGTGCACTGGGCCTCTGTGGTGTTGATAAGACTTTTAGGCAATTAGAAGATGATCCGTCAGATCTTGGTCTCCATCAAAGCTGTCTGGCACCAATAAATGCTTGTTCATTAGTGCATCAGACTTTTTTCTCATAGCCTATCACAGATGTAGGGTAAACCGAGCACTCAAAGTGCTTTAGACTTGCATTTACATGAAATGGGTTGTGGTGTTAGAGATGACCTGATTTGTTGTTTTGATGTTTCTCAGTTAGCTCAAGGAAGATAATATGAATCTTCATGGGCGAAGGCATCAGACGAGAGAAGATAGTGAGTGCTCACATCTGTACCAGCAGATTTCATTTCTCGCCACAACTTGGTGCTTTAATTAGCAGATAGGAACAAAAAAAAAACGTTTGGTGGTGCCATACAATCTATAGGGGCCTGTATGCCTGAAGTTTTTTTTAATATAAGGACACTAATAAAACATGACAGTGACAGTAGTTATTTTAAAATTAAGGGTAATGGTACCCCAGGACAAAACTCTCCTGGTTTTCTGCTGAAAGGTCACAGCGCAGTATCGTAAAGACTTTAAGGATGTCTGCACATTACTGGCTGACTGAGCTTCATGAGTCATTCGGGTGGTGACACATTGTTTCATTTCTTTGAGGACTGTGAGGTTTTGGTGGCAGCTGGTATTATATATCAGACATTTCATTTGAAGTGTAATTGAACTCTGGGTAATTCCTCATGGATTTCAGTTTCTGACAACGTTGTTCACTGAAGCTGTTTATTGAAGCACTTGCATTCTTCACGGTTATGTCTGCTGATATGCTCCATCTTGACCTTTCTCATTCTGTCTTTCTGCCTGTTTTGATCATTCTCAGTATC
>RJVU01073043.1:6329029-6388297 GCA_003731715.1 Anabarilius grahami
TGAGTGTCTCAGAGTAAAAAAAAAGTGATAAAATTAAACAGTCAAAATTGTGTGAAATAAATTAATTCACATTTTGAGATCAAAAACATTGCAATTGCGAAAAAGAAAGAGAGTCAAAATTACATGAACATAAAGTTGAAGAAAATCACAATTATGACTGAAAGTTGCAAGTATG
The DNA here is from genome assembly GCA_003731715.1 of Anabarilius grahami. Classification (NCBI taxonomy): domain Eukaryota; kingdom Metazoa; phylum Chordata; class Actinopteri; order Cypriniformes; family Xenocyprididae; genus Anabarilius; species Anabarilius grahami. Next base: position 6,329,205 of record RJVU01073043.1, read on the forward strand.
AGGAAAGTAATTCACAATTGTGACGTGACTTTATATTACAATTGCTGGTTTACATTGCGAGATCATCAATTTTGTGGCATAAAGTCACAATTACCCATTTTATTTATTTATTTGAGGCAGAAACTGCCGTCCATAATATCCTCCCGTCTTTGTTTTCTCTTGGCCTCTGTTTCTGTTTTTTTGCTTATGTTTTATGCTTAAGTTTCCTGGATGATGAAAGGCTCTGATATCTGTTCTGCTCTACAGCTCATTTAAACACACACACTTCAGCAAATACAGCCACTAGGAATTACAACCCCCTCTCTCTATACACCACATCTCTCGTCAGTCTGTGTGCACGTGAGCTGAACATATAGCTCACGTTACCTCAATCTTGTCTTTAATTTACCATCTTTTCATTGTTCTCATCTTCTCACATTCACTCCCTTTGTCATCTTTAACTTCATCTCACCCTTCTCCTCTGATCATAATCTTCTTCCCTGAGGTTGAGTATCTTCATCATCTCTTTTGTCATTTACACCACTCCCTTCTATTTTCATTATCCATCCTCCCACCTTGCTTACTTTCTATGCACCCTGAAGCAACAAAATCACTCACCGGCACACAGTATATAGATACTGTCCTCAGCAGACACTACCTTATTAGAAGTACAGCATTCCCAGTCATGCAGCTGGTTTACAGTAATTGCCTATGTTATTCTTTATTCGAATCCCAATTAGTTTCCATCCATTATATAACTATATATAAGGTACTCTTTATTTTAAGGTGCCCTTGTTACAGTGTAATTATTCAAATAAGTACTGAGTAATACTATATAAATGTTCAGGGTTAGGATTAATTGCTTTTTAATTATGCATGATTTACGGTTTCTATTATGGTAAGAACATGTAGATGTGTAATAGGGACAAGTAGGGCTGCACGATTTATTGCGATTAAACCGCACACGGTTTGGCAAAGGCTGCGATTATTTTATGCGCAGCTTGTCAGAGCTGTACGGCTCTGTGATTAGTAGTAAATACTTTAGCAGAAACTCCAAATATGCCTTGCCGCAGAAGATGACATGCGTCATTTCGCTGTATCTGAATAAACAGAACATTGAAACACTTTGATTGATTAAACATGACTAATAAACACATGACTGCCTTATTCTGTGTAAGAAGCCATATCATCTCATAGAAGGATGCTCAACTGTTGTTATGAAGTGAGTTTGGAGTAAAAACATGTTATTAAATGTTATAAATTGTCTTTTGTTGGACAAGATGATAATAAATGCTTCTCATGTCTGGAAAGATGTTTGACGCGTGTTGCTTTTTCAAAAGTACATTATAAGGGACTCAAACTCGCAGTGGTTAAAGATGGATTAGCATTTGGAGCCATACTTCATTGACAAGATGCGCATAAAAAAATAATCGCAGCCTTTGCGATTTCATAATCGCACTAAGAATCGCGTTTAAGTTCAATGTTATTTTTCGTATTGTGCGATAAATCGTGTAGCCCTAAAATATAGTGTTCTATATTATGGGCAAGTGTAAAAATGTATAAAACTGCTGCAACCAAATCATCAAAAACACTTTTCACATTTCATTCACCCCATGGTGAACACTGATAATTTGATGTATGAAACATCAGGCATAACACATTGACTATTGAATATACTTTATTGACCCATTGCTGGGAAATTCATCTTGGACAACCATGACATAGCCAGTACAACATTAAACTCACATAAACAATACAAAACATAATAAATGACTAATAACCACAAACCAGATAAAACAACAGTACCCTACCTGTTCTATCATTTAAGCAATTCCCTATTAAATAGTTTAACTGCAGTTGGCACAAAATAATTTTTGTAGCGATTTGATTCGCACATCAATATCCTCAATCGTCTCCCTGAGGGTAACATCTTAAAATCCTCATGTAAAATGTGTTTCATCAGCAACAATTTTCTTAGCTAGTCTTAGAATAGATGTCTCATACAGCTCCTGTATAGGTCGTTTCTCATCACACCGTACAATATAATTAATATTATGCATAATTATACATAAAACAGAACATTAAAACATCAAAAATGGCACCATCCCTTCATTTTATAGCCATCAGAGTTGACCTACTTAGTGATTCATTTATATTGTCTTACCCAATATAAACTGATGGATCACAAAAAAATGAAATTATACTGAAGTCGCTCTGCATTTGTACAAAATACCACCTGGTATTGATAGACCACACTTGCCAGTTATTGACCACAGCAAAAACATACATGTCTGTCTAAAACATTATCTTTTACAATTATGTTTTGCTGAAAAATGGTACTTTCGTTCTTTCATGTTAAGACAAATTACTGTGCCACTCTTCAGCACACTCCCTCTGGAGGCCACTGGTTATTTTAGCTACAGCCTTGGCCTGCTGCATCCTCACCCTATAAACAAGAGCATTCAGTCTAACAGGCATGATTCTGTGCCGATCTATTTCTGCGTCCTTCCCCCGACCCTCCTTCATCTTGACCTGTCAGGTTTTCCTTGCATAAGTGCTCCGTTCCTGCACTGTCCTGCATCTCTGTCCATTTCCTTATCATTGACCCAGATTCCTGTTCTCTTTCTCCACACACTGTTAGATTAGTATTGATCACAGGGCTACAAATAACTGTCTGTAACTTGTTCACGGCTTTTCCGGGTCAAGGTTGCATTGCTTGAATATAGTGTTTAAGCATGATGGAAAGTCATTAAAAAGATGTGTTATGTGTATATAAATTGGGATGTTTTTTGTTTTGTTTTTGACAATAGTTTCTCCCTAAACCATTCCGAAGTACTAACCCACTTTGTTCACATTTTATTTCAAACCCTTTTGAGCACAGTTACCTGTAGTCAAGAGATAACAAATGACCCTGTCTGTCATTGAGGCCAGAATATAATGCTGCGGTTTGCCAGCTCCGATCTATCTCCCAACACCTGCTATTGGCAAATCTGTATATCCACTGTCATTTCAGCACTTCAATTACAGAAAACAACAGTAATGCACAGCCCCATTTACACCCACACAAAGTGCCAACCCTTCCCAGGAAAACAAATTACTGTTCACTGAGGTCCAGCGATACAACGAGACCTCCAATTTATGTGGTCAGCAAATTAGAGGTCAGATTTAAGTGAACAAATTAATCTTTTCCCAAGGGCTTGAGGATACAAATTGCACAATTTGTTAAGTAAGGATGATGCTTTCTGAACAGAAGACCATTGAAAAGCAAAATGTATTCCTAATGGAAATGAAAACTAGGTTATACTGATGCTAGTCTCGCTCGCCATGGTTTTTACTACAGAATTAGATCTGATCTATTTGAAGCTTATGCTGGCCAATGTTCGCCCTCTTAGACAGGAAGAGACTGATTAACATGTAAAGAATCCACCCACGGTTTGTTTTTATATATGCGTTTATGTGCGTATTGGATCTGCAGCCAATCAGATTACAGTTTGTCAGAATCTTTTTCGTGTGTGTGTGAAATATGCATTATAGTATGCAGTGAATGCTGATCGATGATATGAATTTTACCACTCTTTATATATAGCCTTGTAAACATCTCATAGTGATAAAATGGTTCCATATGTCCTTTTTTATTTCCCTTTCCTATTAGCCTAATGGATTATACTTACTCATTTTAATGAGAGTTTATATCTGAACTTGGAAGTAATATTTTCCAAAAATACACTGAAAAGGTGGCTTCCAGTACTGTTGACCCATACTGTATTTGTGGCTAGTATATGGTGTGTGTGTGCGTGTGCATCCATGTGACCTGTCCTTTAGTCACTCCTCTGTTCTACATTTCACACTCCATTAGCCATATAAATTCATTTTATTCTGTTGAGAATATGTTAGCTGCACCTTGCTGAAGCAGTAATACCACGGCATATGAAACCAAGCACAATAAACCCTTTAACGGTTGGACATTAAAATGTATATTACTCATATCCCGCAAACTATTCTCTGTGCTGCCTTAAAAGAATATTTATTTCATATGTTTGCATGTCATGTTGTGTTATGTTGCATTACTCTCACATTTGAATGGTTTCAATCGATCAGGACTCTCATAACAGGCTGTGGGAAGCGCATGAACCCCACAGAGGATCCAATGTTCTGTTGAAGTGTTTGTTCGGGTGTGGGGTTGTATGAAGGTCGGAGGCAGCAGGGCCGAACGAACGTCTGGCTGCTATTGCTCCAGGTGGACACACAACATTAAACCCATAGATGACGAGCAGCCAGATTTGATTGTGCTGAAGGGAAGATGTCTCATCAAATTCTTGATTATTGCCTTCTGTTCTTCAAGGCCTTACAACATTTCTGGGAAAGTATGAGTGTGTCCCATATGAAAGATTTGTACTAAGTACTACATTTATTAAACCCTCTACTTACATATGATGCAATGTATAATGGTAATTCTGCTACTGAATATTAATACTAAAAATATCAGTTATCAATAACAAATGAAAATTAATAAATAGAAAGTGTCTTGAGGATGATGACAATTCAAAATAATTAAAGTGTTATTATAAAATACTGTTATTGTTAATAATAATAGTTCAACTGGTGCAATATCTGGGCTGTTAACACAGTTCTTTATGGTTTTTCTGTGTCAGGTAAAAGTAACCCAGTAAACAGAGCATTACATCGATCAAGTAAGACATTCAGCCCCATATAGAGATGTTCCCTGAATTTAATGTACTGTAACTTTGATTGAAAAGGATAAAGTGTTTTCAAACTGTTAAAATGGAAAATTTTTAAATGTATTTGAACTGTAAGAAAATAGTGTGTTTAGTTTCAAAAGTTTGAGGTCGGTAAAAGTTTTAAATTGTTTTTTTTTTTTAAGTCTCTTATGCTCCTCTAGACTGCAATTATTTGATAAAAAGAATACAATAAAAACTATCTGTTGTGAAATATTACAATTTAAAATAACTGTTGTGTGTTTTAATATATTATAAAATGTCATTTATTCATGAGATAACAAAGCAAGCAACCATTAGGCCTACTCCAGACTTTGGTGTCACATGATACTTAAGGAGAAACATTATTATCAATGTTGAAAACAGTTGTACTGATAAATATTTGTGTAGAAATCATAGGTAGAATCCTAAACGCTTTTTAACCCTCTATGGTACGCAATATGATATCAATGAGGGAAATATTATTTGTGTTGTTTTTCCTGCTTAAAATTGGACACTTTAACAATATCAATAAACATTTTCATAAATTTTTTATTTATTTTTTATACGTTTGTTGCCTCGATGGAATGGGAAAATTTTAACATTTGGAATTTTCATGTAGAAAAAAGAAATATATTTATTGAAAACATCAATTTCTTTAACTAGACACTTGAACAAACAAATGTATCTAGTTTTTAATGTATTAAAAGTTTCATATTTAATAAAAAGTAACATTTTATATCCAGCTGTTGCCCTCAGGCAACATTGTACCATAGTGGAACACAAGTATTACCAAACCATCATATTATTATGTTATTATATCAAGCTATCATATCCATCTTCATCCTCATCCTCATTTCCATCTTCTCTCTCACCCTCACTCTCTCCCTGACTGATTGTCACCATGACTTCATCTTCCTCCTCACAGTATGACCCTCATCATACTGTGAGGAGGTGCCAGTGCTACCTGTGTTTTATAGCTTTTTAAAGTGCTATAGAAAATGTGCTGATCATAATATATGCAGATATAGTATGTGAATTAGTGTTTTTATAAATGCATTACAAAATCATGTGAAAATGCCAACACATTTAGATAATTCTAACTCTTTTCCTTACAAACATAATACATTTGTATTCAAACATATTATGCCTGTATGGCCTTATGCGATTCCATTATGGTACAATGTTGCTTTGAGGCAACACAGTTTTTTGTTATTTTCTTGTTACATTTGATGATATATAATGTAAAGTTCTTAAAAATACTTCTTTACTTGCCAGTGAAGGTGACTCATATTTTTGTGGGTGATTAAATAGATACAAACAAGTGAAAAAATCACTTTTCATTGAAGAAAATATGGAGCCATGTGACGTGCACATGTACTGAAACAGGACACAAAATGGACCCCTGTTGGTCATGTTTTGGTCTTTTTTGCACTTTTGTTGATTAGTATTTGTTATTCTGTTCTGAGATACGTTTGTTCAATCAATTGGTGCCTTATTTTATTAAAAACAAACTAAAATAGACCATGTTTCCTGAAGGCAACACCGTACCATAGAGGTGGCAGGCTTTGCCAAGACAAGACACTGCCATCTAACGGACAGATTTTGTCACTACAGTTCTTAGAGAAATGGTTCCAGAACCTGATTTGTAAATTAGTATCTCTAGTTTTGAACGATGTATTATTGTTATTGATGTCTCCCTCCCTCTCTCTCTGGACAAGATTAACAAAAATCTAAACAGTATATCTTTGGAGAGACGTAATTTAGATTGATTTAAGCTCTGTTCCCAAACCTGATGAGCTGCCTCACTGCCTGCTGCCTATAGGTCATTGCTCACTAAAACTGTTATAGTACTGTATCGCATTAATGTCTGATATGAAATTATCTACATAGGCAGCAACTCCATTCGCAACACAAATAGTGCTTTGAATAGCTTGGATCATGTTCTTTTTTTCCCCCTTAGCTTGTTGCGGTGCATTGTGGGATTGTGTTCTGTATACAGAAGGAACAACGTGTATCTGTATTTGGATTCTTATTTTTTTCTGGATAATGTCTTTGTTCAGGATGATTCTGTGTGTAATAGTCACATAGTAGATTCAGCCAAAAGAAACTGACACAAACGATCATGGCTTGGCAGAAAAACAGGCACACCACAGTTACATAAACACAGGATGGACATCCAGAAAAAATATCTTATTGTTAATATTAACATTCTAATCACCCTATGACAGTACAATAGATTTAAAAACATTAAATGGTGTAAATAGCTTGTAAATATGTGTTCTAGTCATAAATCACTTCTATAAAGCTTGATAAAACAGGAAGGGAAAGAAACGTGCTCTGCCTTAAAGCCCACCACCAGAAACCTGAAAAAAAGCCAGTTTAATTATTCATCCACATCTTTTTAGTGTTTTGGTACAGCTGGAAACAAACACAGGCCATTCTATAAACACCAAAAGCACCAGTTAATTTGTTCCATTTTGTTTTCAGGTCAAGTGAGGACAAAATGAAGAGTGCATAAAATTAATGTCTGCAAAAAAAGAGGCAATGATATTACATTCAAACAGAGAGATTCTGTGCCACTTTATTTCTAAAGAAACTTAAGAATCACAACTACAGAGAGCTCTGAAATTGACTCAAGACAATTCTATAATAATAATGTCTGTTCAAACTCTCAGGTTTGTTTAATCTAATGTAGATAAAGTCCATGAAGGTTTTAAGCCTGTCACCCAAATTATTAATTCAATAGCCCAGCATCACATAAAAGATATTTATCCCTTGATACACTGATTGTCATTCATGATTATTCAAATAATTAGCATTGAGTTGTTTGATAGCAGGTGCCACAAAGAAGCCCGATTAACATTGGGTATCTTAAATCCACACAGTAGACAAAGTTGCCTGGTAACCAGACATGAAAGCAAAGTGCATTTTGTCCAAAAATAATAATAGTTACACAAATGTTTCTATCATAAATCAACTTCAATCAGGCAGAGAAAGCCAGTCCAACTTCGTTTATAGTCTTTTAAGGAATCGTTTCATTAGCTCTTATAAAATTGTGACTCTAATTATATAGCAAGTTTTTTGCATTTGCTGTGCAACTTGACTATACTTCAATCATGACAACTCTCGGGAAGATTTTTAGCATGGTAATGTAAATGTATCTGGTCTTGGTGGGATAGATCTGCTATGCTGCTGATGAATTGCTGCTGTTGTAGATTATTGCTGCAGAGCAAGTACAGGAACTTGCTACTGCCAATACATACGCCGATACACTGCTGCAAGAAAGACATAGTGCAGCTGCACATATAGCATATATCAATAACCCATAGCAGATCTATACAAGTGGAGCTGGGGAAGGTGGAGGGTTTTAGAGGAACACTGAAGCGCACTGCAAACGGCTTTGGTGAATGTAAACAGCAATTTAAATGTGTGAGCAAAAAGCTCATTGGCTGCAGAAGTGACATGGACCAATCAGCTTGTGAAAAGTAGTTAATGCTGTAATTATCATCAGCTTGCGTTAAGGACCCATCAGCCTGCACCATATAGAGTTTCATGATTGAACTATGCATTTATCATAAGACAAGACCAGTAGATTTTCAATGGCTTTATTTGAAAAATACACACCATTCACATATGCTTCCTTTCCTCTTTATACACCACGTATTACAAAAACAAGAAAACAAGAAAGATTCCGACTATACAGACATCAGCGATATGAGTTTAGCATGACATGGTTCTCGCCACAAGATTCTCAAGAACTCAAGCTTCCTTTATGAGGCACAGACTGTAGATCTTGTTAAAGTTAACTTGAACAATGTTTAAGAGGCAAAATCACGGGCACCTAAAGTATGATGAGTAAAAACTGAAATACCAGCCAAGCAGAACTTATATATAAATATTAAAAACACAAATATCAAGTAAAATATGAACCAAAACAATTCAACAGTGCCAAGTTTGTTAGGTATTTTAATTTCAAAGTGTGTTCTTTTTTTTTTTTGAATTGTGCACAATCTGGATGGTCTTGGGAAAGATTTGATCACACATTACTTATTTAGTTACAGCCCATATGACCATATTATGTTCAGAGACTTGATTTAAGAGAAATGTCAAGTCTTTGGTATCACTGTTAATTGGAGCTGGCTTAGTGCCATCTCACACTTCTGAGGACTGAAATTCACAACACATGGCAAATAAGCAAACTAAAATGAACACAAGCTTTGTTTGGATGTTGCAAAGAAAAAAACGATAAGGTTCTTCAAACACTCGGCCCAAACGAGAGCAGCAACACAGAAGTCCTTTAAGGCCGGAAATGGGCCTCATCCTGTGGTGGCTGGTGAGTTCAATAGAGAATTTCCAAAGATCAGTTGCTCAGCTCACAGTGGAGGCAAAAAACCCACAAGTGAAGACAAATGATGACTGCTTGCTTCTGTATAAATTGCTTATAAAAGCGATATGTTTGAATAGTGAAGCGTGTAACTTTCTTTATAAGTCAGCAATATAAATGCACCTTTCTTTCTTTTAGGGCAACTGGTACCAAAATACTTATAAAATCACTTTCTCATGTACAATTTAATTTAAACGGATCATGTATAGATTTACTGAAGCCTATGAAAATATTATTTGGTTATTTAAAACTTGTGACCCTCAAATTAGTCCTTTTATTATTGGTTATCTTAAGCCTCAGAACCTAATTTAGGGTTGTTCTTTAGATATAAAAGGATATGCAAAACAGAAATGGCAATTTGTTTGAAAATCTGTAGCTTTGCAAATGACACTGCAAACAGCTAAACACTTTAGCTGGAACCTGATACAACATTTCTCTTAGTATATACTGTGCAATATATAATAATAGTATACCATGTACAGCTGTGCTGAGTTGAACTGTAGGCCATCTGTTACTTGCAGAACGTTCATAATAAATAGTGACCTTTTCCTTGATTTGCTCTTTCAATGCAAACAGCCCAGAGAGAAATCTGCAGTTCTGCTGCATTTGTCATTGTGCTTAAGTCTAAGTCCATTTGCAGGGCTGATGGGATACCAGAGAATGTGCCGCAGGTCAGCCTGTGGTGAGATCAGGGCCAGGAGTCTCCAAAGTCTCAGAAATTTCACCCAACTCATCTTGAAGCTCTGTGAAAGAGGGTCTTCGGAAAGCCTCTATCTGCAAGAGACAGAACAGACTTTCAGATGGTAACACATAACATCCTTTTCCAGGGAACAGGGTTTGTTAGTTTTTAGGCATAACTAATAGAGGAAATGTGTCCATTTTTATATACACAAAAGGTAGTAACAAGTTCACTTACCAGACAGCAGCTGGCTGCCAGCTCCAAAAGACGCTGAGGACACCCGCTGACCATTTTCCTGAATGCCGACACATCCAGGCCATAATCCTGCAACACACACAATCATAAATGCACACAGGGACGGTAGATTTGATAAAAAAAAAAAATGAATGTGCTTACTGGATTCTGATACTGGATGTGGCATTCAATAGCTTCAATAATGCTATTTATATTCACCTGTGTTCTTGGAAGGATTTCTGGGTCTGCTGGGATCCTAGCCAGAATTTCACACAGAACAATTCCAAAAGAGAACACATCCACCTAACATTACATAAAGCAAAATAAGCAGGTCAGAACAACAAAGCTTTAGAACATTGTGTTCACAAGAGAACAATTTCACATTTTGCTCTGGCATTTTTAAGTCATCACCTTGCGGTCGTAGGGCTCCCCGCGCAGCATCTCAGGGGCCATCCAGAACGCAGAGCCCACAAGTGAAAGCTTCCTGTCCTTTGCAGGAAGTTCCACTACCTCTCGAGCCAAACCAAAATCAGTCACCAGCGCTTCTCTGCCCCTCGCTGTCACCCTTATTAGACAATTCTTTGGGAGACACAAACACACATTTTTTGTATTTTTCAGTTTTCAGGCTCTTTCTAGTCTTTAACTGCTAATTTATTTTCACTTTTAGGATTGTAAATACAGAAGAATTTGTTAGGATTTAATACAGTAAAAGTATACTACAGTAAATATTGTTAAATATTACAATTTAAAACAACAGTTTTCTATTTAAATATATTTTTAAATGTTATTTATTCCTGTGATGGCAAATATGAATTTTCAGCAACATTACTCCAGTCTTCAGTGTCACATGATCCTTCAGAAATCATTCTAATATGCTGATTTGATGCTCAAGAAACATTTCTTATCAAAGTTGGAAACAGTTGTGCTGCTTAATATTTTTGTGGAAACCATAATACTGTTATGGAAACCATAATATTGTTTTACATTTTTTTCAGGACAAAAAACAAAACAGAATTTATTTAAAATAGAATCTTTTGTAACATTATAAATATATTTACTGTCACTTTTGATCAATTTAATGCAACCTGGCTGAGTAAAAGTATTAATTTCTGTAAAGATCTCAAACTTTTAAACAGTAGTGTATATGGCATTATATTAATCTAATAAATATTTGCATGTTGTGAATTAACAATAAGTTTCTTTTTAAATAATGAGGTCATATATGACATTCAATTATTTACAATAAAATATACCAGATATAGCAAGGCAAAACAACATTTTTAAACAAGCATCTTGGGTTACAGAATTATTTTAAGTGAGTGTGCTTTTCTTCACTGCCAAAAGGGGGCAGCAAAAACTAGCATGAAGTTTCATGATTCATTACAATCTCCTCAAAAATCTCTCACACACAGCATTTCCAAAATCTTAATGCCAATTAAAATAACATCTTTATATGGCAGACATTTAAAATACAGTTTCTAAATAAACAAACTAAAAGTTTGAACCTGACTTGTCTTTGGACTTTTAGTGTGAATGTAAACTGTGTAAATAAATAAGCTAAATGGCATCTAAATGCAATAAAGATAAAATGCATTTACAAGATAAATGATACATAAAAACATAAATAAAATACATTACTGCCATTGTGTTCTTTAGTATCTGTAGCATGTAATGGAGACAATGTGCCTTGCGGCTGAGGCAAAACTCCCAGGCTCAAATGAAAGACGTTCCTCATCATCACCGTCTCCGTTTAATGAATTATTCAGCTGACCCTGTACCTCGCCAAAGGGTCTGGACCACCTACAATTCTCTCTTCCATCTCTCTAACACCCCTGGGGTACCAATATGCAATGTTAAACCTCGCTTTCAGTTTGAATGGTCTCTAGTGATGATGTGTCATGGCTACAAGCATATCACGTAGTATGAAAATCAGTTTAAAACAAAATTATTGTGGGTATAAATAAAAATGGGCTGTTATTTTAGAGGAAAGGCAAATGAGGAGACACTGAAGCTGACCAGAGTAAGGGGACTCCAGGTACAACCGAGACGTTACATAAGACCAGTGGGAATCTTGGAGCAGAAAGTGCTGATGGATAAAACAGTAAGTTCTGCATCTGGATTGCATTAGAAACCTCAGCTAAGCTTCCATCCCAAAAATTGACCTATGATTATAGGACTAAGAAAACTCCAAGCACAGCTCTGAGCCTAGAAGCCTCCAAATTTAGAACAGTAACTCATGCATATGCCAAGTGTTGCAACACCCTCTGGCTGTGCATCTAATGGGTGGGTTTGAAAGAAGAGCACAGAGGTTGTTTGATTCAATATAAAGGGAAAAAAAAAAAATCAACAGTAAAAAAATAAAGATATACAATTGTTATATATTGTAGAGCTGTCAAAAGTCGGTACTGAAATTTTAAATGTCATGATACAAGCATTTCCGCCTAGTATTTGGAGCGCTGTTGAGTGTTTCCGAAGCGTTGATCACTGTAGCCAATCGACTTGGTACCGAAGTCGGTACTTTTGACAACCCTAAAATATTATTATTATTATTAATATTTTTATATATAAACAACAAAAAGTTACTGTCTTAAAGACAATACTGGTATATGCTCATAATTTTGCAGTTAAAAAAATTCTGTTTTTTTTGTTGACAAACCATTTTTTTAATATATTAGTCATTTTCTATAAACAGATTTTGGAGAGTTAATTTCATATACATGAACAAATTAAATGTTTTAATATCTAACATGTATATGTGTATCTCTAACAAATATGCATATGAAACTCTATGCAAATGTTTGACCTCGTATTTAAATCTTGTAGCTCTGTAACACTTTGTGCCATTCAGCTTGAACCCTTTCACCTCCTCTAAATTAATGTTCCACACAGTTCATAAAAACACCAGCTTTAGGGAAGCAGTCAACTTTAGCTTCTATTTTCTGACAACTTCTCACAGTCATACCAAATTCTATGTCAAATGCCAACTGCAGTGCAGTGAAAACCAGTCGATGATCCCACTAACCGGCGTGCTAGATGTCACAGTTGTGTAAATCGTGTGGCTGGCATTTTTGTTTGCTCATTGTTCATATCTGAATGGCTGACAAACAGGCAGCGGAACAGAGATGAGACAAGGGTAAAAAAAAAAACAACGAAAAAGGAGGGGATCTGCGAGCCTATACACTGTTTGTGCATTTTGCATTTTCAATTGAGATGGGAAGGTTTGGGGAGAGAGGGTGTATGTGACAGAGAGAAAGACTGAGTGGGAGAGTTTATTACCATCACAATGGACTAGCCTTGTTGCCTCGCCCTTCAACCCCAGGTTTGGTGAGCACTTGTGTGAATCCTGGCAACTAATGACACTCTCACGCAAACATCTATGTCTGTATTTCTCAGGGGAGAATTCCATGTAAGGACTAGACAACCCTTCTCTGAGATCTGATGATTGCTCATGGGATCTCTATATAAACCGTATTTTGCTGCACTTCTTCGACAAGATATTTGTGTCACTAAAAACGAGTGTGATTGAGAGTCCTGCTGTACCTTAGAGTTCAGATCTCTGTGATAGATGTTCTTGTAGTGGAGGTAAATCATCCCTCTGGTGATGTCAGAGGCCAGGTCAACTTTCTCTCTCCAGCACAGAGGCACATCTTTCCTGGCCAACAGCTCCTCTAAACATCCTCCACTAACATACTGTCAAGAGAAGCACAGTCAGTGAAGAAAACAAATAAAAAACAAACACTTTCACTCTTATTCTTATTTTTATGTGTAGGGCTCAACAATAAGGAAGTCTCTAGGGCTAGTGTAATGTAAAATAATACAAAAATAAAACAAAATGCTTAAAACAAAAGGTAAAGTTTATATGAAATGACAAAGTATTGGTATAGGCTCATCATTTTTTTAATCCTTAGCTCTATTTGTTTCATCTGTAGAACTTTGCTGCTCATATAATAACAGCTGATTTTATATTTAATAATTAAATGTTGCATTATGAACAGTATATAAATTTTCCAGTATCTAACATTTAATTGTCTGTATCTAATACGTATATAAAATATGCACATGTAATTAATTATTGTATTAAATAGCTAAAATGTAAAATAAATATTTTCTGAAATATACGGTGGCAGTCTAGAGAAGGCAGAAAAAAAAAATCCATATTGTTTAGCCCTGATTAACAACTGCAAATCACATGTGCAGTTTAAAGCATCATGTCTTTGGGACATTAAAGCTCAATGAAATTCATAAAATAAATTCAAACTGCGAAAAAACTATTTCATTTCGAGGCTGAGAAGATGGAGATCTCACCTCCAGTATTGGGTACAACTTGTCCTCTTTGACACAAATACCCAGATACCTGAAAAAGATATTAGAAAGAAGGTTACAAGCCATCAGAACGGCATGTTCCCTAAATCTGCAATGTTGAGCAAGTTAAAAGTTGTCAAATGCACAACAATTGTACAGAGATGGAAAGTTACTTTGAGTTAAAAAGTGATGTTCAAGCTTTCATTTGTCATCACTAATATATTAGAGAACCATGAATCAGTGAAGCAATGAATATGGGTAAATGTAATATTTCACAGTCATGGTGACCTCATTTGGTTTCTGTCACATTCAACAGTTCTGTTCATTGGTCAACATGACTGTCATCTGTAATGAGGTGAAGACAGCTGGCAGTAACTGTGCAGTGTTAATTTATCTCAACTTTCCAGACGTTTCGAATATGGCTTTGTCCTTCCATAACGCACTGGAAAAAAAGCCATTCTGAGATTGCTTAGACAAACAAACGTCATAATGCAAGATTAATAGCAGTATAAAAGAGCTGTGCTTGTAACCTGTAACAGGGTTGTCAGAATTCATCAAAATATTGTATAATATCTTGCACTTTAATGACAATGTATGTACACATACATTACCAGTTAAAGGTTTGGAAACACCTACTCAACAGTTTCAGAATAATAGTAAAGGCAAAACAAACAAACAAAAGAACACTGAAATAACACTAATGGAATTATGGAAATGGCCAAAACACAAATCAAAACTATTTTATCTTTTAGCTTCTTCATAGTAGCCCTCATTTGTCTAGATTACAGCACTGCACACTAACCGGCTTCATGTTTTTTAAACGCATAAGATTTTAAACACATTAGACAATTCTGGGTCAAGTTAATTAATTAATTGCAAGCCTTAAAGCAAAATGCCTTAGATTAAAAGGTTTTAAGATAACATACAATCAGTTCAGTGTCCAAACTTTTGTACTTATATAATGAGAATCGAAAGCATAAATAATATGCCTGAATATCAACAGAACTTAGTCAGGGTAGTACCATATTTAATTTTTTGCAGGAATGAAAACAAGTCTGTGAGGGATTGAAGTACAGTGCGTTCAATGGATTGTACTGTTGTTTAACAATCCAATTGTTCAGCTGACAAAACATCCCCTCCCAAAAAAACAATAAAAATCCATAAAAGTTGCGAATTGTGGAGATTATGTGATCTAGGACATTTATACAGCGAAGGCCATTGTAAAGACTGTCCGTCTATTCCTCACAGCCTCGTTTTCATGTGTTAAATTCAATATGGCGTCTAACCTGACTAAGGTCTATTAGGTATTTAGATGAGCTATATGTGATACTTATATTTAATATAATAAAAAAAAACATAACTAATGAATAAATAAATAAAATTTGTTACAGTACATGGCACATTATTATATTCATTATGGTTATAATAGCATTAATAAAACATACCTCACTATGTTGGGGTGTGAGAGTTTCTGCAGAAGGCTGATTTCTCTTACAATGCTGTCCTGATCAACATCATTCTTATAGATCTTTACTACCATCACCTTCCGTGTGGTGTTGTGGATCACCTGAAAATAAATAAAGTAGAATGAAAATAAAATGAAAAACAGAGAGGAAGGGAATGAATCCTAAAGAGGTATTAAAACATTCCTTTCTCTCAGGATAGAACTGCTGGGACAGTTGAGCTGTGTAATCATCGCTTATGTAATTTACACAGCAGGGACTCATCGGGAACCCATTAATGGTTATGGTGTACTCGGGCATGAGGGCCACCTCAAACTGGGCTTAGCTGACAAATATGTCCTAATTAGTAGGACTACAATACTGCACTGTATGAGTGCCATTAAGATATACACACATATACCACACACCAGGAGAACTTCTGCAGTACAATAGGATGATCACAAGTCATTTCCATTTAGAATGAATTTATCACTCTTCTTCATTCTTGTTGTATGATGGACTTCACTATAAAACTTTTGATATAATTCGGTAAATAATTTAATAAAAATGAGTTACAAAACAAACCAATATGCAAGTAGTCAAAATTGTACACTGCTTTATTTGCTGCGAAAAATTCTCAACAGACAATGTGTTTAAAGGAGATAAATCTGCCAAAATTTCTTAGCACTTTCAGTAAATATATTATTAAATCACAGACAGATTCATGTCATCAGATTCAAGATATGTTGAGTGTTACCTTATACACCTTTGAGAAGAAGCCACTGCCAACCAGCTCATGTGTAAAGTTTTCCCAGAATTCTAGCTTGCGGACGGCTGTGCGTAGCTTCTGCCAGCGGTCCACATGGCAGTATGTATCAGAAGACTCTCTATACAGTGTCGGGCTGGTGGGCTCAGACGAAACGTCCACCTCACACATCCTGGCGATCTCCGCTGAGAACCGAACACACACAGAAAGTGTTGAGAGGAACACCAAAGCTTTCTACAAGGAGCGCTTAAAAGCAATTCAGCATTAGAATACAATGTTAAAAAAAGTCTAACATTTTACAAAAAAACATGTGTAATAAAAGAACTATTTTTAAAATATTTATCAAGCGCAAACTGCCAAAAAATTAGTAGCTGGTTTCTAAAGGAAGCAGTGCATGTTAATGGATGAAAGTGAAGCTCTGGTTTGAAGCTCATACAGCAAGTACTTGATTAGCTCAATGAGTAGGAAGGCTCTCATCTGCTGCGGCAGGGTATAAAACTGACACAATAACGATGTCTTAAAAATAGCTGTGGACTGCATGCAGAGAAAGATTCGTGCAGGTGAAAGACGGACTGTTCTTCATCGAAAAACACGAGACATCAACAACTCACAAACAATTAAAGAGTAAGACTGCAGTTTACTGTTGAGACTCATTGAGATACATTTAAAAGGTCATTTCACACAAAAATGAAAAATCTGTCATGATTCATTCATGATTTACTCATCTTCTTGTAATTTCAAACTCATATGACTTTCTTTCTTTCTTATGTAAAACAGAAAAAGAGATATTTAGAAGAATGTTCAGTTGGATCTTTTCCATAGAGTGAAAGCATACAGCAACCAAAAAGGGATATATTGTGTTTCATGTCCTTTTTGGAGCACAATGACAGTGTATGCAAAAGAGAAATGCTACAGTTAAACTGAGTAAAGGTTTAGAACAACTTGACAGAATATAAATTTTCCCTTTTACAGCCTATAAATGCTAAAAGGGCTTTTAAACAATGAAATGTGCTACTGTTTAAAATTTGGGGTCAGTGATTTCAGTGAAATTAACACTTTTATTCAGCAAGGATGCAATAAATTGATCAAAAGTAAAGACATAATGTTACTATTTCAAATAATTGCTGTTTCTTTGAACACTATTCCCAAGATTTTTTTTTTTGTTGTTTGCAATTTCCCCAAAAATATCAAGCAGCACAACTGCAATCATAACAAACAAAAAATGTTTCTGGAGCACCAAATTAGCATATTAGAATGATTTTTGAATGTTACATGTAACACTGAAGACTGGAGAGTAATGGCTGATGAAAACTCAGAAAATAGAAAACAGTTATTTGTAATGCTCTTTCACAATATCACTGTTTTTAAATAAATGCAGCCTTGAAGAGCATATAGGAGACTTATTTATTGTATACTGTAGTCTGAATCTACCCTCACACAGGATATTTGCAACATGAAACAGACACGGTCACACATTACTGAGGTTTTCTTGTGAGGTTGAGCAAATTCAGAGAAAATATATAATGATGAAAAACAGATCATACAGCATAACTCTAGTAAAAAGTATTCTCTAACTTGATTCGGTATGTTACCTGTAATATCTAAAAACACAACCAACAGCACTAGGTTATAGTGTCAGTTCACTCTTGGTTCCTGTGGTCTAGACCTGTGTTTGCAACTTAATGCATCAGTATTTCCATGTTGGGGACACACTGAGAATAAAGTGGGGCGCTGAAGTCAATGGGGAGTGTCATCACAGCCCAATGATGCTGCCGGGGAACAGCACGGAGTGGCACGCTTACACAACCCGTCGGGCTTTGTCACTTAAGCGGGAATCATCTAGCAGTATTCATCAAGGGTACAGCGCACACATGCAGTCTTTGTGTTTCCAGCAGCAGACGCACAATCACAGCCCTTTCAGTTTTACAGCCTCACTAAAAAACAAAATGCTTAGAGTGCAATCCTAACTAGTCTCTGACTGTCTGTTTAACTCAAAGTCTCTTTCATCCACTGTTTTCTGTATTTTAATGCCAGAATGATGAATAAAAGACTCCTAGAGTGACTTCAGACTTTTGGAGGTTCATCTAAAGCATTTGTGCATGCTTACTGACTCTCTACTTTTTGACATTAGACCTACATTGAAGCTTGAGTACATGATACATTTTGAAAAAAATTGACAAATAAATAAACATAACTTCCGGTGGAAGGCATGATATTGCACCAAGGTGCAAGTTGAAGCATTATCCTACTACAGACTGATTTATAACAGAGCTGACATCTCAACTGAAGTTCAAGCATGCAAGCTGATTTACATTTAGACAAACTACAAGTTAACACTGCAGTGATCAAATTCACCAAAGGAAGTGAATTCAAACTCCCATTTACTCTTGGAGGAAACAGCCGCTATCTAAGTGGCAGCTAACGTCTGCCCTCATACAGGAGACTCAGGATTTCTGAAATATGCGGGTCAAAGGAGACATTGACTCAAAGTTTACACAGTATGCAGCACGTCAGAGGATGCCGTCATGAGTCCCGCAACCTGACTTCACATGCACACGAGAGGAAATCGACCCTCAACTTAGGTTTTTACAGGAAGACTGATGCTTCAGCATGCAGAACTAACATATGTCGAAATTAGTAAAGTAGAAACTGTAAAGGGCAATGGAAATTTGAAATATTATAAAGTACATCTAATTTAAAAAAAAAGTTACACAATAATTAATATCTCTTAGAAAGCATTAAAACAGATCTGCTCTTGGCATCAGGTGAACATAGTTGTTTGTCTGATCAACACCAGAACAGGAAGCATGTGGCGTGTTTTCAACCTTGAAAGGGAAAAAAATGCACATGTCAGAATTTAGATGTTAGTATCACTTTGCATGCAGTTAGATTTCTTAATTAGTCAGATATTGGATTAATAAAAATATTTGTGATCTCATTCCAGTTAAGTATTATTTAAATACCTTTATAGTAATATAATTTTTTTAAATATTTCTATTTATCTTTAATTTATTTTTATTTCAGTCTTAGTTTTAGTAATTTAATACTTAAAATTATATTGTTTCAGTTAGTTGCCAAGGGAAAACCTAAACAAAAATAATAAATTTTCATCTAATATTTATATATTATTTTATTTAAGCTATAGTTCAATTAACGAAAACGTACTCGGTTACTGACGTAACCTCGGTTCCCTGAGATACGGAACGAGTACTGCGTATGGGGAAAAGTCTCCCTTTTTCCCCGTTACTGAAGCCTTTTTCAATAACGCAGTGCAACTGCACCGTCATTGGTTCACTCATAGACAAGTCGTTGAACCAATGACGGCGCGGCACGGCCGCGCAGCCTATAGGCGAAGAGCGCGCGAATCTTCCCGCCGAAATGGGCGGGGCAGGTGACTATATAAGCCGGCGATTCGCCATAGGACATCAGGTCATACGACTGAAGCGACGACACTGAAGCCGCAGCCCTGTGGCACGGCAAGAACGCAGTACTCGTTCCGTATCTCAGGGAACCGAGGTTACGTCAGTAACCGAGTACGTTCCCTTTCGATACTCCACTTCGTACTGCGTATGGGGAACGAATTCAACCGCGCCGTGCCACGGCAGGGAACGACATAACTTGTTCTGGACACCGAGAGGGGACCAAGAAACAAGAAGGAAGGCCAAAGCCGCCAGAACCCTTGTTGCACTACAAGGAGATAACTCCTGAAATGGTGTGAGGCGGGGCTCGAAGAGGCCACCTGGTTACACCGAAAGGACCCGAGCTTGCAAGGTCGGAACGTCCAAATGATAGAACCTCACAAAAGTGGACGGCGAGGACCAGCCGGCCGCCTCACAGATGTCTTTGAGGGAAACTCCATTGGACCAGGCCCAGGAGGAAGCCATTCCTCTAGTGGAATGGGCCCTGACTCCTAGGGGGCACTCGACGCCCAAGGAGGAGTAGCAGAGATTGATAGCATCGACTATCCAATGCGAGAGGCGTTGCTTTGAGACCGAAGACCCTTTGGTGCGGCCACCAAAGCAAACAAAGAGCTGATCCGACTGCCTAAAAGGCCGCGATCGCTCCACATAAATCCTCAAGGCCCTTACAGGGCAGAGTGACTCCAGCTCTCGTTCGTCCGCAGAGGGAGGAAGAGCAGAGAGCGAAATGACCTGTGCTCTGAACGGAGTCGAGAGCACTTTAGGGACGTAGCCATGCTTCGGTTTTAGTACGACCTTAGAGTCGTTGGGCCCAAAGTCGAGGCATGCAGGGCTTACGGAAAGAGCCTGCAAGTCGCCAACACGCTTGACCGATGCTAAAGCAAGTAGCAGAGCGGTCTTTAGCGTCAGGGGCCTGAGGTCAGCTGAACGCAGTGGCTCAAAGGGGCTACCTTTTAGAGCTCTGAGGACCAAGGAAAGGTCCCAAGTGGGAACAGTGAGGGGACGAGGTGGATTCAATCGCCTAGAACCCTTCAAGAAACGCACCACAAGGTTGTTTCTACCCACTGACTGGCCAGCGATAGGAGCATGAAATGCCGCGATGGCTGCTACGTACACTTTAAGCGTTGAAGGGGCGCGCCCCGAATCCAAACGCTCTTGAAGGAAGGACAGTATCGGGGATACGTCACACTCCGTGGGGTCTATGTTGCGTGTGGAACACCATTCAACAAAGACCGACCATTTCTGGGCATAGAGGCGTCTTGTGGACGGAGCTCTTGCCTGAGATATGGTATTTAGCACGTCTCTGGGGAGGTTAGTCGGCTCCCATCGAGAGACCAGAGGTGTAGGGCCCACAGCTCTGGCTGTGGGTGCCAGATCGTCCTGTTCGCCTGAGAGAGGAGATCCCGTCTCAGGGGGATGGGCCACGGAACTCTCGTGGAGAGTATGAACAGCTCTGAGGACCAAACCTGGCTCCTCCAGAGCGGGGCTACCAGAAGGACTCTGTGTCCGTCTTCCCTGACTCGTCTGATGNAAAAGGGAGACTTTTCCCCATACGCAGTACGAAGTGGAGTATCGAAAGGGAACTACCTTTACATTTTAGTTAACAACACTGATCCTATTGTTAAAATTAGAGATGCACCAATCGATCGGCCAGGGATCGGAATCGGCCGATTTCCCTCATGATCGGCCGATCAGTCTCACTTCTTACCGATTCCGAGCCAATCCGTTTTGTTACCAGCGGCACAGGCAATAACGTCAGCTGCGCGTTCTCGCTCTCTTCTCTGTCACGGTGAAGTGACACACACCCGCGCGGGCGCCTCCTCCCTCTCGTCTTATTCGCTCCGGTTAAATAGTGCTTGTCTTGCGCATAATTTTAGTCATTCCCGCAGGTTTCGCGGTCACACCAAAAGCGCGCACCACTGGTCTATATTAGTGAAGCGAACAAGTCACGCTCAGTCTCAGACAGAAGTCAAACAGAGACACAAGTACCAAAATGAGTGGCATGTTGGGTCCATTGAACACCGTTCATAAACTCTTAAAGGGACAGCAGTCCAATATTCCTGCTGCTGTCTGTCATGTTAATCAAAGAACAAAAGACAAAGAAAATCACTTTCTGCTCTTGACTGAATACGTTTTATAACTTTAAAGGCAAGAACTGATCTGTATTAATAATTACAATAAAGACTACAGAAATTAAGGTAACCATTTGATTACTTTAATTTCTGTAGTATTTCTTACCTGAATAGAAACCCAGTTAACTTGAAAAAGTATTTTCATAGCTCTCTTTATTCTATTGCATTTATTTGAGTGGTTTTTATTTTATTACTGACATTTACTTATGATTTTTTTATGAAAATAAAACTTTGCATTGAAGAAAAGTAGATTTTTGTTTGTATGTGTTGTCAATTACAGTTCTTAGAAAGAAAATCGGAATCTGCAGATCACACTAACAAAAAATTGGAATCGGCCAAGAAAATTGCAATCGGCGCATCTCTATTTAAAATGTTTATTTAAATTTTTTTTTGAGGATAGAATATGGGGTAAGAAAAGGTCAGAAACAGCAGTAACCTGAGAAATGGGACAATACAAAGTCCTAAACATGGTCAGAAAAGTCCAATGTGAGGACGTCGCATGATCAAGTCATGAAATTCACACCAAGTAAACCGCTTCCACCAGCACCATAATAAGCGTCTACGCACAACATGCCATGCATTTGTTTTTGTTTTTTTGCATTCTTTTTTTTCCACATCACGACAAGCTCTCCCTCTCTCCGCACACGGTTTCTCATGTGGCTGCTGGGATTGGTGTGAACTGCAGGGGCAGTAGCTGTAGTCTGTTCCAGACTGGATCTGTTGGAGAAGAGAGAGCTTTGGCATCACTCCAGAGATCTCCCCCTCACATTCTCTCCCACTCTCTTTCTCTACACAAAACAACATTCAGCACAGTGGCATACCAAACATCAAAAATGTCAAAAGTCTTACTGATGTCTTTCTATTTTCCATCTCTGTTTGTCTGTTTTTTCTGCATGTCCAAACGCAGCATATTGAATTGATCAAACTCACATTTGTACATGCACAAACTCAGTTTAAGCAATTAGGTGTGATGACTAGTTGTAATGATTTTGTTAAGACTGGAGCCCACCTGTCTGGGAAAAATCAATCAAATGAACAGCAAGAGAAATCTAGTTTCCTAGTAATGACTCTGAACAGAGACTGCTTTGTCACAATGATTTGCTGCCTAATAAGGTGCACTTGTAAACAGTGCTGTGGTCCAGTGAAATGTATATCTGCTGAACTCAAATACGGTATCAGAGATACACAGTATATAAGATAAAGCATAGAAAGGCTCGGCTTCTGTGCAAAAAACTAAATAAAA
The DNA here is from genome assembly GCA_003731715.1 of Anabarilius grahami. NCBI lineage: Eukaryota > Metazoa > Chordata > Actinopteri > Cypriniformes > Xenocyprididae > Anabarilius > Anabarilius grahami. The sequence goes on from RJVU01073043.1 coordinate 6,352,503, forward strand.
AAACTAGGCCTAAATAACTAGATATTAGATATTCCGAATCCTATCATATATACACTATCCGGTGTGGATTATATAAACACTGGCAATGTAAATTTAACACTAACAGTGTTCATTTAACACTGGAGGTTTTACTGTGTGCATTTATTTGATAAAATAATAATGATATTAATAAAAACACAACATTGTGAAATATTATTACAATTTAATTGTAAATATTTAAAATATTTTCCTGTGATGGCAAAGCTGAATTTTCAGCAGCCACTACTCCACCCTTAGTGTCACGTGATCCTTCAGAAATCATTCTAATATGCTGATTTGGTGCTCAAGAAATATTTCTTATTAATGTTGAAAACAGTCATTTTTTTCGGATTCTTTGATGAATAGAAAAAGAACTTAATTTATATAAAATATATTTTTTCTTTAACTGTCAATTTATCAATTTAATGTGTCCTCCCTGAATAAAAGTATTTCTTTCAACAACAAAAAAGAAAAAAAAAAAGAAATCAACAACTTACTGACCCCAAACATTTGAACAATAATATATAATATATTTGTAATTGCTGTTGTTTGTATACTACATATCCTCCTTTGTATATCCGGTTGAGCGAGCACCAGTTTGATTTAATCAGAAGGATTCAGTCATTAATCACAGATACTTCTTATGTAATGTATGCTACTTGTTTCCAAGCACATCTCAAGGTTCGATCAACAAACATCACGCACTTCCTTGAATCATCTTATCTTCCGAGGTTTGCTTCTTTTTGTTAGTCTACCCTCAACTTTGACTTCTGACTCTTACAGCATCACATTTCAACATCTACATACATCTATGCTGCACTTGTGAAATAGCAAAGACAAGCAAGACAGTATACAGTGTGGAAATAGAAGGAAGTAGTTTTGAGGATATTATTATTTTTTAGAACATCTTAGTTAGAACAGTCCTTTGCTGTTTTATATGAGAGAGACAGGACTGGGCAGTGTACTTTTGGAAGGAGCTAGAGGGAGGAAAGCTATGTTTTCCTGTCTCACACCAAAGGGCAGGGAGGATCTGCATCTGCTATGTCAACAGTAGGGCACAGACTGAAAGATATAAACTCAAAAATGAAAAATAGTGGAGTACAACACACGAGGAGACAACACAATACCAAAGACAGTAACTATATTTTAACCATAGGCATGTACTCTATTGGAAAAATAACAGTTCACTATATAAGATGGACATACTTTGTTTTCATTTTTTTTTTTTTTTATAATTTTATATTATATATACACACACACACACATTTCTTTTTTAAACAAATATTTTAAAAGCTATGACCCTTATGGTGGTGTATATGTACACTACACACATATACACACATATACACACACACACACACACACACACACACACAGCGGCCTTGTATGAGACACTGAGTAACGGGACACTGACATGGCCACAAGTTCAAGATTTCATCTCTGCGGTAGAGCAATGATCTGTGAACATGTCATTCTCATTGTGAATCCACTAACTTATTCCCAGCCATACTGAGATGAGAAAGGTCAAGTGCAGATTATCAGACCTTCTCTAATGAGCCAGATATCTCAGAGTTTATTCTAATATCACCTAAGCTAGAAAGCCTGTTCTTCATGACACAATGCAGGTGTACACAGTAGCAGCATGTCATGTTTCAACTAGATGTTTCATGTATAGTATATTGATTAATTCCTAAGCATTGTTACTTACTGCACTGGTTTAATAAGCTATTCATGTGCATCTTGAGGTGGGTGGAGAGGCGGTCCGCCTGAGCTCAAAACACAGACAAGCTGGGAAGTATGACAGAAGCTATAAGAAAAAGGACACACATAGAAGCAAATGAACAGAGACACAAAACACAGAAATGTAACAGAATCAGCAAGGACTTAGAAACAGCACATTGAACCGACATGACATTTTAAACGCAGCAAACTCTAATAAAGTGTAAAATCACATTGCACATTGAGAGAGAGCTCTGAAATAGTACATATAGCCTATTTGGTGCACATAGTTGTCACATCATATCAGTCAAAACTGTAAATGAGAACATAAAAATGACAGACGGATGAGTGGGTGGATGCATGATGGAGCAAGATGCGGTTGTTAGCAAGCAGAAATGTTTTAAACATACAATTTGCACGTGTAGCCTAGTTTATAATAATTTCGCACACATAAAACTAGTAGGAAAATAATCAAAGTTGTGTTTAACATCCTAGCACCCGGTAAAAAAAATTAAACAATCAGTCGCTTACTCACAGCAAAAAGCACCCCGGCGTCTTCACCTCCGCTGTTGCTTATTGATTGCTCAGCGATCAAATAAAATCGACTACAACCCCCAAATAAGTTCTAGTGAGAGACGAACCGGTGGCATCGCTTGCGCTTCTTGTGTGAGTCCATTTACCGTCACTCAACCCGACAATCCTCAAATACAGCGAAACCGCCCTCCTTCAGACTTACAGCTGCTCGGCGGGGTTTAAAGCAGTCTAACCTAGATGATAAATACATGTTTAATGGGTGGTGTGTAGTGGGAGCCAGTTGCCATGACGTCATAATTGTTCCGTTTAGCCCCACCCACCTGTAGGTCCATGTTGCTTTAAAACCAGTGAGCCGCTTTCAGACCTAGTGGTGATGTGATTTTGATTCATTGACTCGAATCTTTTGAATCTCTTCACCAAAAAGATTCATTTTGTGACCATTGTGTACAAATCCAGAGACTGCAAAGCATCAAGCTTGTCAACAAAATCTATGATTTTGTTTTCAATTTTTTTAAATTCAATGGGCATTCATTTAATTAAACTAGAAAAAAGGGGACTTGTGCAATTAGTTTCTCTCAAGTCGTTCACCCAAAAGATCCGATTCTAGAAGTCAGATTTGCTCACGGTCACGAAGGAAACAGCAGAACACGCATGATGCGCGTTGTTGTCTATGTAGGAACCACACTTTAGAATTAGCAGCTGTGATAAACTCAGATAATACTAACACAACAGCAACAAACACAATTCAGCGTTTTGCTATAATCCACCCGCAAATCTAATTAAACAGTCCGAATTTACTTTTCCATGGTGTGTTATTTTTTTAAAGAAATAAGCCGCTAAATGATTTGATTATTATGGTTTTGTTTGAACAGCTGATTTCCAGGCATCACCACAGGCTGTAAATGCACTGTAAAGGAAAGTGAGGACAGTGTTAATCATTTCTGTTTCATTATACAAATAAACTCTAGCTCTGTGTAGGTACTGAGCGGTAAATTTACTGGAAATGGCCCTATAGCAAATTCATATTTGGATTGTAAATATGTTAAGCAAATAATCTTTCAATAAATAATGTTTTGCCAGAAAATCACCACAGTTCCTCCGCTCGCTATTATTAAGTAAATAGCGCCCCCGTCTGTATAAATTACGTACCAACTGTTTGAAACCCCCCAGCATATTCTGGTTAGGTATGTTTTGAAGCATTGAAGCTGGTTTGAGGTGGTTTATGCTGGTCCTTAGCTGTTCCTAAACTGGTTCTGAGCTGGAGCTAGTTGCTTAGGACCAGCACTTGACCAGCTTAAACCAGCTCATGACTAGCATAAACCAGCTAAAGACCAGCATTAACCAGCTTCCATGCTTCAAAACATACAGCATATGCTGTTTTTTTTCAACAGGTTTTGCAAACAGCTCAAAAAGCTACACAGGAGAAACGGGGACAATAATCACAAATATTATCATAAAATAAATAATATTTTTATTGTTAAAAGTGCATTAGTGACCAATAACTCTTTTATAATCATATTTGCTACATATGTTTCATGACAGACACAAAAGAAGAACAGCAGTCAGTTTAAATAAATGTAACTGTGCAATCTGAATAAAAAATAAATAAATTGCTGATAGCATATATCTGGGCCACTATGACTTTTTAAATCAGCTGCCTTTTAAAACTCCCATCCTCCATCTTTATGTATTACCCATTTCACACATTTCTCCTAGTGTTTTTACTCTTTTGCTTTGGAGGATGATAGCAGCATTTGGCAAAAAAAAAAAGTCCCCCTTTTTTTGTAAGTGTTCTTGGCCCTTTGGCGAAACTTTATTTTGTTCTCTCATGAGCATGAATGAGTACTGAATCACAATGATGTGAACCTTGTTAAAGGAATGGAGTGTGGGCTCATAAACATTAGTTTAGCAGCTTCAAGGTACTGCTTATATAATTTTAGGATTTCAGTCTGATGAAGGCAGTCTGAATCAACATGTAAATTCAGACGTCTGAAAGTCATGCCAAATATGGAGAAGATTCTGTGGTTTAAAGCCATTCACTACTATACGCTTGGAAAAAGTGCACCTTTCATAATCAAGTCTGCACACCTCAAAAAGATTCCTAAATCCCAGAAATCTTGTTGCGTAAAAGGGTTTTACACCCAGGACATGCAGGCACATCCCCACATAGACGTCTTCGAGTGGAATTGGCCGCACAAATCTAGAGGCCCATGATATTTTTCTGGCCAGGTCAGTGGAAAAGACATACGCAGCTCCAGACACATATGGTGGATACCATGTGTCTGGGTAAAGATCCTCCGGGATATACCATTTGTTGAAGCTCTCCCTGTGAGGAACACCATCTGAGATGACGGATCCAGTGATGTAGTCTTTCCTTGAGGACTCGCCCTGGTCATGCAGGTAGTCCACCAGGTAACGCACATTGAGAAAGACATCTGCATCGATCTTCATGGTATACCAGGCACCCTGGCAGTAGGTGGCTATCCAGTTCATAATCATCATTGTCTTTATTGTGAGATTATGGTAGCTGTCCACAAAATCCATTTGAATAATGTCACCATATTCCTTGCTCTCCCTCTCAAGGTGCTCCTGCAGTACTGGGTCGCTTTGTGCGGGCTGACCAATGATAAACAAATGCAAAATATTCACACCAGGAATCAAGCCATATTGACCCCATGTCTTTCTAATAGCGCTCCTCGCCTCTCTGCCGTTGATAGTCACTGGGATCATAAGAACCAGGAAAGGACTCTTGTTCTCACACAGTTCTGGCTGGTTCAGAATGAATCCGTATGTTGACGGTGAGATCACATCATGGAGGTTTTTAGGGGTTGGAGTTTTCTTCGGAAGAGACGGCCAAAGTACTGTGCTGTTGAAAGCGGAGATAACTAAAAGTGTTATTAATCCAGCGACAGCAAGGTATGTTAATAGTTTAAAGCGCGATCGTTTCTGCATATTTAAACAAAATAAAAACTTCATCACCCACACACTGCAAGGAAGTCACAAAACTAGACTGTCGGGATTTGAGGAAGATGCAAGTCATTGTTTAGCAGTAACGACCAACCCTTCACACTTGGTCATAACCTGTGATAAGAATCAACTGCCGACCTACTTTTAAAGTAGACTAAAGAAACTTTTGAAGATTTTCTATCAGTTCTATGTCGATTTTATGCACAAGATAAACCAGCTAAGCTATAAAAGTTTATTATTTTAAACATTTATAATGTAGGCTAAGTAGTGTCACGGGGGAGTGTTTAAAAACAAACAGGAAGAGGAAGAAGAGGTAGAAGATGAAGAACATGCTATTTTTTTTTCTTTTTTTTAAGAACATGCAAATTAAACAACACAATTTCCAAAATATGGTTTTCATTATCTACGATCGATCCCATTCGTCAAAAAGTAGATCCCCCACCACCCCATTACCTTCCACCTTCACCGGTCTACTAGGCAGCTGCGGATTGGTACAGTGATGATAAAACGGTCAGTCAGCCAGCCAATCAGATTGCGTGGTCGCACTTACGCTTGAAAAAAAGAGTTAAAAACGCAGCAGCAGCTATTTTGAATAAATGTGAAAATGGTAAATGTTACTTAGGCTAATTGTGTGTCCAAATAAGCATGTTGCAAACGTGATTTATTAAACAAAATCTGTTTTATTGTAAGAGGGGTTACAAAGAAACACCTGTTGTACACCCATTTAATAAACAAACAAACAAACAAAAATATTCAAATACCAAAACGAGACATAATTTACACAGGTCTTGTATGGGTCAGTGGTTTAGTCGATAGCAGGGGAGGGGCAAACACGAAGACTTATTCTGTATATTATTATTTTTTTTTTTCGAACAGAACTTTCATATAAGGCTATGTTTATAATAATTCCAACAACCTGTCCTGGCCATTACTTTTCTTTATGATTCTTGAACATTATACAAGCTCATAACTGGCGGACAAAGTATCACTTAATCCAAAGATTGAACATAGGTCCTGCCTTAACCTTTGTTTCATTTAAATCTTTTAGAGAATAACAAGCAACAAAATCAAGATTCTTATGCTCTGTGACTGAATGCCAATGTAGTTATAGGGTACAGGAAACACGACAAAAGGTGCATATAAATGAACACTTAGCAGTACTGTAAAGGTACTGGTTTGAGAAACGTGCCACTTGACTTCAGAACTGATGAGCATGAGTTGTGGGAGAGAGAAGACTGAGAGAGAGCATGGGTACTTAAATTTATCACAGACAGGCTAGAAAGAGATGAAAAGATCTCTGAGCCTCCCCGCTAGATAGTTTTATACAGTCCTGCATATTAAATGCTGAGTTATCATGTGCCATTTAACTTCTAAATCTAATTGATAACTTAAAGGATACAGTATTGTCATGGCTAACCACAGCCTAGGGAAGAGGCTCCAATGGAAAAAAAATACCACACACAAACATTCAACTTTCTCCTCTGTAACTGTATGTGATATACAGAAAGAATATTTTAATTATTTTTATTTTTTTTACTGGAAAGCACCAAGCCAAACTCAAAATCTCCCCTCCGTCGGTATTGTATTATATAGATGTTACTGGAGTGTCTGTCTTTGGTGTGCTTATGATGTACAGGCACAGTGTGTAATGTTAAACACTTCACTATGAGTCTATTGGTTTACTGATGAACAGAAGTGGTACACACACAACTGTGTATGGAGCTTTGAAGACTTTTTTTGTTCTTGTTCTCCATGAATAGGAGAGCGTAGAGAGCTGGCTGGGCTCCTGGCAGTGGCTTTGGTAGATGAAGGGGATGAGATGATGCAGGAGGAACAAAGGGAGACTGGGCAGCAGAGAAGGGTAGGTTGGATGGAGCCGGAGAGCACTGGTTTACGATCGCTTTCTCCTTCCCTCAAAGTTCCTGAAGTTGGCGGGCCTGATCTTCATCTCTGCAAACTCGATGGAGTGCTCATGACCCTTCCAGTGGAACCAGTTTACACCCTGGAGAAAAAAAACTAATTAAATGATCTTGACATATAGTATGTATCTCTTTCATATTCACATGATTCTCTTACAGGGAACTCAATCAAAAATGTAAATCTGTCTCTGCTGTATGACAGGTGAAAAAACACATACCTTGCTGTGACTGTTGTCTCCGTATCGGCCCATTATATTGACTCGATGACAGTTTTTATACCAGAAAGCTCCCTTATAAGACAACGCACAGTTGGTGACAGCTATATCGTTGTCATGATCGTAAGTTGAGAATGGACGGCTGTGATGATACGTCATCGAGTCACCTTTAAAAGAGCATCATCACAAAATCAGTCAGATGTTGTATGTTTACATTTGAGCATAATATACATATAGACACACACAGACACATACATACTACTGTTCATCACCTGTTTTCAAATTTGATAATAATGTCACTTGAGCTCCAAATCAGCATATTGAATGATTTCTGAAGGATCACGTGACACTCAAGACTGGAGTAATGGCTGCTGAAAATTCAGCTTTGTCATCACAGGAATAAATTACATTTTAAAACATATTAAAATAGAAAACATATTTTACATTTGATTAATATTTCACAAATTTGTACTGTATCAAATAAATGCAGCCTTGTTGAGAATAATAATTGAATAATTCTTTCAAAATCATAAATAAAATCTTTTTGAATGATAGTATATTATATATTATTGAATGGTAGTATATTATAAGAAATATATTAGACAAAAATAATAAAATAAGTACATTCTATATATATATATATATACAGTACACAGCATAAATGAGTACACCCCCTCTGAACAAATACAAAAGATGTATTTTCTTTATGATCACTAATACAATTCATGGAAAGATGGCAAAACTAAAATGTATTAAACATATACATAATAAAAACTGAGAAATATATGTCATTAATAGCCATAAAATAAATAAATTAGCCAATTTTGTTTAAATTAAGGATTGCAGAAATGAGTACACCCTAGATTTAATTCAACAAATGTATAATATTCTAGTACTTTGTATGCCCTCCATAATTTTGAATATATTGCTTTGACCCTTCTTGGCACGGAGTGTACAAGTTCATGAAAAATTGTCACATCTGTCCTGTTTAACTCCTGGATGATGAGCTCCTTAAATGCCCTGATCTTTATTGGGGAGTGTTGCTCAACTCGTCTCTACAGAATCCCCTACAGGTGCTCAAGAGTGTTAAGATTGAGTGCAATACATGTCCACAGAAGGTTTTTCACCTTGGGAGAATGCATACCCTCACTGTCATGTTGAAAAAATGCCCAACAATGCAGGAAACGAGGAAAGGGTAACATCTTCTGTTTCAAGTTTGTGTATTAAATTACACAGTGGTGTGGGAATTCATGACAGCATTGATAAAGCACAACTCCCTCACACCTTCAGCACTCATATATCCCTATATAAGAGCTTTACTACCACTGAACTTTACTGTGGGAACCAGGCACTTCTCACTGTACTCCTCCTCTAGCAACACCAGAACATTTTGGATGCTGTTAGATCCAAAATGATTGATTTGGTCTCATGAGACCAGAGTATTGACAAAGTCCCTTTAAGACAAGTCATTTCACTCGGCGGCCATCTTTGAAACGCCTCTCGGGCATGCAAGTGCAACTCCTATCTCTTTGAATGGGGAAACATCAAATTCTCCAAAGCTGTTTGCCAAGCTTTCGATTAAATTTCATATTTGTAATTACCAATGAAATCTGACAACAACTGTCTCATAAATTTTGTTTCTAAATGCTCGAATCATGACAAAAAAACAGTATTTTTCAGACTGGATCAAGCTAATGCGCATGCGCAGACCTAAATGCGCGTCTCTTGTGCCTCATTTCGGAGGCGAGCGTCTGACTGTTTCTATAGAAACCGGTGCTTCTAACGGCCGCTGCAGTGATGCGATGTCTTTACCAGTCGCGATTGGCCCTTATTTAGAAGGCAGGACTTATTCCGCCATATTGCGCGTTGCACTTTCTCCCATTTAAAACAATAAGAGTGACACGTCTTGTGTTATTCTATAGTCTTTGGTATTGATTCCCAGAATCTATATTTTGTAAATATGGCCTTTGGAAAGGGCTAACTGACTTTATTGTGCTTTGGCTACAGTCGGTAGTTCCAGTGAGAACAACAACCATGCATGTCATTTCTGCAGGCTGCATCTTACTCTGTGAGATAAACAGTCACTCTTTTCATAGCTTTTGCTGGCTCTGAGACACTTGCTTGATATTTCTCCTGCTCTTTGTCTAGCAAAAAAATCCCTCATCACTAAATGAAAGCTTAAAATGAAGGCCTGATTATTTCAGGGGCCTTGTCATAAGTCCATTGTTTTTGAATTTCTGTGTTACTTTTGCTATTTTTCACACTTAAAACAATGATTTGGTAATCGTCTTGTACCACTGTCCTCTTTTGTGCTAAGAAATAAGTCTCCTGACAGTTCTCTCCCAAGTGATTCCATTGTTGTCAGCATTAAGTCTGAGAATGATTCAGTGGGCTATATAACACTTTTAATTGTCAAGAAATTACTTCTCTTTAAATGTTTTGGTATACACACACACACCGTTTTTATATATAATATATTAGGCAAAAAATGAGAGAGGGATCAAAGACTTTACCTGCAGTGCCGCTGTATCCTCCAACATGGACTTTGTAGCGAGTGCGTGGTTCAGAGACTGAAAACTTGTCATATTGCGCATATGCAGACTCTCCCTTATCTCTGAGGTCCACACGCAGCTCATACTGCCCAGAGGAGGTGATCTTGTGGAGGTTAGAGAGACCTGCAGACACAAGCAATGCAATTTGTAGTCCAATATGCTCAAAATTTCACCATATCATAATACCTTTGGGCCTCTATGCTTAGGGCAATATTAGCAATTTGACATGTTAGCACAGATATAAACATACCCAGCCAGAATTCATCGTTCAGGTCACCAAAGCCTGCAGTGTAGTTCTTCCAGTTTCTGAAAAACTCCACTCTACCACTCTGCCGTCTCACAAACACCTGCATGGAGGTACCACAATATTAAAAAACTTCTCTAGGATCAGAACAGCGAATCTTTCTATCCTGCATGTAATCTGAGAAAAAATTACTCACAATCCAGCCGCCTCCATCAGTGGTCATATCGCAGTAGACCTGCAGGGGCTGATTCTCATCTCCACGCTGGTAAATAGTGTACAAGCCTGAGGCTGTGTCTCCATTCAACAGAGCCTGCGAGCAGTCTTTAGGGTGCTTGTACAGCACTCCAACTGTGATAAAAAAAGAGAAGTGTTTGACCAAGGGCAAGATTATTTTATTCAGTGTCTTAACAACCAAGAGTTCATAATCATGCAGTGAAGCTGCATTTCAGCACTGACACAATAATATAAAGTTTTTGGCTCACTGGTGGAGAAGACTGTAGAGATGATTCTGCTTCTCTTTGGCCCAGCGATGGCCTGCAGTTTGACTGTGTATTCTGTGGAGGCAGTCAGCTGAGACATGCTGTAATACGTTGCTGTGGGGCTTAGGACAACCTCCTGAGCCAAGAGAAGAAAACCAGGAACATACAACTATCAGTACAGCAGGATTAGACGGTGCATGTATAATCACTGTAGACCGGAAAAGTGATTAAGCTTTAAATAAACTGCTGTAAATCATCCCAAATAAACTATGCCCCGTATTTAGGCCCAAATAAACTGCTGTAAATCATCATGTTTAATGTGTAGTTATTTATTTGTGTGGGCCACTCACCTTGACAACGGCATCAGCAGACTCAAAGCTAAGGATATACCCGCTGATGTCTGCTTTTGGTGGCTTCCATGTCAACATGGCAGTTTCTGTTTGAATATTACTGGCACCCAGATTCTGAGGGGCATCAACATCTGTGACAAAGGGTATTTTGTTATTTGCCTTATATTAATGGTTAATGCAATACAAAAGAGCATATACTGATAACTGGCCATCCCCACTATGTGCTAGGCATTGTCATATTAAGATTATATGTCATGATCTCTTGATGCTGACAATGTGTATGGATATTTCTTAAAGGGTTGATATTTATTAAAACTAAGAGCTTTTAACTTTTATTGATTTATTTTTAGTTTTGTTATATGAAGGTCACATTATGTATAGATGCAGTTTTTGTTTTAGCCCTTTTTCAAAACCCAGACTTTCAAATTCCATCATAAAAATATGAATTATTTACTATATTTAAAAACTATGAGTGAAATAAATATTTCAATGGTTATTGAATGAAAAAATTCAATTTTCATGAAAGGTGAAATATTCTTATGAACTGAATATTTTTTTTATCATTGACAATCAAGCTGATTCTGTGAAGTGTAAATATTATTTAATTGTATGATTATGTTTAAATATTAATGTAAATTTTTAAATTTTTAAATTTAATTATTCAACATGCTAGCTATGAAATTAGTTTTAGTAAGATAATCTGGCCCTTTTATTCCAAAAATGTTTAAAATGTAATTTCCACCACATAAAACCATTAGACAAAAATGTAATGGAAATGACACTGTGGTGGAATAAGAAAATAAATGACAAAATTCATCCATGATGCATGTACTGTAGATCCGCTGTTGGACATTGTCAGTGGAGGGAAAAGAAAGGTATTGTAAGGGATTTTTTTTTTCTTTGTAAAGTGGTCACCATGTATTTTTGCCCAGTAGGAAGATATGTCAGAAGCTGTGCTGTTTTACTTTACAACAATAAAATATTTTCTTCTATGAGTATGCTGAAGGGGTGGATTATGGAATCCACTGCCGCTTCAATATATATCTTTTAAGTTATAAACCAACATTTAAATTATTTGAAAGACTTCTTCAACATATGTTAAAGCATTTCTTTTTCTTTTCAAACACTAGAAAATAATTTTGAATATTGTCTGTACCTCTCACTGAGAGAAAATATTGTTATCTGTAGACAAAAATACTGTTATCAGTATGTTTTGGGAAAAATTCCTGCTCAGAGCAGAGCTCAGATCAACTTCAACCTTGACGAAGCTGTGAATCATGTGTATCTATGTATGTGCACTAAATGTTCTGTGCAGGTCCTTTGTACTGGTGGACAACTGGCACTCTGCTTGAGACCAGCAGACTCCATGTCATGACCCCAAAAGGACATCCAGTACCTAAATCCAGAGTCCCCTCGTCTGGAGATCTGTCCATGTGTGGAAGATTACCAAATTTGTCTATTTTTCTTAGCCAATCAGAATCATTCAACCTGAAGTAATGACGTAGTTAGTATACTCTTGTTAGAGTATAATTATTGTGGAAATGTGAATGTACGCAGAGCGGCCTACGAACTCCTTGTGAGACTTGAAGCTGGCTTCTGCAGATGAAACTGCAAGCTATTCTTCAGTAAAATTTTCTTCAATTTATTATTTTTTAAACTCTAACTCCGGGTCTTTATTCAACATATCTGCTCTTTTGGGTCTTTAACTGTAAAATTCCCCTACAATACAGACGTCTTGTGGTGTTTGTGTGCACAGGTGAGCGAGCGTTCACCTTACCTGTGGTGAACTCTGTGGTGGTTGCAGCACTCTTGGCCGCCTCTCGGACTGCATAGACTTTAACGGTGTATAAGGTGGCGGGTGTAAGGGAGCTCATCTCAAACTCCACAGTGTTCCCAGACACCCTTTCCATCACTGGAGCCACTGACAAAGAACAAAATACACAATTGAGACTCACTGCTCTATTGTTTTAGTCTGTAGTGCCTGAATCAGCCTTCCCTCAAGAATAATGAATGACAGTCTGAGTTGAGTTACCACTGTCTGCGCTGTAAGTGATGACATATCCGTCCACAGTAGCGATGGACGGCTGCCACAGCAGCAGGGCTTCGGTGTCAGTGATGTTGACTGCTGTCAGGCCGCGTGGCTTATCCAGGGCTGAGGGCCAAAAGATACACACAGAGACATGAGAGAAGCAAAAACTCACAACTTGGAGTCGATTACTAGGCTTCTGCCAGACAGAAAAGCAAAAGACTTTCTAATAGGCTTATTGTACAAACTAAAGGTGATGATACATGGGGCAACTTTTTGAGCAATGTTGCTGGGCAATGTTGCCATCAACGGGCAACCTGATGAGACACAGGGCAACTAATTAGGGCAACAGACAGTTGGCAGGGCAGCAACTAATCAGAGAGGAGCAAATCTATTGCCAACCCAATAAATACTTTATTATAAACACTTGTTAGGCACTTTATTTCAACTTTTCAAATATTCTTTTCATTTTTATAAAAAATAAATGCCTTTCCGATCTGATTTGTTATAGGAAAAGGGAGCGAGCGAGTTCAGCAAAAGGCGGATTCGAACCCGCGTCGATCGCATCAAAAGCTACATTCATGTGTCATACGTACTTCAGCCTACGCTATTACAGACGTTAGACAAATTCTGTATTTTTAGTATTTAACTGAAAACATTCGATGACATTTTAAGCATTATATGAGGTAAATTCCCTGTTTTGGGTTGACGCATGACAACTTACTAGCGTAAAAAGATATACTGTAAGTTCACACATCTTTTCTCCGCTCCACTGCCGCTGAGAGGCCGCCATCTTGTTTGAATTTTTTCTGAAATCTCCGAACCGGTCACGTGATCGGCTGCTAACGTTATGATTGGAGGATCTCAAAAAATTGCCCACAACCAATCTAACGTATCCAGATACACATTTGTTGCTCATTCTCAGTGGGAAAGTGCTCAAAAAGTTGCCCCGTGTATCATCACCTTAAGGAGAGGTCGATTACAAACCAATCTAATCAACTATGAATATGTTTAAAAATTATTTCATCAATTATTAGTTATTTTGTAATATACTCTGACAGCAACATAGTGTCGGCCCAGATCCGGCCCGCGTCTAATCCACGTGTACCAGATGTGGGCCGGATCTGGGCCACACTATGTTGCTGTCTGGGTATTAATTCGTTTATAATCAATTAAATTAAATTAATAATTATTCACAATTTTAATTATTTATAATCAATTAATTATATTAAATTATTAAATGAAATTATTTTATATGCATGAACAATTTAATAATTACAAATTCTTATTCACTACTTTTGGTGAGAGCTTTCTTGTTCCACAAACTATAAATGATGATGCAACTCATGAGATTATTATAATATTAGAGTGAGACGTACCTGTTGTGACCCTATCAGATCCTGGTTCACTCTCCTCCAAGCCCTTCACAGCAAAGACAGTGACCTGGTAGGTCACTCCAGGGGTCAGATTAGGCAGCATGGCTTGAGACTCTCCTCCATCTACTCTCAGTGTCATAGGGCTGCCTGCAGAGGGAGACAGAACACTGGAATAAACTAGAAATAGCTTTTTTCACTAGAGGGCAGCATTGTCTGTGATTGATTGGCATGGTGATGTGCAAAAATACTCTGCTGATAGATAAAACAGTGTGGCTTGATTGATGATATGCACTGATAGATTCACATAACTGAAGATGGCTTGATCTAAAAACCTGCACAGATCACTGAGAGGCCAAAAGGACAATATAGGACTTTAGGGGGACATCTCTTGAATTCAATCAATTATTATGCCAAGAAGGCAGTCTAAGAGAATTTCCTCCTCGACTTATGCAATATATTATGCAAGACATAATTTATGAGAAATCATAAACTGAAGAAGTACAAATAATAATATGATTTGCCAACAGGCAGCCATCCAAATGCCTTGAAAACCACACGGTAAAGTCTCACTTTCTGAAGATGGCCTGTGTGTCAAAACAATGACTTGGAGAATGCTTTGCTTTTATTTCCAGACCAAAAGCGCCAAATGTGCAATAAACAGTACCAAGGTTGTACTTTTATTTTTATTTTTAAGAAATTAATTTTATTCAGAAAGGACACATTAAAGACATTTATAATGTCGCAAATATTTCTATTTCATATTAATGCTGTTCTTTTGAACTTTCTATTCAGCAAAGAATCCTGAAAAAAGTATCACGGTTTCCACAGAAATATTACGCAGTACTACTGTTTTCAATAATCAGCATATTAGTATGATTTTTTAAGGATCATGTGACTCTGAAGACTGGAGTAATGGCTGCTGAAAATTCAGCTTTACCATCACAGAAATGAATTGTATTTTACAATATATTAAAATAATATAAACCAGTTATTTTAAATTGTAATAATATTTTTGATCAAATAAATGAAGCCTTTGGAGAGCATAAGAGGCTTCTTTCAAAAACATAAAAAACTCCAAACTTTTGAGTGGTAATGCATACTGTATAATTATAAAGTAACAATACTAAAACCATAATGACCACGTTACTTACCACCCTGAACAGGTACATAGGTGACCCGATAGCTGTCTACATGGGTACGGGGCATAGTCCAGTGAACAGTAGCCGATGTATCAGTCACATCAGAAAAGCGTATCCCCTTGGGTGTACCTAGACCTTGATAGAAATGACACACACACAAGCAGCACAACAAGAATGAAATGTTAAAAAAAATTTGTTCAAGCATTTAACAAATAGGAGTTAAAAAGATTAATTTCTTTTCCCAGAAATTAATTCCAAGTAATTTCAGACCATAAGAGAAAATATGATGGTAAGTAGAAACTTCTTGAACTACCCCATTTATCCTGTTGAACCTCAGAATCTCGCGTAACATATGCAAGAAGATTAACTTGGACACAATAGTGTGACATGCCAACATCAGACACAAGTGGAAAATGAAGCCCACTAGTATGAAGAAAAATTGCCAGAGACAGGCATGCAACAAGGATAAATACACAAAATAGTTGGTCTTGCTCTGTAAATAAAACCATCGATGACACAGCAAATAGAGACAGAAAAAGTAAGACTGGTGAATGAGAGAAGACTTGGATGATCCTGTGTTGTTAATGAAAGACTCTTGAGCTACTCTGTAGACAAAATAATAAAGAAAACAATGAGTGATTAAATTTTGTTAATTATGGTAAAGTCTGTAATGGAAAAATGAAAAAGGTTTGCTGTGGTGGTAAGTTTCCATTTTTCATGTTATAAGTTTTGACCAAACCAAGTGAACATTAAAACATTGAAAAAGAAGAAAAGAGTTAGTGGTTCTTCCACCAGTGTCTCTTAAAAATCCAATACCTGTTTGAGCTACAGCCAAAATGGACTGGAATTTCCGTCCCAAAATGATCCCAAAGAGCTCGATTTCATAGTCTGTATCTTCAATGAGACCTGTCACTGCTTCTGTTCGCTTGTCTCCAGATACACTAATCTGTTGTGGTTGGCCCAGTCCATTAGAATCGACGACTTTGAGGGTGAATGTATCAAAGACGCCCTCCGGTGCTGTCCATGTCAGTTTAAAGCTGTGCGGTGTGATGTCCGAGACCAAAAGATGTTCCACTTCAGGTTCAGCTTCTGGTTGACAAAATAATAAAGTTGTTCTTCCTCTGTAAACTCTGTGAAATGTACTTAGAAGATATTAAATGACCAAGAGGGTCCCAAAACCCATTTTTCTTCTTTGTGGTGTTTGTTAGAGACAATACAGCGATTATGTTATTCATGCATGAAAATAGCCAATTGTTCAGTCATCTATCAGTTGTTCCTGTATCTTTGGCAGGTGATGCTGAAATCAGTGAGCCAGTAAATTTAATTTACATATTTGGATTAGAATATGGAATGAGATCTGTTGGTTAGTAGAAAAAAAAATTGACATTGATGAATTTTCCACCATTATATTAGGTTCCACCATCATAATTGTATTGTCATATAATAGCAGTCATGCAGAGTTCAAGACAGAGCTGTTCCAGGACAATGACATATCCATAATAATCAAATTGACAGAAGGGCTCATCCTGGAAATGCATTTTTCATCTCGTTTTTACCTGAACTTGCAAAAAGTCCACTGACAATGAACGATATTCATCTCTAGAGAAGCAATTGTTGTGTTAAGGATATGTAAAACAAAACAAAAAAACCCTAAAGCCTCAGGGATGTCTTGACCACATAGGCAATGTATTGTATTTTCAACAATAGCCTTGTTTGTGCCAGAATATGGTCCAGTTTTAATATACTGTGGTTTTCTCTTCATCGTGTACCAAGAACCAGTTACTGCCTTACGCATATTTCTTGACTTTACTTTAGAAGTAGATTATAGCACCATAAATTCAGTTGATTAAGATTTATCTTTTTTTTTTTTTTTTTTACTTGATCTGAAGGAGGAGGGCGATCATGTTAATTTGTTATAATAACTTGACCTAATTAAATATGTTAATGCACATAAGGCTGTCCTTAATTTGACATTGTAACTTTTAACTCTGCTCAGTCTAATTTCTATAGGCAGGTCAGAAAGTCAGAAACAAAGATGTCCAACAATCCAGCAGCCAGGCTCTTACTGTATAATTTATTTACAAATGCAGATGGGACCAAGAAAAAGAAAAACATCTGCAAACATTCAAATAAAAAATTTAAAAGAAATAAATATATAGTTTATATTAAAAAGGGGGGATGGGGTCAAGAGAATAACCATGATTGATTATATTAATCTGATCGATATATATGTTCATGTTACTAATTATGGAAATGGATTGGAAATTCAGTAAAAATATTATACTGAATTTTGAGATCATAAATGTTCAAAAAACAATGTAATATTGGTCCAAAACGACAAAGCCTTAACAGAGCCTTGTTGTCCTAAACTAAACTTTTAAAAGAAAAGAAAGAAAGAAAAAAGATCCTTGACCGGACTGAACCTCTTCTTCCTCTAAAGCTCTGGATGATGTGAAACAGAAAAGACATTTGTTGAATGTGGAAAAGTGTTGGAAATGAAAACCAGCGAGGACAAATCCCGTGGAGCTGTCCCTCTTCATTAGCACTGTTCACTTGTTTAAGAGTGTCAGCAGTGTTTGAGGCATTTCAAGAGTACTAACATGTGCTCTCCAAGGATCACTTTCATCTGACTGGCTTCTAAGTCTCTCTGATTTGACAAAGAGGCATCTGTTTGTGGAGGTGGAAAAGGCGCCAGCTAACCTACAGAAACAAGGTCTGGAAGCAGTAATTCTACAGCAGGCAGCTAAAACCTCTGAGGGGGATATCTGTGTTGACACAGCTAAACATTACAGCAGGGAAAAGCTCACCAACTCTAAAGTGAAAACTACAGAACTTTCTGTAAATATTGTACTTTTTCTGATTTTAAAAGCTTGTATTACTCAGTAGAACAGAGTGAGGC
The DNA here is from genome assembly GCA_003731715.1 of Anabarilius grahami. NCBI lineage: Eukaryota > Metazoa > Chordata > Actinopteri > Cypriniformes > Xenocyprididae > Anabarilius > Anabarilius grahami. The sequence goes on from RJVU01073043.1 coordinate 6,370,940, forward strand.
AAGAGTTCATGGGTCATGTGACATGAATAGAGAGGAGGTTAACAGAAATCCAATCAGTTCCCCTTCTCCTCAGCCTATTTGCATGCAGACTTGAGAGACTGCTACAACTGTGGCCCCTGCAGCCACTGGCTGATAAACGCCAAGAAAATGTGTGAAAGTGAGGCATAAGAATGAGAAGTAGCGCAGGGTCAGAAAACTGGGCGTGCATACTGAAAAGATCCTTCACAAGAAGCGACAAAAACTCCTCAGGATCACTTCCATGGCAGTACACCCCAGCCTAGTCACCCACTCTATTCGCTGACTCTCTGAGGGGGGGGCAAAACTTTGGTATGCGCCTAATAAATGTATGTTTGTTACAATACAACTCGTTTGGTTTGCTGGTAGACTATAAATGCCACAAACCAAATGATTTAAATTGACTCACCAACAGTGTGAATTGAATGCTGCAGTCAATTAGAATGAAAAAGCCATCATTAGTCTAACTTTGTTTTGCCTATTACACACAAATGTATCAGTGATGACAGACAGAGGTCATTTACTGCACCTGCAGGCTGTGCTGGTGATTATGCAGACCTGAATGTGTGGTGTAGCATTATGATGCTGTGCAGGTGTGCTCTGAATGTCAGCATACTTCAACATAATTCAGCAGACCGGAAGAGTGCCGACATTTCACAGAATCTGCAGCTGACTTGTAAGAGGCTTTGTGGGGGTTTTTTTTGTAGCGCTTTGCAAATTTGAGAGATGATCTGCATCTGAAATCACATACTGTCAGAGTATGTACTGCATTTAAGAATGGCCATTAATAAAGTATGTTCTACAAGTACGCATGTGTGTAGAATGTATAAAATCCAGACTATATCAGCAATCTTGGTATTGTCATGTGACTTATGACATCAGCCGCTGCTCCCTGTTTTTTATGGATATTCACAAGTTCACACTTACAAATATTTAAATAGAATAAAGAGTATGCATGTTTGGTGCACTGTCCGAGGAGAGGGCTCCGAGCTCTGTATTTTGGCCCGAGTATATATATATATATATATATATTATATATATATACATATAGGCCTCCTCTCATGCTGATTGGATAGATCATTCGAATGTGTTCCCCCCGAACTTTGTTAATAAAACATAATTTGTATGATGCCCTGCGGATCATATGTTTTATGAATACTGTTTATTTTGACATATTACATTGTATGTATTGCTTTTCACATACTACATAGGGAAGTAGGCATAATCCGATGCTGGGGATTATTCTGGAATCAGTCATGGATGAGGCTATGAAACGGAGGCCTAGCTAGTAAGAGCTGTGCAAGTAAACCTCAGTCCCCTGTCCTAAAAAGGTGCACTAGCAACTGATGCTAGAGGCTGCATGTTTAGTATCTTTGTTAGCGCACCTGCCTCCCTTGCCAGAAACGCGGGTTCAAATCTCGATCGGAGTGGTGCAAGTAGAACCAGCTGCATTACACTACCATTCAATAGTTTGGGGTCAGATTTTTTTTTGTTTTTGAAAAAGTCTCTACCATGGCTGTATTAATACAGAAAAAACAGTAATATTGTGAAATATTATTACAATTTAAAATACCTGTTTTCATAAAAATGTAATTTATTCCAGTCTTCAGTGTCACATGATCCTTCAGAAATCATTCTAATATGCTGATTTGGAGCTCAAGAAACATTTCTTCTTATTATCAAACAGTTGTGCTGCTTAATATTTTTCTGGAAACAGAACTTGACTAGAGAGTTCAAAAGAACATCAATTATTTAAATAAAACATAATAACAATAAATTATTAATAATTATTTAACATATAATATGTATCTGTACTGTAACTTTTGATCAATTTAATGCATCCTTGTCGAATACAAGTATTAGTTTCTTTAAAAAATAATACTAATAATAATCCTACTGATTCCAGACTTTTGAACGGTAGTGTAGTAGGGATGTAGGCATATTCAGACTAGGATTTCTTCTGGAATTAGTCATTTTTGATGATGCTGCATTATATTTGTTATTTAGTTGACAGTGCCCAAATATTTACTTAACGTTCTATATTAATAGTGGAAAATAAAATAAATACCTTTAAGTAGTAGATGATAGATGGAGAGATGAAAACACTAAGAAGGCTACAAAAAGCTGGCTAAAATAAAATAAAAATGTGTTAGTATCAATTCAACATGTGATGTGATAAAATAATTGCTCATTAAAAGAGACAAAAGGTTAGTCTGTATTGCTGCTTGAGGCACAGCATTTGATCCAAAGACTGGAAAAGAAAAGATGCCAAAAAGAAAACCAAGCTGGTCCAAAACTTGGTAATGATACCTGTGATGGCTTCAGCAAAGACAGGATCTAAGAGATCTCCCTTGTACAGCCCATACAGTGTGACCCTGTAGAAAGTACTAGGGGAGAGGTCAGTGACAGCCAGGCTAAACTCCTGGCTGGATAGTGTGTGGTTCTGGCCATCAGATAAGCCATCTGGGTCAGACACTTCAATCAGAAAGCCCTCAACCTCTCCTCTCTCCAGTTCCCAGGACACACTGAAGCTATCCCAGGACACATCAGAGATGGTGATGTTTCCCACCTGAGGCTTCTCATCATCTGGATGACAAACAGATCAGAAGATAATTATTTTGGCAGGAAAAAGTACATTTTGGAGAAGAGCATCATGGGTAATTGTGAGGATGGTCGTTTTTGTTGCTTGGAGTCAATTGTATTGATGTAAAAACAAAAAGGCCTGTAAGCTAAAAACAAGACATTAAAAAAAATCCACAGTGCACCATGTTTCACATTACTCAAAAAAAGGAAAAGCATTTTAACAATTAAAGAGTAAAAATCCATGTTATGAGCAAGTCGAGCAACAATAAACCACTTAATTTGTTACTCCTAACAAATTCATCTCCATCTGTTCCAAACAGAACAGGAACATCTGCCCATGCAGTGAAAAAAAATACACACAAGTAATAACTTTCAGAAAGTTGTAGTGACAAACAAACAAATTTGCAGTCATTTCTCTTACAACCTATTAACATCCAAGCACCAGCTTGCTGAGACAGCTTCGGTATTAATGGCCCTGAGAAAAGCCATTAATTTTTGAAGGTCCTGCCTAGCCTGCCTGAGCAGAGGTACGCTGAACACTTCAAACATGGGAGGCAGCCATGCAGCGCGGCGCAGTGCAACCTATAATTGAACATCATTGTGCATTGTCAGCATTCGCAGGCAAAGTGGGGGCAGATAGCTAGGAGATGCACGGTGGGCTAACCATTATCCTGTCTATGCACATTCAAGAGGGCAGAAACGTGGCGTGCAAATAGGGTGAGAGACAATGGGGATGAAGTGAATGACCTTCCCAGGCATTAGGGCCGCTTGTTGCTTTTGAAATCTGGAAATGAAACAATACGAAGCTGTCAAACAGCAAAACAACTCATTGATCATCTCGTGCCATTCATGGGAAGTGAAATTTAGTCAAATTGTTTCATTTTGCACACTTATTCAATAGAGTTCTTTCCAGTGAAAAGCGGCCCATGCAAGTCTGAGAAGTGGCCCTCACTGCATGCAGACAGGAATGGAAGGAGGTAGAATAAAAGAATGGCTTTATTGCTGTGAGATCCTTCGGCCACAAACACCTCAAGGGCGTTTGGATAAAGCCATTGTTGGACGCATACACAACACTTTTTGCTCTACATAGACACCACTGTATAAGCTTTAAGACATGCATGTTTTTTACACCATAAAGTTGCGATCACATTTACCGTTGTCACAAGTGAAATCCAATCATTTCAATAGGAATCCATGCAATTAGGTATTTTGAGTGAGGGCGAAAGTTTTTCCAATGCAGATTATGCAACAGGTTTATGTTGGTTACACAGATTCGCCACACTGACCAACTGCCTGGTTTAAAAATGACTTCTGTCTGAGCTGTGCTTCATACATCACTATACTATTTTTTAAATTTCGCTAATGTGACCGCACCTTAACACAAGATAGCGTAACTACTATGTGCATGCATGCATATGACTGTTTGCTCTCTCCTTTTTGGCCTGGTTATGTCCTCATATGTTTCCTTTAAGATCTCAGTCATCAGATATACACATCTCCATGTTACAAGCTGAAACTCTTATAATAATGCCAGGGAAGCATTTAGTGAACAGAAGAAAGCCAGACCTAGAGCTCTCCCTGCCCCCCACCTTCCCCAATCCTTTGGGTCTGAGGGAAGTGTATGCCCATGTTTGTGTGCCGTGTCTAAGACCGATAATGGCTGCTGAAATAAATGCATTGGGATTATAGTGCTGGTGATTTCAGAGACAACATTTTAACAGGCGGCTCAGCATGTGTCCTATTTATCAGTCCGCCCCACAGTTCATTGTGGTCAAATCACGCAAATCCAAAAGGGGAGTGGGCTCACTCTGATGATTATCACATGAATGAGCTTTCTGTGCGTGTGTGAGAGTTTGAGTGTGTGTGTGTATTTGGGATCTTGAGAAACACTATATCTGTTGTCTTGCCTTGGCGACCAAAGCAAACAACTGATGCTATATTTTGAAGCTCCTTGGTTTTAGTTAATGATTACAATGTTATATAAGCAAGAACATTTTGGTAACAAAGTTCTGGAAGTTAAGTAAATGGCATCCTGACCACAGTGATTTTGGATTTCATTGGTTTTTCTATAAAAAATAAAACAAACCCACATGTCATAAATGAGGGCAGAGAATAGGGATATTAGGCTTCAATTTCCAGTGCATTGTGGCATACTGACAATATTTTGAGATTTTTATAGAAGTCTTCTCAAGATAAGGAGCTACAAAATATTAAATTCAAATTCACAGAACAACGACTGCAGTATCTTCAAACTCCAAAAGAAATATTGACACTTATAGAGGAAAATAGTGAAGATAATAAATTCCAGAGTTGCTCCTCAGTGGCCTGCTGAATAAATGTTTTGGATTATACGAATTAGATTTAAATCATATTTTTTAAAAGCTGATTTCATGATCCAAACCAATATTGCTTTTGTCATTCTAGAAGCAAGAGAAAAGGGGATGTGAAGATGCATTCTGAATATATCAATGAAAATGTAATGATGCATTCTAACCTGTGGATGCTGACAGGGTAGCTGGCGCACTCATCTTTCTTCCTCTTTTGGCAGTCAGGCTGATGGTGTACAGCATGCCAGGGTTCAGGTTACTCAGAATGTAGGTATTGACAGCACCAGGTACCTCCAATTCAGTTCTCTCGCCATCCGCGGACGCAAACACTAGCTCATAGGTGTCGATTTTGGCGACCGGCCTCCTCCAAACAAGTGTCAGTGTGGTCTCTGTGGTCTCACTTACTTGAAGGTCTTTGGGAGCATCAAGATCTAAGAGGACAGGGACATTACATTAAAGGATTGGTTCATAAAAAATGACAATTCTGTCATCATTTACTCACCCTCATTTTGTCCCAAACCTGCATGAGTTTCTTCCATTGAATACAATAGGAGAAGAAACTGGATTGAAGAAACTGGCTGCTTATTTACATGCAATTACAATGAATGGGAGTTCAATTCAAATTCAAAACAATGAGACACGAACAAATGGAAAAGATAAATTTTCACTTAATCACAAGTTACATTATTGTTCAGTTTGTCACACAAAGGTTTCAGAAGGCATAGTGGTAATATGGAGCATTTTTATGACACATGATAACTTTGATATGGTGCTTTTTGTCATTTTGATACTTGACAGCCCCAGTCCTCCTTTCACTTTTGACATGAGAGTGAGTAAATTGTTTGTTTTCTGAACTATTCCAACTATTGAACTATTTCAGAATTATATGTCCTACAATGTAGCTTTATTATGACAGTAGATCTCACATGAACTTTCAACTCAGCTTCAATAAATGTACATAAAACACCTGTGAGTTAATGACCATTTTGTTAAATCTTACCAGTCACGGCATTGGTCGTTGCAGGCAAACTCTCACGCTCTTCCTTAATGGACGTCACTCCCATTCCATACTCAGTCCCGGGCCTAAGGCCTAAGAGAAAACCCAACAAAAATAACTTCTCTCAAATCATCAGACAAAACGAAACCATTAATCTCTCACATTGGTTGTCTTTGGAACCTCCATGGTAGGCAATTGTTTTCGTACTAGCGACAGCACGGTCTAAATTTCATCTCTGCGCCATATCAATCTAATGCCTTTCAGTGGCCGTATCAAAGAGCTTCTCCACAGGCCAGAAACAATATTTACCATCATACAAGAGATTCTCTGATCCCCACAGCCCCTGTTCATAAGAGCCCTTAGCCCAAATCCCACACTTTACCCCTCTTAATGTCTGTATTGGCTCCTGTAGAGGTCACTGTGCAGGAGTCCTCCAGCATGAAATTACGCCTAATGCAGAGGAAGCTCATTATCAATAAAATCACAGGCGTGACGGCAATTACAGATAATAACTGTGTGAAAGAGACAACTAGTGAGATGTGTGTGTGTGTGTGTGTGTGTGAGAGAGAGAGAGAGAGAGAGAGAGGCTCTGCGTTATTAGTCGAACAGATCGTCTGCCTTATTTACAGGGAACAGGCCTCCCAAGGACAAAGGAGCAAACCAGACAAAGAATCTATTATCCATTTTGAATATATTTTTTTCTCCCAGCCATGATAATCCCTGCTTGCGGTAACACATGGTTGTAGAGAATAAGAATTAGCACAGGAGATTGCCTCAAAGCGCAAGTGTATAATAGAAGTGCTGCTGCGACCAAGAAAGCCTCCACTTTCCCTTTTTGACTGGGATTTTCACACTGAAGCACCAGTGTTACTTCATTTAAAGCATGAATAAGGCATTATCAACAAAAAGGGTAGCATCTCATTCTCCTTTAGTCATGTAAACATTTAACGCCACTAAAACAAAGGCACTCATTTGGAAATAAGTGTTAAATAGTACAAGTATGGAATAAAAAGACCTACAGTAGCTTTATAATTGTTTTAAATCCTTTTTGAGGATGCTTTGTGAAAATATGACTTCGAACACTTCAACATCTGAGAACTAAATTTGGATACAAATGGTTTGGACATGCATATGGGTCATTTTCAAGTAATAAAATAAAATGGGTTTACTGAAAACTACTCCAGTGTCTGGTGCGCACTGCAGCTGAACCTAATATTTTCCCCCTCTTTTTGTTTTCACACATAGTTTTTAATCTCTATGATCTGTTTGTAATTGATGTGGTTTGTAATCTCTGGAGGGGAATTATTGTGTAATTCAAACTGGACTCTCACCAGTGATTTTAGCCTGAGTGGTGTCTTTCGGGCCGCTGGGGAAGACCAGTTCTCCGTGCTCCCCTCCAGAAAGTGGGCCGTATTTAACACGGTAATTGAGGACGTTGGCTATGCTGTTTTTCCATTCCAGAGTTATACTCTCATCTGTCTGTTCAACTGCCTTGAGGTGCTTTGGGGCATCCAGGTCTGAAACACATCAACATGTGGATGAAAGAATATGCTTCTTGTAAACTTACGGTTATCCTCCAGGGCATGACAAACACAATTGCTTCAATGCAGGTCTAAATACACCACAATTATCAGTAGACCTGCTAAAGCAGACAATTTTCCCTTTATGATGTTCTGAAAGCATTTCTAGAAGTTGAAAGGAGTTTGTACCTGTGGTGAAGGTCTGATAGACAGGAAAGCTGGTCATCTCTCCCCTGCGGGCCATGAGAGAGACCTCATACTCAGTGTCAGGATATAGTTCAGCAAGATGGTACTGGGTATCCATGGAGGAAAGCTCGACTGTGTTCTTATCCAAATCTGTGCTTGGGGCATAGGACACGGAGATCCCATCCACCTGAGCGACAGGCTGAAACCAGGTGATGAGAGCTGTAGTGTCCGTCACATCACGCACATCCACCTGGCTGGGAGCATCAATCACTGCGGATGAGAGGAGAGGTCTGTGACAGCTGGGAAAAAAAGCTACAGAATAGGAAAATTTATACAAACAGATGATCTAAAACAGCTGCTATATACTTTTTGATATCAAGGAACATCAAATATGGTGATCGCCCACATAAAATATAATGCCAGCTATACATTTTTAATTAAAAAGACCCATTTATACAATGTAAGAAAAATATAAACTCTCATTATTTATTTAATTTTAATTAATGAATTGTGTTTCATATTTTTACAGTGCTTAAACCAAAATGGTAAATAATAGTAAATGAAATGCAAATAAAATCCCCAGGGGGTCATGTTTGTAAAAAAAATACACTATTTGCTATTATACAGATGCATTCATATCTATATCCCAAGGATAAGACCTTATTTGCTATTATACAAATGCATTCATACCAATATCCCAAGGATAAGACCTGGGTATTTTACCTGTACACCATCTCCAAGACTAAGAAGAGGATAGTAAAATAGCTATTTATGTCTTTATTTTCATGGTAAAATCAGTTTTCCACATTAGGAAGTGTATTGAGAGCAGATACTTATGTGAGCGTAAGATAATATAGAGAAACTGCATGCAGCTTAGAGCAGATTTGTGCATGTGAGATGCTCCAATGCACCAGTTATCTCACGGGAGGACAGCCTCTCATGTTGCTGAGTGGTGCCTCCCACACACTGAGAGTGAGGGAGAGAACTCACTTTGAGCAATTAGTCCTCCTTTAATGCAAATCCTATGTGGCACAAGTCGAAGAAATGGAGTAGATGGAGCATTAGAGGCATGCTGGGAGATTTTTTTAGACATTTGTAAGACAGCAAAATCGGCTTGTTGTGAAGGGAAATTCTGGTTACTTGCACTGACAGCATAAGAGGCCAAAGTTATAACTGCACATATTTTCCCAATAGGGCTATAATCTGTAGGGTGTTCTAAAAGAAGCTATTGATAAAAGAGAGAGGATGTTTGGGAAATGTCAAAATGGTAACAAGTAGTATAACATTTGAGGGTAAACCCTTATCCTACAATCATTTAAAAGCAAATCTTCTAGTCAAAGAGGATGAAAAAGCATGTAATGTCCCTTTAACTGGAGATCAGAAATGTGGCACAATTCAAAAATGATAATATTGTTTAGAACGATACTTTAGTTTCATTTAGGAATATGGATATGAGTTTCATATACAGTAGAAATATGACAGTATATCACAAAAGCCATAAAACAAATGATCAAATAAAAATATATTATCCAATATCATTACTAAGACCTTAAAATGTATGACATGACACTGTTACTTAATTTGTTTAAGCCTGTTCTAAGTCTCAGTTGTAAAATTTAAGGATGCAAAATACTTCAGACCCTGTAATGAGTTAAGATTTTTTTTCATGTTTTTGAAAGAAGTCTCTAACACTCACCAATGCTGTATTTATATGATTAAGAAATATAGTGAAAACAGTAACATTTTGAAATATTATTACACTTCAAAATAACTCTTTTGACTTTAATGTATTTGACAATGAAATATATTTCTGTGATGGCAAAGCAGAATTTCAGCAGCCTCTACTCCAATCTTCACATGATCCTTTAGAAATCATATGCTGATTTGGGTCTTAAGACATTTATTATTATCACAATTAAAAATGATTGAGCTGCTTAATATTTTTGTGGAAACTGTGACACAAGATTCTTTTATGAACAGAAAGATGAACAGAACAGCATTTATTTGAAATATAAAGCTTAACTGTCACTTTTGATCAATTTACTGCATCCTTGCTGAATAAAAGACAGAATTTCTTTAAAAACAAACAAATAAAAATCTTACTAATCCCAAACTTTATAATGGTAATGTATATATTTTAGTTGATCTGGTATAGTTAGGCAAATAGCAAGTGCCATCATCTTGCAAAATAAGGTCTCAAGGAACTAACACTTACATTGCCAGTTACTCTAGCTCTCAAAATAAAATTTTTCAGTAACACTCTGCACTGCAAATAACTGCTAATTTACATAAAATGCTGACTGGTATTTCTTTAATTCCAGGTAAGACATGCTGTCTTTTCAAAATGTAAAAAAACCAAAAAAGCCTGAAAAATAGCAGCTTGGTCATGGCCGCCTGTTAATTACTGTCGACAGCTGCTTACTTGTGACAACGTTCTTGCTGGCTGGGGGTCCACGGGTGTTGTTCTTTACAACCTCAAGCTTAACTTCATACTCTTGTCCAGGTCCTAGACCAGACTGCTCAAAGGTGGTCTCAGGAGGGGTGAGAGAATTCAAAATCTCTCCATCCTCTTCTTTCTGCCATTCAAAAACAGTTTTTTTTAGTGAATTGAATTGGTGAATATATTAAATCTGAAAACAGATCGCTGATCAAAGGTTCTGTTGGTTAATAAAAGAACACCACAAATCATCAAAAAAGCAACCTTTAGGAAAACAAAGTCGAGCTCCTATGAGCTACAGGGTTATGAGAGGGTGTCCTGAGAGTAAACACTTTGGTCTTTTAGCTGATTCTACTTGGATGAGTGTTTCACTTCACAGTGAGAGTTATTTTGGCATTGACATCTCTAAACTTGATGTGTGAATGAGACTGCCAAGCTGTGTTTTGAAAGAGGGATGTAGGGGAGGTTTGCATGTTCTAATGGTGCTGTTTTTTAGAGTTTGCAAAAGCCCTTGAGAAAAAAAAAAGCATTACAGAGACAATAACAGTTCTGTGGCACATGGTCACTCATGCTGTTGCCAGGAGCTTCTTAGAGGGTATTGTCTTGCAAAACCGCAGACTTCTCGACAGTAGCTTTTTGCTTAGTGGCACCACTCAGCTATTTTCCACTGGACGCCTTTGGAGCTTCTTATTTTAAACTATGACTTGCAAACAGAACAGTCCTTTTATATTACAACTTTAAGGAGGGCAACGATACACATTTGGATCATAGCCCTATGAGTGATGCCAGGACACTTACTGTGTTTCTGAAGATAAGGTTCCAGCTATCAAACGGGATGTTCAAGGGGTCCCACTCAACCTCTACTGAAGTCTCTCTAACCGATTTGAATTTCAGACCCTCGGGTTCAGGGAGATCTGTTTGTAAGATAGAGCAGCTTAGCAGAATATACTCAGGACAAAATAACAAGCAATTTTCCCAAGAATTAGATGATGTGTGACTTACGTGTGGCTATTCTGGCACTGACAGGGACACTCATCTTGCTGTTCAGGACAGCAAAGACACTGATTAGGTACTCTATGCCAGGCTCAAGCTCCTTAATAGTGGCTGTCTTCTTTTCACCAGAGACTCTCATTTCCATCTCTAAACCGCCAGGAGCAGTAGGCACATAGGTGATAAGATACTCCGTCACAAGCATCTCATTGACCCAGGCGAGGTCCACTGTTTCTGGGTTGACTTCAGTCACTGTAAGGTCTCTGGGTGGGGAGACTGTGGATTGAAACATATCAGATGATTTAATTATATAACCGCTGACTCAAAAGATAACACGCAGAACTTGGAAAATGACAACTTGATATTGTGCCACAGTTTGTGGGAAAGAGAAATGTTAAGATAAATGCTTTATCCAATGACAGTTTAATGTGCAGAGACGACTAAGCCATTCATAGGTTGATTTCCTTAAACGTGTAAACATGGCCTAATGCATAACCCATTAGCTCAAACAATTATCTGAGTTTGGGGAGGAACTATGGGTTTGTCTGACCAATGGCAGATAGGGAGGAGTGTTCGGGAAACCTGTTTGAAAAATGTTATTGGTGCAAATTTTGTCTGGTGACACTTCTCATGCTACTGTTGTGACTCTCTGAAGATGAACTGTCATATAATTGTAAATAACAGTCTTTTTTGTTAATGTCACTTACATTGTAATCTTAATACACATACACCTTAAGTCATTTATATTTACACCTGCTTCATCTTTGAAAAAGTATAATAGCCAAAACTCTAAGTATAAGCTATACATGTGCAGTGTTACATATTCTGTATGAATTATAGTGACTTACTTTCAGAGCAGTCGTCGCCAGTGAAGCCTAAATCACATATGCACATTCCATTCAGGCATTGGCCTTGGTCATTGCAGTTTGCTGGGCAGGTCAGAACAGAGCAGTCCACACCAGTGTAGCCCTCAAAGCAGACACACTCTCCATCTTCACAGTAGCCACGGTCCAGACAGTTGTTGGGACACAACTTTGTACCACAGTCCTCCCCAGTGAACCCGCTTTTACACACGCACTGGCCATTTACACAATGTCCTCGGTTATGGCAGTCATTGGGGCAAGTCAACTCGCTGCAGTCATGACCTGTAAAGCCATCATGGCAAATACACTTGCCGTCTACACACTGTCCATGGTCATGGCAGTCATTGGGGCAAGTCTTGACGCTGCAGTCTTCTCCAGCAAAACCATCATGGCAAATACACTTGCCGTCCACACACTGTCCACGCCCATGGCAGTCATTGGGGCAGGTCTTGACGCTGCAGTCTTCTCCAGCAAAACCATCATGGCAAATACACTTGCCGTCCACACACTGTCCACGCCCATGGCAGTGATTGGGACAGGTTTTAATGCTGCAGTCTTCTCCAGCAAAGCCTTTGTGGCAAACACATTTGCCGTCCACACATTGTCCACGTCCATGGCAGTGATGGGGGCAGGTCTTGATACCGCAATGTTCTCCAGCAAAGCCATCATGGCAAATGCACTTGCCATCTACACACTCGCCGCGTCCATGGCAGTTATTGGGACAGGTCTTGATGCTGCAGTCTTCTCCAGCAAAGCCTATTTTGCAAATGCACTTTCCGTTGACGCATCGACCACGATCGTGACAGTTATTGGGGCAGGAAAGCTCTGAGCAGTCGTCACCTTCATACCCAGCATCACAAATACACTCACCATTGATGCACTGTCCTCGGTCATTGCAGTTATCAAGGCAGGAGAGAATGCTGCAGTCCTCGCCCTCGAACCCAGGGTCACATATGCACTTCCCATTAAAGCAGTGACCTCTCTGATTGCAGTCATTGAGACAGGTGAGCTTGGAGCAGTCGTCTCCGCTGTAACCAATATTGCAGACACACTGTCCATTGACACACCTGCCATGGTGGTTGCAGTTTTTGGGGCAGGTAAGCTCCCCACAGTCCTCCCCAGTAAAGCCCTCCTCACAATAGCATGTTCCATTGTCACAGCGTCCACGGTCGAAGCAGTCGTTAGGACAGATGAGCTCGGAGCAGTCAAACCCCGTCCAAGGCTCGTCACATACACATTCGTCATCCACACAGCGCCCCCTGCCAAGGCAGTTGTTTAGGCAGTTGGTTAAACTGCAGTCTTCACCGATGAAGCCCTCCTCACAGAGGCAAGCCCCGTCGATGCACTCTCCATTCTCACCACAATCTACAGGACACAGCTCTATACTGCAGTCCTCCCCGCCAAAGCCCTCAAAGCAGACACACTTGCCATCCTCACAACGGCCTTGATCCTGGCAGAAGTTCGGGCACTCTGGCTCAGAGCAGTTGACTCCCTTCCAACCTGGCTCACACAAACAGCTGCAGGTCTCAGTGCTGTAGTTGCCACGGCCACTGCAGTAGGGTTTGGTTGTGATTTCACCTGAGAAAGAGAGTTTTAGTCATTTTTGGCTTCTGCTGAAAAACACGTTCATGCTTTTTTAGGTAGGGAAGAGAATTGTACAGTACACTGGTTGAGCTGCATGTTTTCTAATCACTAAAAAGAATTGATTTATTATGGTTTGAACACATTTTGTATATGAAACCACTTCTGAAAAATCCATTTATACAGATTTGCTTTGAGGTCATGATAAAAGACTAAGCAATGACCCGAGGTCAGCAATGACCCGTGATCGCTTGTGAGGATGAAATTAATCAAAATATCTATGTCCATGCAGTCATAGAAGGAATTTTTGGGGAGGCTGATATGTAAATTAATATTGTTCAAACAAATAATAGATTGCAGCAGGTTTGAATTTTATGTTTAGTAATAATTACGCTCATGTATACAAACTATAAATGAGATACCCTTAATATCTTTAATAAGTCTTGATAATTAATCAATATGGCCCTGTCATTCAGTCTCATGTTTTGGGATACTTAATAAATTTCATCTACATTTTTGCAAAATTTGAAAGTTTCTCTACACCACAAGCAGACTAATGTGATACAGAAAGCCTTGAATTGTTTCCTCTGACAGTTATTGGTTATGTATGTATTTAGCTTGTGCCTTTTTCTGCTGCTTTTTGGACGGAAGCAAACCGAGCTGAATCATTTGAATATTAATTTAACTGGTCAGTTAAGTAAGTGGAACCTTTTGCTGTCAGCCTCTTCTAACATTCATGTAATGATTAAAACTCATTTGGGCTACCATGTATGAAAGAAAAGTAAAAATCTATATTTTTCCATTATATGCATATGCATATGCATATGCAAGGGTCAAAGGTCACCCAAATGTTTGGTTACCTACATTCTTTAAAATATCTTATTTTGTGTTCTGCAGAAGAAAGAAACGTATACAGGTTTGGAGCAACATGAGGCTGAGTAAGTGATGACTTATTTGGAGTGAACTATCACTTTAAGTTGTTCAGCTTTGTTATGTTTCTTTTAAATACATTTGTAATGAGACTCAGCCTCCTAATGGACTGCCAAAGTATCTGTTATATTTGGCCTCACCTGCAACCTGAGCACCACAGCAGCTTGTTCCACTGGTGCACTGCTCCCTTAGACTGGATACCTCTGCTTCCAGCATTTCCAGCCTGTTCAGGAGGTCCTTCATGTCAGGCATGTGGTTATCACAACCGCAAGCTTGCTTGGGAATGTTAATCCTATGTGTAAAAACAATCTGATTCTCCCCGTCCATGGTGTGTTCTATGTGCTGGTCAGATTGTTCTGATTTTGGCTTCATTTCTGTTGTTCCTGGTGAATCCAAGTCCACCGAGCACAGGGATCCAGAGGGAACGTTGATGTTGTACACATGGTTGAAAACCACAGGCTGGTCAGGACTTGGGAGGGTCAAGTTCTCAGTGGCTGGTGACAATGATTCTCTTCTGTGTCTTATTACTCTTTTAACCAGGCCAGCACTAGAGAGATGAACTAAAACAGCTACTGCCACAGAGGCCAGTAGCAGACCTCGCATCCCCATGATTTGATCTCACAGGACTCTTCTTACTTGTGCGAATGTTCAAATTGTTTCAAGATACTGGATATGGGTTTTAACCTGAAAAAAAAAAAAATGAGAAGAGTCACTCAGATTACCTGTGCACATTTCATTCCACTGCATTTCCAGTGTGAACAGATAGAGATCTGATTGCACTTACCCATACAAAATGGAAAATGAAACAAATTACATCAATGATGAAAAATTCTGTTTTTTAAGGAATTTTAAAAACATGGATGGATAATTCAAAATGTTTCAAAAGCAATATTTCTAAAGCACAATTTAAAAATACAGACAATAATATTAATAAATATCAAAATAAATGTAAGTCAATATTTATAATAAAATATAAATAATAAGAAGAAAATAAGCAATTTAAATTAATTAAAGATAATTGTATAGCGCTTTTCACAATACATATCATTCCAAAGCAGCTTTACAGAAAATGCATGCTTCTACATTACAATGTACAGTAATCGGTAAACAGCGGTCATTGTGTCAAAGTAATGTCCATATATCAAAATGTACAGTTCTTAGATAATACAAATCATGCAGTTAGATAACATCATGTAGTCATTTAGGCAGAAACAATGAGCTCATTAAAGCAATTATTACAAGTTGTGATCATAATGGATACAATACATAGAAAATGTGTTTGTATCATAGACTTCTCACAGCAATTGATGCTAATAGACAATAGAAATAATGAAAAGGGAAATATTTAACTTTTGACTTGTGCGCCCTTTCCAGCTAGAATGAATCATAATTAAATAAAGCAAACCATATCACACCAGGCAGTGTTCGAATTCAGAATAAAATTCCCCCCCCAAAAAACTCCAAAACAATTTGGCAGTCAGCAACACTGCAGGGAAGATAGACACTAAGCACAACTCAGTTTTTGGTTGCCTTGGCTTCCACAAAGATCAACTCTGGCCAATAAAAGCAAGGCAAACTTCAGCTCAGGAGCGAGGGCTCCAGCAGCGTTTCCTACGACAGGCTGCCATGACACACAGCAGGCAACACCTGAATCTGAGGAGCGCACTCTCCTCTCTGACGCTCTGCCCACAGCCCATGCTGACAGATTAATACTAGCGCGGAGGAGACCATCTGCAGCGCTTCCGCTAGCGTGGGTGTTCGGAGTTCACACTTCTCATAAAAGTTAGCAATCTTTGACCATTCTCCAGACAGAAGCAGAGTTTTGTATTAAAACACAATACTTTTCTCATTAAAAGAAGTTAAAAGTATAGTTTTTAGAGGGCCCAGGAGACTTGTAACTTACTATGTGCATTGGTCTGTGAAAAATTTAATTAAGATAAAATGGAAACAGCTCAAAAACCTTTTCAAGCATGTTACTGTGCTGAAGTATGGAGATTGAGGATGTCTGTGTTTAAAGAGTCCATGATGTGCATGTCATATGGTCACATACTTGCCAATTACAGTATTTCAGATTCAGTTTTCCATACAGTTGTTTTTTTGAATGTTATGAAAACCAAATGGGATCCATTTATGATGGAAATAACCACCTTCCAAAAGTGCTGACTTTTTCAATACCATAAAACACCCAACCATGTATGTCAAATTTTATGATTTTTAAAAGATTCTTTATATTACTTTATTTTACTTTATATTACTATACTACTTTATATTTTTTTGTCTTCACACAGAAAGTCTTGCAGCTTTAGAACAACATGAGGGGGTGTAAAGGATGACAGAAATTATTATTTTTTTGGGTGAAATATCTCTTTAAGGCAAACCCATGCACAGTCCTTAAGTACAAAAAAGGAGCAATACAAAGTAGTTGTACAGATCATAACTTTGTCATGGCTGCAGGGGGCTGACCCAAAGCCACAGCTTGCAAGGTCAATAGCAGGTAATATCTTGCCAGGATCTGTTTAGTGAGTGGAGAGCTTGCTTTGACATGTGATTAGCGGGACTGACAGATGAGCTCCAGTGAGAGGGATCCCACGGCTGCCGCCGCACATCCGTGATTAGACAGACAGGGATGAACGCTTCTGTGATGGAGAGCTTAAGGGGGGCTCGATGATGGGAGACTCCCGATCTGGACCCTCGGGGGTGACGGGATCTACCCCGCTTCTTGTTCCTCACATCTAAACCCTGAGATTATATCAGCAAAATAGGCAGAAAATTGCTTTGAGTCGCTTTGCGGTTTTAGTTCTGGATGGGTAGCTGGCTTTTTCACTTTGAAGCCTGGCTTGTTGCCACAAGAATCGAAGAAAGAAAATGACTCTGAAGGACCAAGCTGATCTTTGTGTAAGATTTTGCCCTTAACCCCTGGCGAAGGGTG
>RJVU01073043.1:6388309-6471114 GCA_003731715.1 Anabarilius grahami
TTTTTTTTTTTTTTTTTTTTTTTTTAAATATGTAATTTATTGATGACAGCTTGGCATTATGGTAGCAATGATGGACATGCTTGACTAAGAAACAAAATTAGCAGTAATTATCATTAGATTGGAAATGATTTATTTATTTTTTGCATTTTGAACAACAAGAAATAGACAAAGCCAGTCTCTTTTATTAGAGCTCCATCAATACAGTGCTGAGCTCAGAGCAGTATGCTAATGCTGCTGCTTACTGGCACTTTCAGATAAACCAGACACAATGTGACTGCTGCTTTCTCATGCCAGGTCTAGTTTTTATACATTGTTACTTTCTCAGACTCTGGCTGGGCCAGTTGGCTTCCGTGTGTCTAATGTGAGAGGAATTTCAATGGGGAGTGAACCTGCTGGCACACATATTTAGTGCCAGTGATCTAAATTGGTCCTGCGTTGTACTAAGTGCTGAATGCTGACTAGAGCATGTGAAAGGAAGAATACCTCACACAGAGACCAAATGAATACTTTTGTAAGTCATAAATTATATAGTGACAGTTAAAACGATTCTTCAACCACACCAATGTGCCACAAACAAATGAGCTTACTTGCTATTTGTCAAATTAGAAGTTTGTAGCTGTTTACATAATTGAGCAATTAGCATGTAAGTGGTTTGGGAATGAGGCATACTTGGCTGCAATTAAATGTATACTACAAAGACATAAAACAAAAGCAATATGCCAAAAAAACTGATTACAAAGTACAAAACATATTATTCTAAACTGGATGAGAATTAGTAACACATTATATTTAGATGACAACTGTTGAGTGGGCAGAATTTAAAATAAAATAAAATCAGGTCAAATCTTTTCTTCCTGTCTTCCAAGGGCCGATGGTGTGGTGATCTCTCGTTAATGGAAAATTATCTGTTAAATAGCATCTAACTGACTTCAGCATACAGCAGGTTATTGAACTGTAAAAAATGCTGTGGTTGCTTTAACAGTTCTTTGTTCAGTTTCATATTCAATGATTAGAGATGACATTTATCCACAGTCTGTTGAACAGAGGGGAACCACAACTCTTCCTCAGTTATTCCTATGAAATCATCAAGCAGACTTAGTTTTGTAGGTCACCCATGACAGAAAGCACTTGCCTTCACTGGAACGCCTTAATATGGGTCGCCTGCCGTGGTGAATGAATTGGTATTGTCTCGACTCTATTCACCTTAATAGATGCCATAAAAATGCCCTGACAGTTTGTTTAATACTGGGAAGGAGTCAAGAAACATCTCTCCCAGCGGTATGCTGTATACACACTGCAGCATTTCTCCATTGGTGCATGTCAAACTTCATTAAAAATCAATATGATGAAGTTGAGAAAATACTTAATTTTGTGTAAAGGGGCTCAAAAGTGTCTGGTCTGGGTTGAAGACCAAAGAAACGCTGATAAATCATAATTATAAATATGAGTACACTGTGAAACTCTCATTGAGAAGTAGATGCTTATTGATTGCATGGTTTCCAAGGTCATAATCAGACAGAGGGCTGCTGAAACCAGCACCATGAAGCAGCTCATAATCATCCAACACGGAGATGGATTTCCAGACTAGCTCATAACGCCGCTCAATGGTGTGTGCTTGGATCGATGGCAAAGTATACAGCCACTGTTATTGTTTCATAAATGGATTTAGAAGTCATCGCCTTCCTGAGCAATGCTCATTTAGGAGGAGTGGCTCAGTTGACCATTACACTTACCATTTTATTCTGTTCTTTCTTTCTATAGTTCTGCAGTTCTTCTTCTCTATTACACTGATATTTTTCCTCTCTCTGACATCCTGTTACTTTTTATACTGTGAACTGAATGCGGAATTTGCACTGTGACTGTCCACTGGCCTCAAACGAGCTGATGAGTGTCTATGCCTCACTACTCTATTTTGCTTGGCATGTCTGTGCTTCAAAAGGAAGTCAGTCACAGCTAGCGCTGGGTTCACCAAGCAGATTCAAACAAATGAATATGTCTGGCAATCATAAACACGCAGACGTGCTGTCTCACTGCTGTATGTGCAATGTGAGCTTAAAGGTCTCTCAAATGCCACATAATGTGATCTCTCACCCAACACATTCTCTTGGCATTTCTCCCATCTCTGGATTGACAGTGAGGTGTGAAACCAGAACCTAAGGACACACGGCACTGTATATTATATTTCCAACTGCATCATTCTCATAATAATGAGATTAAGTAATTATTAATATTGCATCTGATTTCATTGCCAAAGCTTAAAAGGTATTTATTCTTTAATTCAATTTTAAAATCAACCCTAAATGGCATAATTTTCTGTTTTTATTACCGATCATCACATTCCTGTGAGCTATTTTCTCTCTATATAGTAGAGGCATAAGATTACAAGCAGACTGATAAGTGAAAGGCAATGCAGGTTGTTTTCACGATGAAAAAGTTGGGTTTCATGACAGTCGAGGCCCATTTACAGAGCTCTAATGATGCTGGGAGATCTGATTGCACCGATAGGAGGTTTATGTGTGTGTGTGTGTGTGTGTGTGTGTAAGAGAGCGATAAGCCGGTCTGGTGTATGAGCAGAGATAGAAGTGTTTGCACTGCGCTGATGGACCTGCGGTTCGCTGACATTGCTGCACTTTCACCAAAGAAGCACTCAAACTGAACATGATAGAGCTATGGTGACATTGCCAAAGGTGAACTCTATCATGCTGATTAAGGAGAAATGGAAAGTTTAGGACATGTCAGTCAACATTTGAGACCAGAGACACTGAAGAAGGCTACTGGGAATGAAGTTGAATAATTCCTGACTTCAGCTTCCATGTGTGCTTTCTCTTAAAGTCCAGATGGAGGGAACGAAGAAGGAACATTTGTTACTTGCCGTCTCATTTTACGTTTCCAGCACAGGTGACCCCGTGTTTATTAGCTTAACCTCTGTTACAGAAAATGCAGCCTCATATGTTCAGACCTTAAAAGTTCAAACTACTGAGCTTCCCATTTGTTGAAGTTCAAACACTTTTCCCGTACAGTGCAGACAGTCCCTTTCACATCTTGGTCTTAGGAAAAATAAATTTGTTTTACTTTTTTTTCTTAAGGATATTGTGGTCTGGCAGGAACTGCAAAGAATAGAAGTCCATATTTTAATCCAAAAGTCAATTTGCTACAGAGTAAAAAAGCCTTATTTGAACACAGCGGTCTTTTTTTTTTTTACAAGCACAAAGCATCTTTCCCTTCCCAAATCGCAAGCCAGTGATCATTCTTTCCTATTCCAGAAAGAATAAAAGCTACCATGTTTCTTGTTTGTGTATAACAGGAAATTGCTTTTTCTCCACCAACAAGAAATTGTGTATTTCCTCTTGCTGACTGAGGAAAGATAAGCCATGATCAAGTGTGTATAGTTGATTTACTAAGGCTGTTCTCTAAAAAAGGCCTTGCCAGATCCAATTACTTACTCTATAGTAAATAGCTTCATCACAATATGATCTTTTGGGATTGAGCAACAAGCTCTTTCAACTTATTGACCCTATTGAATTTTTTTTCGCCTTCTGGAAAGAAAAATCAGTTTTCCCACACTGAAATACAAGACAATTGACTGGGAAATTAAAATATATATTTTCCCTGTTCAAATTGGAGGCAGAAGTGTCATAATCTGAGCTTTGTGGATTTCCCATTTACAACGTCCCAATTTAAAACTTCTGCTAACCTAACCTGACCTAAAACTCTCTTCTTATCCCAGACATATAGTGACAAATGCATTCTAGCATGCTGGGTCACTGACAGCTAACCAGAGTTCCTCTGGAAGACACGTGTGCTCATCTCTTGGCTACCACCGGTAGGGACATTGTCTGTGCTCTGAGCCCATGGCTTTCCTAGCCATGTTACATTAGCATCAGACAGCCATTAAAACCATCTGGGGCTGCGACACTTTAACACACTGAAGTCTACCGAGGAAATCTTTGTTCACTGATGCCAACAAATCATTCTGAATGCCTCTGTGGCCAATTTAAATTGTGGAGGAAAATAACCCCTTTTTTATACAGATAGATAGATAGATAGATAGATAGATAGATAGATAGATAGATAGATAGATAGATAGATAGATAGATAGATAGATAGATAGATAGATAGACAGACAGACAGACAGACAGACAGACAGACAGACAGACAGACATAGATAGGTAGACAGACAGACAGACAGATAGATAGATAGATAGATAGATAGATAGAGAGATAGATAGATAGATAGATAGATAGATAGATAGATAGATAGATAGATAGATAGATAGATAGATAGATAGATTGATAGATGTAGACTGATAGATGATATATAGATGGACAGACAGACAGACATAGATATATAGGTAGACAGACAGGCAGACAGATAGATAGATGATAGACAGACAGACAGACAGACAGACAGACAGATAGACAGATAGACAGATAGATAGATAGATAGATAGATAGATAGATAGATAGATAGATAGATAGATAGATAGATAGATAGATAGATAGACAGACAGATAGCAGCCACAGGAAAACACAGAGGGTACAATATCTGTTTCAAATGCATTGCCAGGAGAGGAACAGAGCTGACAGCTGTTCAAACAAAGGCTAGTTTCCCACTCAGCTTTGTTCTGAGTGGCACTGTCAGTGAATACACTGCACATAGCATCATAAAACATTTAAACACCCCAACTAGGCAACAACCATGTGTGGTTGGCACTTCTGATGTCCTCAAGATAATGATGGCAAAATATCTGAGGAGATATTAACAACCCAGGCGGCATTTACATTATCACACAACAAAAAAGATCAATATATTATAGATATTATGAAATAGAAATGTTTAATGTGTTTACTCATTCTGAAAAGTCACTTAAAAAAGTTAAAACTTAAAGAGAAGAAAACTAATCATTAGCTTTGCCCTTCATTACTAACAACTAAGTTTCCTTCATTCGCAGCAGAACCTCCCTCCTATTTAGCACCCTTGGATCCAGGGGGTCTCTGTCATTGACCCCTCCCCCCCATATATACGCACTCATAAGGCGTCTCTCAGCCCCTGCATTCCCAGCCTAGACCCCTCCCTCTACCACCACACACACGCAAATCTTCTCATCACCTCAGCTTCTCCATTCTCCTAAANGACAGCGGAGCTACATGAGGAGCACCAGACTAAAGAGAGAAGTGCTAAAACAAACCAGCTGCTGCTCTCCCTGGCTGGAGAGAGGACAGAGATCCTGGGAGGGATGACACCGCCTGCCAGGTAACGAACACCGGCTGACCTACAGCTGTAGACAAGCCCACCACGTGTAGAGTTACGCCAAACTATCAGAGTGCACGCTACTATATTCCCCCCCTCAAGCGGAGCTGGAATAATTGCTGAGCTTAAAACAAATGTGGACCACTTCCCCTATAAACCATAATGAGCAGCCTAAAGCAAGTCAATGCATCACTAGCAGCCTTAAAAGTCCTTGGCTAACATTTACACTGTCAAAAAAAAAAAAAAAAGTACCTTAAGGGGTACAACAGCTTGTCACTGCAGTTCAACTTTGTACCTTATTTACCCCTTAAATGTGCATTTTAGTACCTTAGAAGACCCTTATAAACCTTTTAAAGGGAAATAAGGTACAAAGATTTAAGCTACTCCCCCAGTGACAAGCTGTTGTACACCTAAAGGTACAATTTGTGTACATTTTTGTTGTACACAAGTGTACAGTCTGACTTATTAACAGTCTGCTTTTTCATTCTGCAGATTTGGCATTAAACACATCCAACACAGAGACCCTTATAAAGAGTACAGAGTCATTTAACTTGCAAATCTGTCACACTAACAGGTAAATGGACTTGGAGCATCACAGCTTACCTTAGTGAGACCAGTCCTCCTCTACAGGCTTAGAGACGTGCCTCTGTCTAGGAACTGCAATGTGACGCCAAACGAAAGGTTGAAACCATCAGGAACTCTTGTAGTGCTTTTTAATTTTCTTTAGACAGATGACAGTCCTGTCATTCCCTCCTGTCTCTCTGCTCTCAGTGAGAGTGCGCCATCCAGCCTGTGTATGTCTGCTGATGCTGAGAGAGGGAATGAGTGAAAGAGAGAGAGAGGGAGGGAGGGTGAAGTCCCTTTCTTTTAAACAGTAGACACTTTGCGGTCAGACCCCACTCCCACCTACCACTCTTATATGCACCCCCCTCCCCTTTCTCCCTCTGACTGGAAGCTGAGGAGCTGAAACGGGATGCCTCAAGGCTGAGTCGCAAACTCACACACACACATTGGGAAGCGAGGAGGAGAAAGAGACAGAGAGAGAAAGAGAGAGACCATTTACTATAAACTGGAGCAGCCAATGATTGGATGAAAGGGATATATCCCAAGCTGCATTAACATACATTTCAGATTAGAATTAACAGTGAGGATAAAGGAGGAAGGACCTTGTGTTTGACGACGAGCATGACATGGCGGATGATGGGATTATGTACGGTGATCAGCATAATCAACCTTTAATCCCCAAAATCCAACCTCACTATGGGAAAAAAAAAATCTAAAAGAGTTGTTTTAGTCAAGGCTGGTTCTCTCTTTTTTTAAACTTTAAATGTCTCTTCTAAGTGAAACCATCTCTGTGCCGCAACCTCCGGCTTTTCGTGCTCCCCTACGCTTCTGTAAATATTCTTCCCTTTCAGAGTGTCAGGTTATTTACTTTTCCATCTGCACTACCCACAAACACCTCCCCCCACGTGCACTGCAGGTAGAAGAACATCCAACCAAGCCAGCTGCAATTACCAAACGATACGGCATCCAGTGTTTTGTGCAAACAGGAGCTTTTCGTCAAACAAACATGGAACAAAGAGCCAGTAGATCGGATTTTTCAATCCAGATGTGTTTCATTTCAAATGAGGAGTGATTCTCTTCAAAACATATTTCATTAGAGATGAGATGATGTCTCTCATCGTGTCAAAAACTGACCTTTAGTTCTCTTGGGGGGCAACACAGAGGCACCCGTGGAGACAGGGAGCTCGAACCCCCAGAGAGGAATCAAGAACGCTTTTTTTTTGCTGAGAGAAAATCAACCCCCATCAGCCTGTGCTCAATAAGTCATGAATCTGTGATGATATGCCTGGTCGACATGGGATTTTAATCTAGGTCTCATTTCAGAGTGAGAATCACTATATTTCAAATCAGGACCAGCCACTGATCAAATTCAAATGCATGGTTTTTTTTTTCTGTCAAAAGGCAAAAATGATAACAATTTCAGGTTTGCCTTGAATGGAAAAGTACAATGTGAAGAACAGAGATGAACATAGGCATAGTATATTTCCCAAGGTGAACTCCACAGAGAGATGCTCTTGGTAATGGTGTACAGGGTTTGTTTTTCTGTACATATGTGGTGTATATATGTGGTGGGTAGTAAAGGGAAATGCAGCAGAATGAGATGTGAACTCCCAAACCTTTATAAGAGACTTTATGGAAGTGCATTAATATAACGCCCACCATAATGTCATATATCCAGCCAGTATGTCTATCTATTTATGTCCACCGATATGTGTGGAACAAAATACAACTGAAATGCAAGAAAATCAGTGAGTGATTGTGCGTGTGTGTACATATCTTTTTCTCAGGGTCTCTGTCTTCCTGAGAACACATATCACCCTTCTCCATCTGTTCGTACTCTCACCTTTCTCTCACACTTTTTCCTTCACCGAATCACAGTGCTTCACAGGGAATAGCAGTGGGAGCGGGAGCATTCTGGGTTCGTCAGGCGTCCCCATGCTGTTGACATCCATGCATCCACCAGCTGATTTCCCAGATGACAGCAGTGTGCGCATCGTTCCCCATCAGCCAATTTCTTCTAGCCATAACCAGACACAAGCTACAGGAAGCCAGCTTTATTTGTGAGAGTTTAGACTCATACACCCTTCAAATACTTTAGTCTGGCTGTTAGGGAATCTACTTTGAAAATGAAGTTATAGCAACAGGCTATTAAAGTAGTTAAACTTCTGTCAAGCTATACCTGCATGCAGCTCAATATTAAATGAACACTTACAGATTTTCACTATCTATATACAATTATAAACACAACACTTACTAAAAAAGTAGTTGTAGTTACACTACAAGCAGCTAACAAAAAAGCTAAATAAATTGAAGCTATAAAGGAAAAATATTTCTTTAAAGGTGCAATGTGTAAATTTTAGGAGGATCTATTGACAGAAATGCAATATAATATACATAACTATGCTTTCAGTGGTGTATAAAGACTTTACATAATGAACCGTTATGTTTTTATTTCCTTAGAATGATCCATTTCTATCTACATACACCGCGGGTCCCCTTACATGTTAAGTCACCATTTTGCGCCGGCATCTTTCTACAGTAGCCCTAAATGGACAAATTGCTCTACAGAGCATGTTTGCTTGACTCTCTGCTGTCTCAGACACAATAGTGTCCACGACATATTTGTCCAGTGTTGGCCTTCTCTATATTGCAATTTGCAACCTCACCACTAGATGCCACTTAAATTTACACACTGCACCTTTAAGATGCAAAAAAAAAAAAAAAAGAGTAATTTTGTCCAACATTCCCGTTAAAACATCAAAAAAAATGTATGCAATGTTGCTTAGTAAATTAATCTTTTTAATATTTTTTTATATTTATATTTTATATTTTACACTGAAAAACAAGTCAAAAAGATGAATTAAACTAAAGGGTTGTTTCACTCATGAAAATGTTGTTATCATTTACTCATCTTTGTTGTTTCAAACCTGTATGAGTTTCTTCTGTTGAACTAAAAAGAAGATATTTTGAAGAATGTTGGTAACCAGACAGTTGACAGTAGCCAATGACTTACAGTATACGAAAAAAATATTATGGAAATCTATGACTACCGTCAACTGTCTGGTTACCAACATTCTTCAAAATATCTTCTTTTTAGTTCAACAGAAGAAACTCATACAGGTTTAGAACAACATAAGTGAGAGTAAATGATGACAGAAATCAGTTAATGCGGTGTAAATTTATTATATTGCAGTGTAAATATATATATGATTATATCATTTACAGATTGACCAGGGTAGTAATTTTCCAGCACAAAAAAAAAGAAGTTTATCAATCAACGAACGAACAGTATCAAACTTCAACCAATGAATTTTAGATAAAAATATATAACCAATCTAAAAACAGTAATGAACAGCAGCATTTAACAAAACATTTCACTATAACTAAAACCACACAAAATGTGCAAAGGGACTCAAATTAGTGTTTAATTTATTTATTTTTAATTATATCGGTTCATTAAAATGTACTGACAGAATGAACTGATTCATTAGAATTAATTTGACTTTCCAACACTAAATAGAGAGAAGCGTTTAGAAGTGAAGTGAAGTGAAGTGAAGTGAAGTGAAGTGAAGTGAAGTGAAGTGAAGTGAAGTGAAGTGAAGTGAAGTGACATGTGGCCAAGTATGGTGACCCATACTCGGAATTTGTGCTCTGCATTTAACCCATCCAAGTGCACACACACAGCAGTGAACACACACACACCGTGAACACACACCCGGAGCAGTGGGCAGCCATTGCTGCGGCGCCCGGGGAGCAGTTGGGGGTATGGTGCCTTGCTCAAGGGTCTCACCTCAGTCATGGTATTGAGGGTGGGGAGAGCGCTGGACATTCACTCCCCTCACCGACAATCCCTGCCGGACCTGAGACTCGAACCCATGACCTTTGGGTTACAAGTCCGACTCTCTATCCATTAGGCCACGACTGCCCCAGAAGTGCGTGCTTGTTATTGTAGCCATGTAGCTTTTGGTCTTGTTACATTGCTACTTGTTGGAAAAAGACACTTGTTACTGGGATAAAACTACATTATTTTAAAAACAGAAGAACTACTGCCAAACTACAGAAAAAATTAGCTCCCTAATAGTGCCTGTTCCTAATATCTTTTTTTTTTTTTGTTATAAAAAGAGCCTTTCAACCAGTTCTTAAACACAAAGCAACAGGGGCTTGCACTATACATATAATTCTAAACATTTTTTTTTCTGACAATGTCTCAGTACATATTTTTCCACATTACTCCACATTTGCTGGCCATAACTGAATCTACCCAAAGGTACCGGCTCTACAAATTAAAGAAAAGGTTGCTGAGAGCACAGCTCGCATTCAGTTCATTTACCCACGTAATTGGTGGCAGTCCATTCGAAGAAAGAGCGAGGGCTTGACGGATAGCAGGGCACTTTCTATCAGCGCAAGTGAGATCTAATTATGAGCAGAGAAGCCCTGCCTGTGGCTGGGTAAAGTGTCAGAGGAGAAGGGAGCAATGATGAGACAGGACTCACAACTCACAGTCACCCTCATGACCCGGACAGACCTGTTTACCTCATTAAAAATGAATTCACAGGTAATATTGGCTTGTGTCTCCTCCCAAGTCTTATCGTTATCTATTATGCAGGAGGGAGGCCATGCAGGACGGGTTAACTCAGGGAAGGTCATTTAGACAGCTCGTGGAAGTAACTCTTGGAGTGTTGCAACCCCGGCTTTGCCACCAGGGATGGGAAATTAAAACACTAATGGCCTGTGTGAGTGTAAAAAGCATAGATTAAGTGGAAGGAGAAACTGGCCATCAGTAAAATGGGCTTGCGGTCATAATTGGGCTTGATTCATAATTTATAAAGCAAAGATAGGGATTGGCATGAATAAAGAGCAGCACAGGAAGAGGTGAAAGGCTATTTTCTGCCCTCCACATTTATGCATTAATCCAGCATAGATGATGTGGTGAATTATGGTCATTAGGCTTTTGGGAAATGAAAAACAGCCATTATGGCCCTCAAGGGTAGCTTTTTACATAATATAGAGACCAAAACAAGGCAGGGGATGATAGAATTGTAGCAGACACATGTGATTTGGTGATATAGTCAGAGAGAGTGATGATTTGGACCACACACAGGTCAGCATGACTGTGCACGTACATAAAGAGCCTGTAAATTTCTGAGGACAAAGACAGCAGATTAGGCTTTTCGGTGACCCCAGTGACCCGGCAACCTCAGAGGGGTTCAGATCTCAAGAGCCACCGAAATTGTGTCAGACTTTGCTTCTGCTTTTGTTAGCCAATAGTAGATGAGCAT
Organism: Anabarilius grahami; assembly: GCA_003731715.1. Lineage (NCBI taxonomy): Eukaryota > Metazoa > Chordata > Actinopteri > Cypriniformes > Xenocyprididae > Anabarilius > Anabarilius grahami. The sequence goes on from RJVU01073043.1 coordinate 6,399,404, forward strand.
CTCTCTGGCACAGAGGTATACGAAGATCCATAAAAATGAAAGATCAACATGCTCTCTGAGAAACTGCTCTACAAATACCACGTAAAATCTCACTAAACTACATAATCTATCGTTTTTACCACATTTACTGCAGGTCTTTTTTATCCATTTTGATGATAAGATGGGGAAAAAAATGAGCCGCAGCTCTAAAGAACATTTTCCCGTTCAGGGTAATTTGGAGAGCAGAATCTGCATCTTTCATTCTTCCTCGGTTTTGTATGTTTTTACAAAGACATGGTGTTTTTTTATTCAGCAGGCCAATAGATATGTCTACACATTCCTTTTAACGCCAACAGCACTGAACAAATTATAGAAAAACAAATAAATGGTATCCTTCAGAGCAACTGAGAGACATTGAGAGTCCAGTGAAAGCAGTGGGTTGGGGGTTGATGGAGAAATCAGTGCTCAAAAAGGATTCTATAGAGTGAATAAGAGATGGACGAATGCTCGCTTTCCATAGCTCCTGAGACGCACAGGCAGCGCAAACACTCATACATCATTAACATTTATGCAAATATCAGATACATTTGTGGGCTTGTTAGCAAGCATGCACATTCTGTATGATGCAGGTTTAATGTTTATATTGATACATATATTCTCACAAATAATTAATTATGACTGTCTCTGAGTTAAAATAAGAAAGAAACAATATTATCGAGAACATGCCTCCTTTACTGCTTACATGCAGGCCTAGATAGAACCTGCAGACTTTTTTTTTTTTTTTATCTGATTTTATGGACAAATTGAATCTGGAATGGATGTAAACAAGTCAAATGTTGTGTTAAACAGAACTGATCGGCAGCTGAAAACATGATAACATTGGCCAAACTATTTAATTAAAAACAACAGCAACAAGCAAGATGTGGAAATTTAAATGACAGTCATTCCTATTCAGTGGAAAGCTGAAGAACATGCTTAATTTAACTTAAAACCTAAAATCTTTTATTCCCATCAACTGCTTTTAACTGTTGCTTTCAAAATGTAATGACACTGCACATACCAGCAATCAATGTGTAGTTCTTATTTAAGGGATCCTATCAATAGATGAGAGAACCACACAAATTGATTGGTATGCCAGCTGTATTTAATGTTCATATTAATGTGTTGTTTATTTTACCTAGTATTTAATATAGTAATTTATAAAATTATACTAAAACTGTCCAGGGGTGAAATGGCTACATGTTTATAGTGGACAGGGGTCATTGCTGGAATGTCAGAGCAACAGATGAATCAACTATGGCATATCATACATACCTTCAGAGAATGCAATAATGCAGAAACCTGTTTAGCATGTCATACTTCTATGTTTGTTCTTGTCACCTATAATACAAGATACAAGATAGTGGAAAGGCACTTTAAGACATAATGAATCTAATTCAGACCTCTTCTTTGACAGGCTTTAGTGATTGATGTCCAACTCTCCTTGCATGTCTGATATTTCGTCATCTTCCCTTCTTTTCTTTCAAGACACCCCATCCCTCCCTCTGTCCACCTCCATCTGCCTTTCCGCAAACAGCTCTGATGACATTGTACAATGTCCCACAGATACCATGTAATCCCCAACCCACCATCACGTACAACTCTGAGGAAAAAGTGTTTATGTCCTTTGACTTTCACCAGTTGTGACAAAAGACAACACTCTTATCCAGTGTCCCCTGCCTCTCCTTCCCTTCACGAAATAAATGGGGTAATACATCAGTTAAGGCATGTTGTGGCACTTTTATCACAAATGTGCAGTCTTTCTCTTCACCCTATCAACTCAGGAAATATTGAGCTCAATATGAGCGTCTACCCGGACCCGCAGAGTATAAAGCCATATCTCCGGCAGCGCTGGGAATGGAGCGCCGCTTCCAGTGCTGAGTAGAGAGACAGACTGCCAGTTTGGACGGATGATTTATTCATATGAAGCAGGTAGAGGCACAAAACTGTGTGTCAGGGTGTATTTCTGCAGAGATTAAGATGTCCTAGAGGTTTATGTCTCTGATTCTCCAAGCTAGGAGTGCAATAACACATGTTGACTGCATGCCACAGACAAGACTAAGCCTTGGTACACATGAAGCTTTACAAAGTTGTCTTTTCACAAGCATGACTACACACTCCACAAATCCTGTAGTTTAGGAAACTCTTCACACAAACTCTAGTGTGTGAAACTCTTTCACACACACACACACACACACACACACACAGGTTTGTTTTGCTATCTTAGTGGGGACTCTCCATAGGCGTAATGGTTTTTATACTGTACAAACTGTATTTTCTATCCCCCTACACTACCCCTATCCCTAAACCTAACCATCACAGGAAACATTCTGCATTTTTACATTTTCAAAAAAACATCATTTAGTATGTTTATTAATCCATTTCCCTCGTGGGGACCGCTGGCTGGTCCCCACGATGTAGGTGAACTCAGGTTTTTATTACATCGTGGGGCCATTTGGTCCCCACGATGTAATATAAACAAGAACACACACACACACCTACACACACACACACACACACACATATATGTGTGTATATATATATATATATATGTGTGTGTGTGTGTATATATATTATGTTGTAAAGAGCATGAGCTAAGGAAATACTTTACAGTATATATTTTAAATTTGAAAATATGAAAATATTTTGAATTTAAACCATCGAATGCCAAAATATATTACAAAGTGTTCGTCAACGGGCAAAAAAATACATTTCCACTCTTACAAATAAATTTTTGGGTAAATGAAAAATTAATTTTTAAATATATTTTGGACAATAGAAATATATTTAGATACATGTAAAAATGCAAAATAAACAGTTTATATATATAATAAATATATGAGGAAATGTTAACTAAACTAAATATTAACTAAATTAACAGAAACTTATGAAAAATAGATTATGTAAATATATTTTAAAATTTATTTATTTATTGTATTTCTGAAAATATATGTTTTTGTTGTTTGGGATAGCGAGGATAATAGCCGCTGAATAGATTGGGAGAGGGTGCGGGGCTTTTGCACGACAAGCATGACAAGAGATTTCCTGGATAGTCTCTTTTAAGACTCGGGCTTTGTGATCTGTCTGAACTGTGGATCGTCTTCACTCTCACTGGCTCTTTGTCTCCTTTCTGCCATGCATCTCTGCTTAGATGAATGAGAGGGCGGAGAAGGAACAAAGAGCAGGATAAGGGCATTTTACAGGGCAGATGAGCTGAGTTGAGGTTATGGCAGCCATCTCTATGGAGAGCTGCTGGGAATGCTCCTGATGGAAGATACCTTACTTATTCTGATCTTAGACTAGCTCTATTCTACCAAACTATATACAGTACCTGTCAACAGTTAGGAAACATTAAAAAAAAAAATTGTGTTTTTGAAAGAAGTCTCTTATGCTAATCAATTTATTTAATCAAAAATACAGTAAAAAGAGTAATACTGTGAAATATTATTACAAATTAAAATAACTTTTTTTCGATTTTAATATATTTCAAAACGAAATTTATTCCTGTGCTGGCAAAGTTGAATTTTCAGCAGCCATTACTCCAGTCTTCAGTGTCACGTGATCCTTCAGAAATTTTTTTAATATGCTGATTTGCTGCACAAGAAACATTTTTTATTATTATCAACAATGCTGAAAAAAGTTGTGCTGCTTAAGATTTTTGTGGAAAGGTGATACTTTTTTCAGGATTCTTTGATGAATAGAAAGTTCAATGAACAGCATTTATTTGCATTTATTAAATAATTTATTAAGCAGAAATCTTTTGTAACATTATAAATGTCTTCACTGTCACTTCACTGTCATCCTTGATGAATAAAATTCTTAATTTCTCTCTTTTTTTTAATCTTACCACAAATGTTTCCACAAATATGTTAAGCAGCAAGTTTTCAACATTGATGATAATAATAATAATAAATGTTTTTTTTGTTGTTTTTTTTAGCTGAAAATCAGCATATTAGCATGATTTCTGAAGGATTACATATTATTATTATTATTATGGATTAAGACTTTTAAATAAGTAAAAAACTAGAGCTTAATAAAACATTTTGCATAAATATTAATGGAACAAGGGAATGGAACATTTAGTTTAAGGCTTAATTTCTGATTAAATGTAGCCTTGGTGAATATAAGAGACTTCTTTCAAAAACATTTCAAACATTTTAACAAACTTTTGACAGGTAATGTACAACATCCATTAAGAGAGAGACAAGAGCAGATCTCAAATCAGTCTGAAAGTGTCTTCTGTCAGCACTGCAGAGTCAACTCAGTTTTCCATACAGAGTCAGCCTCAGCAAAGTATGTGTGCAGTCTGTACACACACCTCATTTGTATCTGTCTTTCTGCACCTGCATCACCCAACCGCATTCTCCCTTAATGCTGATGAGGCTATTTTTGTTTTACTACTAAAATACTATTAAAGAAATAAATATTAATATATTATATATTTATATAAATATATTTTATTAATAAAATATAAATAAATATATATTTATATATAAATATATAAATAAATGAAGACTTCAGNGATGCATGCTAAAATGAGCATTTTTATCAAGCTCGTATGTTTAGGTTCAGTCATTTCATTTTAATGGCAATTAAAAGGTCATTTTCATTGCCATTAAAGTGAAATAACAGAACATAAACATACGAGCTTGATAAAAATGCTCATTTTAGAAGAAAATTTCAGATGGCAATTAGAGGCTTTTGCATCTTAAGTCTTCAAATATATATTTATTAATACAAATATATTATAATTATTAGTACTAAAATCTGAAAAATATTTTAGGAAAGATATATTTATGTAAATACATTTTTAAAATTATATTAGTAATTTACTGTTGGGGGATTTTGTATATTTTGAAATATATCGGAAAATAATAGGAAAATGTAGAAAATGTAAATATTGTAGGTATAAATATTTGTTTCAAAGCTGCCTACAGTGGCATCATTTCTCCATATCCTTAGCAAAGAAGGCAATCCCAAAATGCAAAAGAGTTCAGTGGGAAAAAAAAATATATCAAAATACATAAACTGTTAGCACATCAGAATTTTCATTTTTGGGTGAACTATCCTATAGGGCAGTGGTTCTCAACCTTTTTTCCCAGTGGGCCGCACAATGGTCCAAGTGCAAGTCTCACGGGCCGCATATAATTTACATATGACGTCACCAAAGCAAACCAATCAGATTTAATGTTATGGTATTAGCAGATAATACTATTATTATACCTAGATGTTGCACACAATAAATAACAAATAAAAACTAACTTACTGACTTACTAGCTTTACAATAATAATCAGATAGTAATGCTCAGTTAACATACACAAACAAACTGTATATGCAATCACAAAGTTGCTATTTAATTCTGTATGACTTTATGACTCTCTTCAACAGCATCGCAATAGTCACCAAACAATAACATAAACGCCTTAATAAGCAAATGTTACTCAGCTCATTTTACAAACAACATTGAGCGCATTGTAATTACAATCTCTAACGATATTAAGCATTCTGTCACGTCGCAATCCCTCGCGCAGCATCGGATCCGCGAGCGCGCGGCCGAGTTGGGCTCATTTCAGCCGCGGGTGCGCTGATGCGGTTATTTTTATTGATTTAAAATACAAGTACATCAAACAAACACATCGAATTCACAGTTCAGTCTTTTGAAATTGTACGTTTTGCTTGTCAAGTTAGTACTTTACTACAGAGCAAACAGGAAGGCTGCCCATCTCGCTCATTAACAGCTGATGCTACGACTCTTCTTGTTTGCATGTGTTAGTTCATTGTATGTTCCACATTTAGTTTTTCTCCTCTAATAACAAATTTGACCATTTTGAGCCCTAAATTAACAAAAATAATTTATACTGTTTGAATTCTTCCAAAGCGCGCGCTTGTAAGTGTTCCTTAACTGAGTGATTGCGTCATTACATTGCCTGATGTCTGAAAATAATAAATGCTCACCAAAATGATTTTATATGACAAATAAAGCATTATAGCTCATTTACATTTGTTTAATTCACTTTAATTTAAATTTTAAAACAAAAATAAATTGTAATGCTATAATTTATTTTTTAAATTGTGGTCGGCATATTGCGGGCCGCATTTACATTAGTGACGGGCCGCGGGTTGAGAACCACTGCTATAGGGTTTTATAATGTTTAGAAGGCAGTTGTAGGCAGTAGGCAGTGAGGTAGCTCACTAGGTTTTGGTAGAGCTAGAATTAAATATTGCATACAAATATGTTCTTCTCAGTAAGGTATATGCACCTCTGTGTCATCTAGACTGACTTTTAAGGGGCTCTATGTAAAAATGACACCCAGTGTTCAAAAAAGGTACTGCAGTCCAAATTCAAAATATTGTTTGCCCCGCCCCCTCGTTCAAAGACACGGGTTGCCAACAACAATAGGGAACACAATTGACAATGAAAGCTGAGGAGACTTTAACACTGTAAGCTGATGAGTTGATTTATCTGTTTTAATATGCTGTTGTTCATAGAGATATTTAGATGGATTCAGAGGCTTTTTAGGTCAGGTAGAATCTGCGATTCTCTGACCCAGTTTGTTTGCTGGTTTCCATGGTTGCAATACGCGCTGTTTTCCGCCAACTGGCAACCTGTGATGTTGAAATACATTTTACATTTACATTTATGCATTTGGCAGACGCTTTTATCCAAAGCGACTTACATTGCATTATACTATACATTTGTATCTGAGTATGTGCAATCCCTGGGATCGAACCCATGACCTTGGCATTGCTACTGCCATGCTCTAACCACTGAGCTACAGGAAAGTTAATACTATTGGATAAACTGGCAGCACACGGTTTCGCACAGACCAAAACAAAGACAGACGTTCCGACACGGAACACACATTTTCAAAGTAGAATATCTGGCTGTAGCATTGTTTTTCTGAGAAACAAGTAGGTGAACTTAGCATGTTTCCTAAATATCTGCAAACATATCGGGGTATTTTTATGCTTTATTAAAGTAAAAATCTTACCTAGAGCCCCTTTAAAATGTCACATTCTCACTGTGATAGCTTGCCATTTATATATCTGCTTTTCCTGTGTTCTTTCTCACAAGACCTCTGAAGTATCATTCCCTGGCAAAGCCACTACTTCATCCCACCTCCACACGATATCAGTCTTCAACTACACGTCCTTAACTCCTGCTCTCTCCTTCTCTTTACTTTTTATCACCACTTTCTGTCATATGCATATCCACATCCCTTGTGTTAGTAATCCTGCAGGGTGCTAAATAGAGGACAAGTCACGCATCAGCGCATCAGCCGCTTCTGTCAACTCCTTGGAACAAACTCTCCATCTCTCTCTAACTCACTCACACACATACTAACACACATCCATATATTTTCACACATCCATGCATTTACATTTGTGCATATGCAGAACATACAGTACAACATTCTACAAATATTATGCATATTCCTCCTGAAACCTGCTTATGTTTGACTATTGAAATGTGTTCCACAATAACCTCTGAATGCATTGATTACATGTGAGACAATCATATAATGGTTTAAAGAAGGACAGTTCAGACATTCAGTTATTCAATTAGGAGCATCATTCATGAACTGAAAATTCTGTCATACCTATATGATATTCTTTCTTCTTTAAAACATTTTAAAGAATGTTTTGATGGCTTTTGTACATAAAATAAAAGTGAATGGGGTCCAAAACAACATTCGAACTCCACTGACTTTCATTGTATGGGCAATTTTCAAAATATCTCCTTTTGTGTTCCACTTTCACTGAAGAAAGAAAGACATACATGTTTGGAACAACATAAGTGTGAGTAAATTATGACAGACTTTTAATTTTGGTTTGAACTATCCTTTTAAGCACAGAGCCTATTATGAAAATGCTTTCAATATTGGATAACAGAGATTAACCAAACTAAGTTTGACTCAGGCAGACAGAATCTGCTAAAAGTACACACTATACACTAACATTACATGAGAGTTGGAACATTTTATTCCCCTTTCAGCATTAGCTGTGATGAAGAAAGAAAATTAGCTCCCATGTCTTCATCTATTCAGAGAGGAATATGTGAAAACAGATGACCTTCCTATTATAAAGTCTCTTTCAAACTATGAATAGATTATTTGAATCAGCCATATTCTTTCTATATATTTTTCTTATTCTCTTCTGATAAGATAACAATTATGCAACACCACAATTTAATACACCACAATAAATCAAAAGCCAAAGTATTCAGTGTATTTAACTAGATTGCTGTCTTTTCAGCAATCTATCTCATGTCTGGATATCTGTGTCCACTGCTTCACTGGTTTAATAACAAAAATAACTCTGACCAGCCCCAGCAGACTGTGTTCACAGGTCATTGGGCTGTTGGGGTGAGCGTGATAGGAGACCCAGCGCGTGGCCTCTCACCCTGGGTTGGACCTTAGACACCTCACCAAAGCTTTTTTTGACCCTCAGCTGAGCTCTTTTTGACACTCACAGCAGCAAACATAAGGGCACTCAGAGCTGCACTGAGGGCAGATGAAGCGCTGGTGAGCACATTATGTGTGTTATTGAACAGTGTCCACAAGCCATAATAAACCAGGGATCAAGTGTGAAAGCTCATTTCTATGAGGCTTTGAACAAACAACTTCAGTTTTTTCCATGTCGAGATCTGAGAGTAACAGATAAAGCTGTGATTTTTAAAGGATTGTGGATTGAGACAGGTTTCATGAAAAGCTTGTGTATTAGATCAATGCCAGAGGAGGTCGTGTTTTTTTTTTTTTTTTTTTGAGCACATGACATTTTAAAGGTACTTCAGTCAGGTTTGACTTTAAAAGTAAATGTAAATGACTATTAAAAACAAAATGCCAAGATGGATGTTTCTAAGAAATCACATTGTTCTTTCAGGCATCCAAGTTCGACATATGCTTTTCTTTTTTATTTTTGCTTTCATTCTTCCAAAGCTCAAAAATGCCCCCCCACCCCACTATCCAAAAAAAAAAGAAAGAAAAAAAACACGATAAAAGTATCATGAATGTGTTCTATATTTGTGTGCTCTATTACCAGTTTTCTAAATCAATAAAATAGATTTGTCATTATTCACTAAAAGCATCCTGGGTCTCTGGTGGGTTCATGAATTTTGGTTCATGAGTTTTAGTGATGTTTGATTCATTAACAAATCATTCAATGAATGATTTGCTCACAAATCAGTGTGATCCAGTTTTCAAATTCCACTTACACTGATCTGATACATTGATCAAAATTTGGTTGTAAATCTATCATATGGCTACAGGAGACCTGTAATATAGCAGTAATATAGCAGTGGTTTTATGGACCACTTTTATAATATTTTATGATAGCTTTTGGTGTGCTTTTTCTTCCTTTTTTAAGCTTGTAAAGCTCCAGTCACCATTCATTGTAATCCATGTAAAAGAACGACCAGCACGATATTCATATTTTCACCTTTTGTGTTCCACAAATGAAAGAAAGTCATATAGTTTGGACGAACCTGAGGGTGGGTAAATGATTTGAATTATTAGGTGAACTATCTCACATTTTATGCCCTGAACTGAGAAAACACATAAAATGCAATTAAAAGCAGAAAGTTACTGAATACAACAGAATAATTCCCCCCAGGTGTTACAATGCATCTACAAATACTTTAAAACTGTCACATTTTGTGGACTGTCATCAAAACCATATTTGCTGCCACAAGAAAATATAAAGATACACTTGGGTAAGTCCAGATGTCTCACATTTATTGTCCCTTCAGCTGCCCACACCATTTTGCCAAAAAGACTACCTTTTATCATATTCTTTAGTTTCTCTGAAAAAAACAAAAAACAAAACATCTCAGGTCACCTTCAGGCACCAATCACACCTATTGTTTGTGTTTAAGTTCTCCCCAAGGATATAGCAAGTGCAATTACAGCTTGAAAAAATTCCAACAGCAACGCTCCACAAATCTCCATGGGCTCTCAGGGGACCCAGGTGTTCTAAAATAACACGGAGAAATCTGCACTGCATACACTTTTGCATGCCTCTCTCGTTTTTACAAAAGTCTGTTAAGTCCTTAACAGAAATCTGCAGCAAATAATTTTTTTTACTCTTCACCATGTTAAATTACTATTTTTCCAATTTTTACTGGGGGAGTGGGTGGTTGGAATCCTTCTAGTGTTCCCTTACAATAAACTACCAGTTCGGATTTCTAAGAGGCCCCACAACCTCCCGGAGTGGTGCTGTAGGTTTATTCCTTATTTTCATACCCTACATATGGCCCTTAAAAACCATAATGAAAGCATGTTTTGAATTTAATACATTCAATGCAGATTGGGTAGTTCTTTTAAAGCACAGATCATGTTCAACATGTATCCAGGGAAAATCCATAGAAAAGAAAAGGCACCACAAGAACACATAGCACCCGCACTTCAATCAAATGCTTTAATTCTACATGTTTAAAGAGAGTTCACCCAAAAATGAAAGTTCACCTCATGTTGCTCCAAACCTATATGACTTACAAAATGACTTGCTGTGTTTATTTTTAGGGACTAGTGTTGTTTTGTACCCTACTCACTTTCTATTTAAGTAAAAAAAAACATTGAAACATTTTTCGAGGTATCTTTTGTGTTCTCCAAAAGAAAGACACACATATATTTTGGAATGACAATGGTGATGAAATGAGAATTTTGGAGCTGAAGGTGGGAGGAGCCAGGGTGGAGACCTGAGTGATGGGTTGGGCGGAATCCAGGGTCCGGACAACTGAGGCGGAACCGTGGTGAAGGTAGGAACCGGCTTAGTAGAGAAGTTGACGGACCAGGGCAAACCCGAATCACTGGAAGCCTGGAGCCCAGCTGCTGACTCACGGGACTGAGGCGTTGACAGGGATCTGGCTGACGGGGCGACGATGCGGTGAGAGAGGGCGACGGGGAAGCCAGAGGAAGGGAGGAGTCCGATGATGACGTAGGGGTGCAGGTTGTAGGCGTCACCGGAACACCGGAAGTCCGTGTCAGCAGCTGGGCGTCGACCCCCAAAGGCCGACCTGGAGCCCCGATGGAACCTAGCGGAGTCTCCGGGCAGACGGGCCGTGGCAGTGATGAAGGAGTGGTGAGGCAAGGTGCAGGTGAGGGGTTGACGGGCTGAGGTGGAGGCGTGGGCCCGGAGGCCCAGAGGCCCGGAGGCCCGATGCGTAGCCGGAGACTCTCTTTCACGCCGTGCTGCTGTTGGAGAGGCCCGAGGCGAGGCAGGTGAGCCGCACGGAGCTAGCGGCGGAGGCAGAGCCAAGGAGCTTGATGACACCAGGGGTGACGACGAAGCCAGGAGACTGGCCGAAACCAGTGATGAGGCGGGATCAGGATGTTAGGGTGGGAAGAGGGCAGAAGAAGGTCTCCGGATGGAACCGGTGAAGAGACTGAAGATACAAGGGTGGGGACTTGGGTGGGAATAGGATCCGCCGACCACAGATCTATTAGGTCAATGTCCGCTCCTGGTTCTGCGATGGACTGATCCACCTGCCAAAGCTCCGGCGCTTTGATCTCCGGCTCCGGTACTGGAACAGCCTTGGTGTGTGCCTCGGGCTCTCGAGTGACGAGGGAGAATTAATCGCTCTGGAGCATCATGGCTAGATACCCCAGCCACCGTCGGTTCTCCAGGCGAAGAGAGAGGTGCAGTACGGGTGAGTCCATCATCTTAGAAATAAATACTCGTTTAGAGGGTCGGTTATTCTGTCATGGAACACACCGTGTAAAGAAGGTGAAGGATGCAGGATACAAATAACATTAAAGTTTACTTGATGAATAACAAGTTACAAACAGCATGACCACATTCAATAACCGACACAGGATGAACAGAACGGGGAGTACAAATACACAGAGTGATGAGGGAGCTAAACAGGCACAGGTGGAGAAAGGTAAACTAATTAAGGACTAACGAGAACAGGTGCAGATAATACAGGACATAATGGTGACATTTACTTAATATAGTGTTTTATTTTAAACAATGCCTCAGAATCTGTGAATTGTTAAGTTTAGAAAAATCACTTGTCACTTGTTCGGTTCCTATAAATGAGATGTAATGAATTCATTACATTTGTGATATTGGAGGTTAGGACGTATTGCAAGTATATCTCTACTTAATAATGGTCACATCTGCCACAGTCATCTCACAAACATTCTAGATAATAAGAACAAATTGTTCCCTTTTATATTTTATACCTGAGAGTTCTTTAATTTTTAATTAATGTACGAAGTGTAGGTTTATGTTTCATGCATGTGTCTTGTGCATCCTGTTTGGTTATATTGACATGCGTCAGAAATTCTTTCATGTGTGTATGTTTGTGGAACAGGTAATGTTTGTAATCTATTGTTCAGAGATTCAGTCTGTATTTACAGCACTGACTTCTGTTCAATAATAGCGAGCCGAGGCAATTTCCTTCTGAAGGCTCCAACACTTCCACTATGTATTTAAATGCACAGACAGGAACTTTGACAAATCTGGGCCAAGAATCAAATCCCTTTCCTGCTCCCCTCACCAGGTATTAATGGATTAAAAACATCATACAAACCCGATTCCAAAAAAGTTGGGACACTGTACAAATTGTGAATAAAAAAGGAATGCAATCATTTACAAATCTCATAAACTTATATTTTATTCACAATAGAATATAGATAATATATCAAATGTTGAAAGTGAGACATTTAGAAATGTCATGCCAAATACTGGCTCATTTTGGATTTCATGAGAGCTACACATTCCAAAAAAGTTGGGACAGGTAGCAATAAGAGGCTGGAAAAGTTAAATGTACATACAAGGAACAGCTGGAGGACCAATTTGCAACTTATTAGGTCAATTGGCAACATGATTGGGTATAAAAAGAGCCTCTCAGAGTGGTAGTGTCTCTCAGAAGTCAAGATGCGCAGATGATCACCAATTCCCCCAATGATGCGGCGAAAAATATTGGAGCAATATCAGAAAGGAGTTTCTCCGAGAAAAATTGCAAAGAGTTTGAAGTTATCATCATCTACATAATATCATCCAAAGATTCAGAGAATCTGGAACAATCTCTGTGCGTAAGGGTCAAGGCTGGAAAACCATGCTGGATGCCCGTGATCTTCGGGCCCTTAGACGGCACTGCATCATATACAGGAATGCTACTGTAATGGAAATCACAACATGGGCTCAGGAATACTTCCAGAAAACATTGTCGGTGAACACAATTCACCGTGCCATTCGCCGTTGCCGGCTAAAACTCTATAGGTCAAAAAAGCCATATCTAAACATGATCCAGAAGCGCAGGTGTTTTCTCTGGGCCAAGGCTCATTTAAAATGGACTCTGGCAAAGTGGAAAACTGTTCTGTGGTCAGACGAATCAAAATTTGAAGTTCTTTTTGGAAAACTGGGACGCCATGTTATCCGGACTAAAGAGGACAAGGACAACCTAAGTTGTTATCAGCGCTCAGTTCAGAAGCCTGCATCTCTGATGGTATGGGGTTGCATGAGTGCGTGTGGCATGGGCAGCTTACACATCTGGAATGGCACCATCAATGCTGAAAGGTATATCCAAGTTCTAGAACAACATATGCTCCCATCCAGATGTTGTCTCTTTCAGGGAAGACCTTGCATTTTCCAACATGACAATCCCAGACCACATACTGCATCAATTACAACATCATGGCTGCATAGAAGAAGGATCCGGGTACTGAAATGGCCAGCCTGCAGTCCAGATCTTTCACCCATAGAAAACATTTGGCGCATCATAAACAGGAAGATGCGACAAAGAAGACCTAAGACAGTTGAGCAACTAGAAGCCTGTATTAGACAAGAATGGGACAACATTCCTATTCCTAAACTTAGGAATGTCCTCAGTCCCCAGACGTTTGCAGACTGTTATAAAAAGAGGGGATGCCACACAGTGGTAAACATGGCCTTGTCCCAACTTTTTTGAGATGTGTTGATGCCATGAAATTTAAAATCAACTTATTTTTCCCTTAAAATGATACATTTGAACATTTGATTTGTCATCTATGTTGTATTCTGAATAAAATATTGAAATTTGACACTTCCACATCATTGCATTCTGTTTTTATTCACAATTTGTACAGTGTCCCAACTTTTTTGGAACCGGGTTTGTATATTCAAAGAATTTTATATTACATTTTATATACATTTTCTACAGGAGAACAGGTTCTTTGTTTTATGGAGTTCTGCTATAATGCAGTCTTCATGTAAAAAAATATGTACAGTTGGGTTATATAACATTGTTCACCTCTAAAGCATTTTCGGTCTCCCTACTGAACAAAGCAGATCAGTATCATTGAATCTCATTTTTCAAAGACCGCATCTCTATATCAATCCTTGGATACACGGTCTCTATAATGCACATGCCTGCTAAGCCCCTCCTTTAGATATGCAGAAGTTGGTGAAAGGTCACACCATTGTCACCATAAACTTGACAATTTATGACATTTGAAAGTTAATATATAGCCACCCCCTGTGGCCCCTAGAAGTTCACATGCCAAATTTCAACCCCTGCATGAGAGAAAAAGAAAAACTGCTGGCCAAATGGGGAAAAAATCTGCCACATATTTCTCATTGATATGTTTATAGTGCATGATGTCATTCGTTAAACTGGTTTAAGCAGTCTAAGTTGTGTAGTCACATGCACAAACATCTTTTCTGTATTATAAAGACTGACATTCATCTGATGTGCTCTTATAGTTAGAGACACTTAACTTGTAAAACACCAACAAAATGCAATATATAGAGGGAAACTGCTGTATGGTTTTGACTGAATAAATTTATATTGACTGAATAAATTTCAATGTACAAGTTAAGTTTCCAGCTGAGTTCTATTTAGAAAAAATACATTTATATGTAGATGAATTCATATTCATGCAATGCTTTATTTCCTTACATATAGAAAGAAAGAAAAAATCAGTAATGAGCAATTTATTTATTTTTTACAAGGAAATCACTATACTCAAATGTTCCATTCTATACCCTAATGTAATACAATACAAAGCATATGTGTGTGGTTCCTTTTTCCTATGTATACAATGTAATGTTAAATTCTACTTCCTGTTCGCACAATTTAATTTTGTACCCCTCCAGGCAAATTGTTAATGGAAATTTATTCAGAAAATGGCACCTGGTATTCTGAGGAAAATTCTTATGTATTTCCAAAGCAATCACAGAGAGATATATCACCTACCATAGTTACCATGACAACATATTACTTTTGTGTTTTGATTATTCAGGGCAACCAGTTCAACTCTAGATCTAAAAACCATGACAGACCTACTCCACCATAACAACGTTCACATATATCTTCATCCTTTTTCATTAATAACTTAAACTTTCAATGCTAAAATAGTTTTATATTTTGTTACATGGATTTGCTGTACAACAAGAGGGTTTAATGTATAGTGCAGGGATTAAAGATACACATGGACTGCTGGGCTCAAAAAGTGCTATTAGGTGTAATTGGAGACGCACATATGCTGGAGGCCATGACCTTTGTTGTGTATTCGGAGAGCTACAAAATTACAAATGGTACCAAAAAGCCTTTCCCTCGATCTATCATCCTATAGGCATAAAACAATGCACCCAGGTGAGTCTGAATCCTTAAGTTGATGGATCTCTGAGTAATCACATAAGCCCACAGAGAGGTTCAACACAGCGTTTCATAGCAACAAGCTGACACACGGCAAAATTTCTGTCCTTTAAACAACAAGCACTTAAAACTCCAGTAATTTAATGCCTAACTTCAAAGCTGAGGTTTGGTTAGTGAAGATGGAGACATAGTGGTGGCCAGAAACCATAACACATAGTTTAATGATAGAGTTTTCTTCATCTTGCCACACTGCCATATTCCCACGGAGCTCCACAACCTACGGTAGGAGGAAACACTAGAGAGATGTAAATGTCTGAAGACGCTTCACTCAAAAACTCATCAAATGAGTCTCAGCTATTCAAACATCAGTTAAATCAGCAGTTCTCATTGACTGACTGCCAGCTCAAACATTCAAAGATATGCAGAGAAACAGAACATGGCCACATCCGTGAGTGCAAGTGATGGATAAAACAGCATGAGTATCTTTCAACAAGAAATGCATAAATATACCAGGGTTTTGGAAATTTTTTCCCATTCATTTTTCCTATAGAGACTTTTAAAAAGTCTTCATTTAAGAGTTATAAGCCATGAACCAAACCAACCTGGTATGAGATGAATCACAATCATCTCGACTCAATACAGACTTGAAGCAAAAAAGTATTTGAAAAAAGATGAAAAAAAAGATGAAAAGTATAAGACTGCTGTAATGTACCTGACTGTTTTAATTAGGGAAAGAACTGTCACATGAAGCATTGTGAATGACATAAAACTATTGATTTAAAGATGTTAATTTTATATATACAGTTGTAAGAAAAAGTATGTGAACCACTTGCAGAATCTGTGAAAATGTGAAAAATTTTAACAAAATAAGAGAGATCATACAAAATGCATGTTATTTTATGTTTACTGTCCTGCCGTATATTTTACATAAAAGATGTTTACATATAGTCCACAAGAAAAAAAAAAAAAAGCTGAATTTATTCAAATAACCCCATTCAAAAGTATGTGAACCATTGGTTCTCAAACTGCGTGTGGTTACCTGGATGATCCACGACTGTTTTTTTGTTTTGTGATGGTTTTTCATGAGTCCCTTGTTTTTTTCTGAGCAGTTAAACTGAGCTCTGTTCTCCAGAAAAATCCTCTGGGTCCTGCAGATTCTTCAGGTTTCAAGCATTTTTTGCATATTTTAACCCTTTCCAGCAGTGACTGTATGATTTTGAGATCCGCTCAAGGAGGACAGTTGAGGGACTCAAACTCAACTATTAAAAAAGGTTCAAACATTCACTTATGCTCCAGAAGGAAACATGATGCATTAAGAGCCGGGGGGTGAAAACTTTTGAACAGGATGAAGATGTCACAATAAATATTATTGTTTTTCATTTAGTACTGCTCTTTGGAAGCAACAGAAGATACTTGCATGTTTCCCGGAAGAAAAATTAAGTACTATTTAACTCGATATTTGAATTCAAAAGTTTTCCTTTTTTTTTTTTTTTTTTTACTTATGAATGGGGTTATTTGAATAAATTCAGCTTTTTTTTTTCTTGTGGACTATATGTAAACATCTTTTATGTAAAATATCTTACTCAGGACAGTACTAAACATAAAATAGCATGCATTTTGTATGATCTCACTTACTTTGTTAAAAATGTTCACATTTTCACAGATTCTGCAAGTGGTTCACATACTTTTTCTTACAACTGTATATAGAAACAATATATTTTATGTTTATCTTAAAACATGCAAATATTTAAGTAGTTTGATAGCATAGGAAAACTTGCTCTATGTTATTCATAGCGCTTTATGGAATTAACATCCTCGTATAATTGTTTATAAGTTGTCGTTCAAAATCAATTCCCCTATGGAGAAAATGAATCCATGGCCTATAAATCTTCGAAATAAGGGAAAGCGAGTAATTTTTTGCTTTTCTATTTAAAGATTTATTATATGAATATGAGTTGTATATGAATTTTCTTTGTTCAATTCGTTTAATTTCTACTTCTATTCAAATTTGAATTGCAATTTTGCGTCCTGTTTGCTATTTCAATTTAAACTGATAAAGGAATGGACTTTGAATTGAAAATACACTCTCAGTTAAATTATGTTGTGCACAACCTTGGAATTTACACAGAATTCAATTTAGATGCATTAAAGTATATCAGATGCATACTCAGATATATTTAACTCAAGTTGTAAAATGAACATGGAAACTCACAAAACCTCACCATTTGTACTTGGCTCACTCATGTCTTACAAGCAGTGCAAAAAACAGAGCCAAAATACACTTTTCTTGAAGCCAGTGAAACCATCTAACATCTGTAGATTATTCGTTCTCAATGAGACAGCAAGTTCGAGGAAAGAAGTGAACATCTCTAAGGGGCATTAAAACGGGAGTCAAGAATGTGAAAGAAGCCTCAGACAGTGAGAAAAAGGAGATCAGAGAGGAAAAGATTTCATGATAAAGTGAAAAGATGTACAAGTGAGAGAGCGTGACTGACATTAGAGAGCACCGAGGCAGCTCGCGTCTCACCTTGGCTGTCATCAGCCGTCCCCTCAGACGGGTCTAAGACCTCAACACCACTCAGATCCTAAATTACTCTCCCTCTCTCCTCCGGTTCCCTCATTTCTCTTTCCGCCTGTCAGTCAGCACACGGTCCCGACTGTCATTTTAAAGCAAGGTCTAGGAAGATGCAAAGGAAAAGTTAAATCAGAACATCCTTAGAGGAGATTAACAGAGGTGAATAACTTAAAGTTCAACTATTTTCCTGACAAGCCTGTGGCAATGTCTGGGCTTTTTTTCCTTAAAAAACACACCAAGCTGAGTTGTATAATGGAACTCTGTATTCACTGCTTATTTTATACCCCCACCCAGCCCATCTAATGACTGGTGCATCCATTTATCTCAATATTCACTCCGTGGCATAAAGGAAGAGTGAAGGGGCTAGGCTTACAGGGTTCATTCATGTGTGACTGACGTGCACAGCAGACCCCGATTTCATTGTGGGCCGGGCTGCAGACGCCTGCAAAGTCCATTAGAGAAAGGGGTGTGCATTGAAATGCTGGGAGAGTATCTCAGAAGGATGAATGGACATGGTGGCCCTCTTGTTTTTGTTTCCGTAACTTCAACTGTGTGTGCCACTAGGCAGTGTTTAAGACAAAGAACACACTGTTTCAGTCTCAAGGTGCAAAAGAGAGGAAGAAGACGACACAGCAGCACGTACACATTCTTCTGCGACTGCTGAAAGAGTCTTATTACTTCCAGCTAGGTCCCGGAAAACTTGCACATATTAGTGTGTAATCATGTAAGTGCAGAGTAATATTTAATGCAGAAGCATCATGACCATGCAAACTGATAAGGAGATTTTTGAGCGAAGATAAACATTTAAAAAAAAAAGTGTTTTCATGTATATTTGATATACATGTATATGTATATGTATGCATATGAATGTATAAAATAAAAAAGGCTATTTCATATATGTAAAACATTTCAATATGTAGAAGTATCATAAATCAAACTGACGGCAAAGCAAAAAACAAATCAAAACATATTCAAAACAAAATATATACAAATAAAATAATATAGGCTATAATAATAATAATGTTATTTAAAGCTGCAGTCCGTAACGTTTTTTGGTTAAAAATTATCCAAAATAAATTTGAGCAAGTACATAACCAGCCAGTGTTCAAAACTATCTCATCTTAGCCCGATTCACAACGGTAAGCTTGTAATAATGTTTTAAAATAAGCGTGACCTGGTGGATTTCCGCTGGAAATTCGAGCATGCAGCAGTTCGTCTTTGCGTCATTACGTCACATCCGTAAACAGAAAAAAGGAGTCCAGGGAAGTCGGTTTTATCATGTGAGGATGCTGCTTGTAGCGGATCATTTATAGTCTGTTCTCACAGCAGCTGAAATAATTAAACGTCAATCTGACACTGACAATCATCAGTGACAACTGGAGATTCACCCGTAGTCAAAAAGCAAAAGACTTTGGACTGTGGAGAGGCTACAGGAATTGAAATCTACAGGTAACTCTAACATACACTAAATACACATAGCGTGCGTCTCAATCAGCTCCCTAGTTCAGTAGTCAGGGCACTGATCAGGGAATCAGCCACATTAATTTACATGATATACTGATTCACGACCTAGGGAGCAAGGGAGCTGATTGAGACGCAGGGATAGTCATGCAATGCTGATGTTGTTAACATTAACAATTTGAGAACAAAGTATAACAGTAATAATAATTTGCAGTTTGGCGTGATCCGAGCTAAGCGATCGTTAGATTTAATCATAATTAGCAGCGCGATTTATTGTAGGCCTAATGCTTTTTTCCTCAGTTGGTCAGAACAAAAGTGGCAGAAATGTTACTTACTTGTTCAGCTGATATTTTCCAGTGAAAATTCTTATATTTGTCATACTTTCAAGATGTAGAATCTGTGATTCTGAAGTGCAGTATCCACACCGGTGTAGTGATTGACAGAAAACATTACATTCATCCGCGCTGAGCCGTGCCGATGCACAACCCACGTAACGATAACTATTCCGCATATGACTGCAATCGCATGTTTCAAACAGAGATGGCGACAAAGAGGAAAAATGGCGGACTGCAGCTTTAATATAATATGTAATACATTTTAATATGAAGAAGCATTATGGCCATTCAAAATAAGGAAAGCATGAAAAATATATTTATAATATAGGCTATTTAATATGGAATACATACAAGCATACACACATAAAAAAATAAAAAATGTAAAAATTCATTCATTCACTCATTCATTCATTCATGTGACAATTTTTGCACACAAAATGAAAATGTTTGTAATTTCATAACTACCTCTATTGCACCCTAAAAAATATATGTGGTGCATGATCGTGCACATTGTAGTGTTACTATATCACCTGTAAATAAATTTTTTTTTTAAGCAAATAAATCCCACCATGCTGGACTAAACTGAACATCTATACTGGTCTGCATGACCTCCCATCGGTTAGCACTGCAAAATCACAACCCTCCACAAAACATTAATGAGTCATCTGTATCCAACCAGAAAAGGTAAGCCATATTATGGATATTCATAGTGCCGCCTTTCACATTCAGTCTCATGTAGTGCCTCAAATAGCAGGTTTCAGCCCTGGCCTGATGCTCTGATCATGCCCTGAGAGTATTAGAGCACATTCTGATTGAGAGACTCTAGGATGCCTACATGGGCTCATCCAGTCCCAGCATGACATGAAATATGGATCAGATAGAGATCGCTCAATGCCTTTCTGTGTCCAATAAATTCATGCCCGCTCAGTCTCCCCCAAAACAATCACCTGTATTGTGAAAGTATTTATATTAGTAAAAGATCTGAAATGAATCGTTAAATCCTGAAATTTTACCGACCACAATGACACAGGACCCCTCCACTCCTCCTATTACCTTTACCCTCTATCACCTACATTGAGAGATTGTTTCTACCCACTGTCCCCCTCTCTCCACAGCCCTGTTCGAGACAATTTTTTCACAATCCCTCCTCTTAAGACTGGCATATGGTAGCAACATACTGGCCGTCTGTGATGTGCCCTGCTATTGACACGCAGAGTTATTATTGCCTCCTGGGAGCTCTTAAAGCAGTGGCAGTAAACACATCTCCATGCTCTATTAATCTGCTGGTATGATTGCTTGTGTTTGTGCAAAAACCAGAATGCACACGAACACCATACGTGCATGTAACTATAGCAATATAGGGGAATTAGGGGAACACAAACTATTTTTTCTTTATTTTTAGGGTCATTTTAATGATATATTGTCCTGTATCCACTCCAGTTGTTGTGCTATCTCCTACAAGAAAGCCATTGTCTGTTTCTTATGCTAATTTCCATTGGATATTTAGACCTTGAGAATCAAAAACATTTTTATTTTGGTGAAAAGAAAACCCATTTATCCTCATCCAAAGGATTAAAGCACAGCAGAGACACTTTAAGCCTGTGCGTGAACCTGCATATACACACTACAGCAAGGATGTATTCAATTGATAAATTGTTTAAAAGTGACAGTAAAGACATTTATGATGTCGCAAAAAATATATATTTTAAATAAATGCTGTTCTTTTTCAACTTTCAAAAAATGCTGAAAAGAGAATCATGATTTCCACAAAAATATTAAGCAAAATAATTGTTTGCAAAATTGATAACAATAAGAAATGTTTATCAGGACACCAAATCAGTATATATTAGAATAATTTCTCGAGGACACTGAAGACTGGAATAATGACTACTGAAAATTCAGCTTTACCACCACTTGAATACATTTTAAAATGTATTAAAACAAACAGTTATTTTAAACTGTAAGAATAGTGCACAATATTACGGTTTTATTGTATTTTTGATCAAATGCAGCCTTTGTAAGCACAAACACACTACGGGTGATTAAATGTGTGCCAAGATACTCATTGAAGTGACATCTAATTAAGATGCACACATGTATACACACAAGTGCTACTTTTCACTAGGATATTCTTAGAAGCAATTTCCTCAGAAGTTTGACCAGAAGGTTCTTCTATCGGATATCATGGTACAGTATCTTGAAGCACATAAGTAGATTTGACGCTTCTTGTCATTTCATTTCATTAACACCTCATCTCTACACAAATTTGAAACTGTCTAATGGCTTCTGCAGCCACTTATTTTTAACTTCAGAGTGAAACCATTCAGATATGGGGGAGGGGGACATGAGCATAGTCATATTATTAGAGAAAAGAGTTGGCTTCATCTTCTCAATCTATCTTACTGGATCTGTTTGATGCAGTTGAGGAGCATGATCGTATGAGCATGTTGACAATCCTGACCCTGGATGTATCACCTTTTCCAAGACTTCCATGTCTAATCTCTGTTTAGAAAGGGCTATTTGTCCAAGCCATTACCCAGACCATCTGTAACGCTAAGCTACCTCATCTTGTAGGCATGAGTCACTGCATTCTCATCCTCTTTCTTTCTAAATCAGGAATTCTTTCAATGGAGCTAAACACTTTAGTGATTGATTGGCTTCCATTGCAATCTTCTTGTCTGGTCAGGTCTAACCATCAGATGAAGGATACCTTTTCAGGAGACACTTGGAAAATGACCTCACTGTTTCAGTCTGCTAGAGGAAAGCTGAGGAGGTTGTGCTCTTTTTGTCACTGGGAAGAGAGCAAGAATCCAAGCCATGCTAAATCCTATTTGTCCTCTAGGGCAGACAGGCTTCTCTGATTACTACTGGACCAGGCCAGTGTCTGGCCATTTTGCACAGTTCAATGGTGGATTGGAAAAAAAGCCTTGGATGAGGCAACACAGACACTAAACACTAAAGCCACAGAGCCAAGAACATGCCCGAGCGGCTGCTGCACGTCTCCGGACCACAGCTTTACATCATTTGGTCCTTTAATCATGCAATCAGGATTTTTTTTTTCTCAAATAATAATAATAATAATTAAAAAATAATAATAATAATATATTAAAATGATGTACAATCACAAAAGTCATACATATTGCCTAATAAAAGCTCTTTTATTGTACATGGAGTAGTTTGGCTGACAGCCATTTTAAGATCACAAGACCAGCCAAATACTACTAACTTTAAGTAATGTCCATATTATTGGACACTTTCATTTAAGAAATAAATGAATCATGGTTGATTTTAAATAGCATATTTCTACAATGGAATCGACAACCTTTGCATAATATGCTGCAAAGTGTCAGCATAAATCCATAAACCAGTGCAAAATAAACTAAATAAAAAAACAACTCAAAATCATTATAAAAGCATGATTTTATGTTGCTTCTTGTACATTTCAAGACACTTTCAAAGTGAAATATCTGGTGAGTGGCACTAAAAGCACAAAAAATGAATGTAAATCTGGAAACACTTTATGTTAGTTGTTGTACGTACCCCGCCAGTTAGGAAATTAAATGGCTGGTGAGTGGCGCTAAAACGTTTATGCATTATTGTGTTTAAAAATATTGTACCACTTACAGTAAACCCCACCCTAAACCTAACCGACAGTGTTAACAAAAGCAAACGTGAAATAAAAATACATTTACTGAAGCAACTATGCCATTTTAGCTATCTTCTTTTTCTTCTTTTATCAAGTGTTGTGACTGTTTCATGGGTACTCGAGCGCACCGCATCGAAAGTGCAATGCTGTACTATGTAAGAAAAAACAAAAGCATATGGAGTATGCTATACAAACATCAAAATTTATTAGTTTACAAAGCATGCACTATGGTTAGTGTTTTGAAGTATTGTGCAAGGGACCATGGAAAAAAACTCTTTATTAAACGATAATCTGCCCCATAATCATATTTTGTGTGAAAAAGAACAAAAGGTTTTGGTGTTTTACTGCCACTAGTGTTCATTTCAACAGAAAACTGCGGTGAATTATATGTTTTTTGGAGTTTCACTACAATTTAGGTAAAGGCATGTTTCCGATGAGCCCATGTTAAAAAATACATTGAGTGCACATTTAATGGAACACTATTCTGCTAATGTCACAGTTTGACCTTAAATGCACAGTATGTAAGTTTAGCTGCTAGAGGTCGCTTATTCAAAAAAATAACAAAGACGTCATGAATGAGCGTGGAATCATGGGAGTTGTCGTCTTAACCTCCACAGCCAATGGAAAGCAATCCGATGGGACTCAGGCAGAAAGCGTGTTCATGGGTGATCTAATGTATTAAAGTTTTATTAATATTACTGTGGTATGAAGCAGGGCAGGGCTGATAGCCTGGAGCATTTTATGTTGCTGTTTTTATTATGCTTATATGCCACAGTCAGATACCGCTGCTTCTTTCATTTTAAGTTTAGTTTAAAATTAAAGTTATGTTTAATTTCTGCCTCGTTCTTGAACTTTGTTACAGTTACATTTGATCACTTAAATTCACCGCAAAATAGCCGCAAGTGCTAAATTACTCATACAGGTCAGTTTACTTGACAAATTAAAATTGTGGGTAATGCAGCACAGTTTTACTTGGTCAAAACCATCATATTAAAATGTTAATGTTATTTTAACGTTATTCTGTGCGTTCGCTCAGTGGCTGGTATGAGACACTTGTTGCACATTGATATTAGAATATCATATTAATAAAAGCTGGATGACTTGTGTTGCTAAATGGCATGCAATTAATTTTAAAATATATCGTATGGTGGAGAAAATGATGTATTACTGTTACTACAAAAGCTCTTTCTGAATATGTTAGCCACTTGACAAGTGTTGTCTCTGAGGCATGGTACAGACATGTTACTCGCAGTAAATCATGAAAACAAGAGATTCAAACAATAAGACACACTGTGTTGAGCTATATAACAATGATTCGTTTTCTGTCAATAAAGGTATCCAAACAGCTGCTCACCTATCTAATAAAACACACATAATATATCAAAGCATCTTTAGGGTTTCCATGGTTTCTACTGAAGTAAAACCGAAAATCAAGGGTAACTCGGATATGACGTGGGCCGTTACACTGGTTAAAATAGCTGATTTCTCTGGATTTAAACATTGTTGGAAACATTTGGAATAATGTAAGTACACAAGTCAACAAACTATGTAACATTGTTCTCTGTTTTTTGGGGGTATTTTAATGCAAAAATCTTACATATTTTGCCTTTAAAGTATGACCTTAAAGTTACAGTATCACATGATTGTTCTGAATATCTTGCTTGTATCAGGAGTTCACCTGTTTCCCATGGACAGTTCTCATCTTCAGCAGAAGTTCCTTCTGTCTTGTTTGTGAAATGACAGAATGGTCATCTGCTACTCAAGAGCGTCTGAGAGAGTATGATGTCAGAATGCTTAACCACGGTCCCATGGATCTGGAACACTGAGTGTCGTTGAGCATCGATGAGCCTGTTTTTAGCAACACAGCAGACTAAATAATGCCATTGGTTGTTGTGAAGAATGAAAAGGAGCTGGCACAGATGCTCTTCATCTGGCACTGGATCCTATGGCAGAATGTTTCGCTCTCTCAGAGAGAAGAAAAGGTCTTCAAGAGAACCTAGCTGTAAATAACACTCAATCACTCTGTTTCAAAACTAAATTTCTTCACATTTTAGTGAAAGAAAAACTATTTTATAGAGCTTGGAGGAGTTGGACGCTTTACCTGTCTATTTTATGGCTAATCTTCCTCTCGTCTAAGGAAATTGCCACAGCAAAAAGTGCAGTGGAAGGTGTTTTTTCCCTCATCCTTTTGTCATTAATTGGGTGCCAAGTGCACTTGACTGTGGAAAGATGAAGCTCTCTCTCCATGGACACCGTGTTCAATTCAGGGGAGCTGAGGCCAAATGAGTTTTGTTTGTGCCAGAGCCCAGTGGGGAGCAGCAGGACAGCTGGGTAGTGTGTATTCTGTGTGTTTTCAGTTGCTGTAGTTGGCCGTTATATGTCACGCAAGCTCAGCTCACAAGCCTTTTTATATCCATTTCAGGAGCCAAGATTGGCATGTCATCAAAGAATGGACATTTCATTGTGTAAGTTTAGTCTCATACAGTATCTTACAAGGAAGCCAAGAGTGTTGTTCATAGAGACCAAAACAAAACAAACCAAACAGCCTGAGAATGGTCAAGATATTTGAGAAGCGCAAAAGGTTTTCATATTTGTTTTTAGGGAGGGATTATTTACATATCAAGCAAACTTGAGTTTGACTTAAGAGCTTAACCTCTCTGATTCTTTTTGCAAACTATGCCTACTATGGACTGCTGTCTATAGACCTGACAAGTGCTGACTTAGCAGTGCTACACTTAAACAAGCTTATTTGCTTATTTCTAAAAAGAATACTCTGTCCGAGCAGGCTCCTGTCACTTTTCGGCTTTTAAGGGCAATTACATTCTTGATCCTGCCAACTATGACCATCCCATTAGGGTCAGTTTACAGAAAGAAGCTTTTGGCAGTCTGGGAAGTGGTCTGGACAGTTATAAACAGGAGTCATGGAGCCAAAACATCAATTTAACACACCACAACAGACTATCCTTCAATCAAAGGATGATATTAAGGCTGCTCAAATGCTCTAGGGATGTTCAAACAATTGAATATTGAATAGAACTCTAAACACTGAATATTGTGGTTTGTAAACTTTTAAAAGGTGTCTTCTGTCTCAACTACAAAACTACATGCTTTGAATCACCAATCTTGCCTTTTCTGGCTCAGCAAAATATATCATTACATTCTTCACTCATTGATTTCCACTGAAACTTTTGTCTAATGCATCACTTGACAAAGAGGTATAAAGGTAGTAATTTCTCATACAGCAAACCTGTACCTAATAAGCAGGATAGAGGAAAAGGCATGGGGGCGATGAAAGGTGAAATATCCATATTTAGCAAACTAATATCATCTATAATTTTAAAGCCTGTTATTCTGGTTTATATAAGTGTGTGGTAATTTGGGATTGTGAATGAATACAGGTAACATGGTGCAGGAAGAATTAAAGAAACAGTTTGCATTAAATGATACAATGATATACATTGTTCATAGTCATCAGTGGCTGTTAAGTTCCAAACAGGGGAAAAAACCCTAAAAGTGTCATATGATAGTCTTATGGACCGATTTTATCATGTTTTTTGGTCCTTTTTGGAGCTTGACAGATGTGGGCACTATAAATTGTCCTTGCTAGAACATGAATGTGAATAAATTATGATTTTTTTTTTTATTCATGTGTGGATTGGCCATTTAAGAAGCTTAATTTTCCTCACAGTACTTGAGGTTGATTGTGTGCAGAAATGCAGACTAATTTTCTTTTATTTAAAATACAATAAACCTAATGCTCAACACGCTCAGAGAGATGATAAAAGAAGAAGAAGAAAAGACATTAACACAACAGTAGGGCAATGTATTGCTTGCAAACACAGCGAACGCTGCAAACATGATAGCATAATGATACCCACTACTCTCCTGGCATGAGTTCCTCTCCCTGTCTACGGAGTGTAACCTGCATTCTTGCCAAGGTAATTCAGGAGCAATTCTGTAATCAAATACCTCAGAAAGCCACTCTTGGCAAGCCACTATCCACAGTGCCTCTGTCTCTCTCAGAGCATTGTTTTGCTTGTTATCTTTGGACAGCCATGATGCTCATGGATTTCCTTGGTAAGTTTTAGCCACCGTCTCATCTCATATATTCTCGTTAAGCTCAGTAAATACTAACAGGAGGACAATATCTCCATCATATCTGGTAGCACTGAGAATGGAAGCTGGTTACTCTTTAAAACACGTTCTCGTTTCTTTGAACACTCATCTTTAACAGCTTTCCTTGTTCCGCATATAAAAGTTTACTTTTCAGAGGCAGTACGAGGACACACTCGCACATGTAGATCATTGTTTGCGACAGCTCAGAGGCTTATTCAATATTTGCCTGGCTATTCGCTCTCTTCCCTATATATCACAGCTAAATGAACGCTTATTTGCAATGTTCTAGCCTTCTGTTCTTATTGGTAACTGAAAAGAGTGCATGAAAGCTTGTTGAGGGTTTGTTATTTCTGAAACAAATACTAACTTTAACGTGTATAAATAATAATACATATAAATCATGCCAATATAACTTAATTTACCAATGTTCAAAGATTCTAATGTCTTTTTGATTAAAGGAAACCAAGTGTGTTGTAGCAGCATATATTTAGCCAAAAAGAATTGAGCTACATTTTATCCAGTTATTCGTAAAAAAAAAAAAAAAAAAGGCTAATCACACACTAAAAATACTTTAACATTGAAGTGACTCATAATGATTCAGCATGCAGCTCTGAATTTAGGCTTGTGAACTTCACATTTGAATGGAAAGCTACTAGCCTTTCCACTCCTGGACCTGAACATCACCACATCCTTCATGATGTCATACACAAATCAGCAACGTGAGCACAATAAATTATGCTGAACTTCAAAGTAGGTGTGTTCTGGTTTGTGGTTGGAAGTATCGCCAACACAGCTGAAAGCCTAATGAAATATATCAGACCATACCCTGGAAGCTATGAGTGACTCTGTCTCCAGCAGATCTGAAATCAGTCCAACACAAAGGAAGCCACAAAATAATTTCCATTTGTTGGTTTGTTAAAATAGTTCAAGTCTTGTATCCATAGCATCACACAGCAACACTCTATCCATAATACAAACTCTGTAGTGTAAAGGCAACTTTGAGCCTGATTCAACAAGTAACACCACCATTAATACAGGTAATCGCAACCAGTCGATCATTGCATGCAAAGTCCTTGAAGATTTTGAGCTGTCTAAAAAGCTTCATGTCCCTCCTCACCCCTTAATCCCACGTCCAGACAGAATGATTCTAGCTAAAAAAAAAATGGCACAGCCTCTGCTCATTCTCGCACTGCAGCATCATGGGATCTGAGTCCACTGTAATGGATGAAGTGTTAACCAATGAAAATCAAGCACCTGTAAATGTCCATGTGACATGTACAGAATCAAGCAGTGCCTTTCAACTAATGAGCATAAAAATTTGAATGTAAATCTATTGAAAAATCAACATGAATTTTAGAATTTCTGACTATTTCTTAGAAAGGTATTATTATTGTTGTTAAACTAAAATAAAAAATAAATATATAAATAAAAATAATTTTGATAACTAAATAAAATGTTAATGACTGTAAAACGAAAATAAAATAAAATTTTCATACATGGTATATTACATTTACATTTACATTTACGCATTTGGCAGACGCTTTTATCCAAAGCGACTTACATTGCATTATACTATACATTTGTATCGGAGTATGTGCAATCCCTGGGATCGAACCCATGACCTTGGCATTGCTAGTGCCATGCTCTAACCACTGAGCTACAGGAAAAAACTAGAAACTATTACAGCCTCCCGGAATAAAACATGAAAATGCCACTATATAGTAATACAGCTCTAAAAATACCAAAACTAAAATAAAAACAGAATAAACTAGAACGAACAATGTTAAAGGAGCCGTATGTAGGATTGTGGCCTAAACTGGTACTGCAATCACTATAAAAATACTGTAGAGCGGTGTATCCCCTCCCCCTACCCCCTGACTCGAGGTTGCCAGATGAGCTGCAGGATTCAGCAGAAACGTAGGCTGCTTCAATGAGCTTCCAATGGCAAGTGACGAACAGACGTACACAGTAAGTTTTTTTTGTGTTAATTCTGTTTATGCTTCATGAGAGATATTTTGATAAGTAATTATGTATTTAAAAAATGTACTAATTGTCATTAGTTAAATATAATCGTAAAGATTTATGCTCGTATGTGACAGTATAATCGTAAAGATTTATGCTCGTACGTAACAGACAGAACGGTAACTGTTAGTCTAACTTGTAACGTTATTTATCTGTCATTAATGTAAGTACAAGCACAAGCCTATGTCAATATGTGTAACCAATATCAAAGATACAGCTATTCATTTAGCTGATGCTATAAGTGAAAGTGGCCAGCTGTATTTTTTTACTTACCCTGCAGCACACGTCATGAATATATGAAATGTCCATTGACATCAAGTACAAGTTAGCCAAGCATAGATGAATCTTACCTGTCCAGGAGAAAATTAGCAACTTTGGCGTCTGTGTTCAAATTCTTCTCCGTTTTCAGCCGTCTCCATCTTTCAAAAGCATCTCCAATACAAATTCTGGTTTTATTTCTGACTTTGTCACGACGAATTTCTGAATTATAACGAGGTTTTTTGATTTAGTAACATTAGACATTTTTATCCGACTGGAGTTAGGGTAGGTTACAGCAAAGCTGGCAACACGGATCCCGAAACACTACTGACTTCGTGATTGGTAGATAGGTGGAGGGAGGCGCGTCAGGCCAAAACACAAAATGACAACATCAACATCAGTTGAGGGCTGCAAGTCCACTTTTTAAATGACAATATCCTGGCCGGACTACTTTTGTCAGTGATATAAGTATTTGAAATGAACATGATTTCTTAATGTCTAGTGACACATCAGGGCCATTTTATGATTAATTGAAATAGATTTCTTACATACAGCTCCTTTAAAACTAGCAAAAACTACACTAAAAAAAGTTAAATTGAAAGTTTATTATAAATAAAAACTATAATATCTATAATAACAACTATAATAACCGTATCTTTTAATTCTTAAATATTTCAAATTCATTTTATGCCTCTAATTTATTTACAGTTTTGCTTTTCAATTTGGCCTTAGACTTCTGGAAAACAACAACAACAAAAAACAAAGCACTAAATATACAGTACACCATTGAAGTCATTAATATGTCTGTAGTGCTCTGTTTTCATTTTAAACTACATCTAGACTAGGTGCTGTCTTACTGACCTTTACTGCAAAGCCTTCTCTATAACACCAAATGCCAACAATGCCATTTCATTGTTTAAATAGAATTCCAAAGAATGCGATTCTCTACCCTATTATTTGGTTTCTCGCTCTCTCTTGCCTTCCTCCGAGACCAGATTAAAGCGATAAGAGCAGCAGTCTCTTTGTTTGCAGTAGATTTTTATTTACAGGACATGTATAAGACCAGGATTCAATATCAGTCCTGAGCATGCCTGGAATCCTTATGAGAGCTCAAGCCATCTCCCTTCTGTCATCTCTTTCCTCATCTATCCTCACTTCCCACTATGCGCCATTCCTTCAGAGATTGACCCACATCTTCACAGTGCCACTGTGTAATCACCATGGAGTGAGTGTCAGTCTTCCTGTGATTTACAGTCAGCATTATACACCAAACACATTCTGAGCTTTCAAAATATTCCCTCGGAGATGTTGCATGCATTACTGATCAGAGGGCTTTTTAATCTTATTATCCAGGTCAAGAGGGGGGAGAAATGAGCAGAATCCTGGCCAAATCCAACAAGAACACTTGAAATGTATGAAGACAGAGTGCTGCTTAATTTTAGATGGGTATAGATCAATACTTCATATGGGTGTGTATAGGCTTTTGGGAATTCTTTTCTCTCTGGTTAAATTTCACAAAAAATGGGTAAATGAAAACTAAATAAATATTTGATGAAGCATCTTATTGCTTTGTTGTGAAAACGATATAAACAGAGATTTCAGGAGGTTGAAAATCTATTCATTTCTGGATTATCAGAAAGCTTGTAAATTGAACACAGTATTTTACAGAAAATTTGGTGAATGCATTGAATTCCAAGGGAGAAAAAGAAAACAAAAAATGCTGGACTCTAACCCCCATCCTCTCCAGCCAAAATACAGTTCAAATAGTTTCCCACAAAACACCTATTATAGTAATAAAATGTACCTTATTAGATGTGAATAAAGTTCATCATTGCTCGTCTTCTACTGTCAGAAGGTTGCTGTTGATCTGCTGGTGGTTCCCCTGAGAAGTGAGACAGATGACAGTGGGGACACCTGCTTGAGTATAAGCTCAAGCCCAGTCCCCTCAACAGCTTTAGGCCCACAGGATCAGACGCTTGCCTCAAAAATAGAACTCAACCCATCTGCAATATGGACCAAATATTTGTCAAATATCTTTGTGTTTTCTATCTTTGTGTATCTCTATGATATGCTTCAAAATGAGAAAAGGATCGGTTTGTATCCTTACCCACCAGAAGTGATGTAATCAATCCTGGAAATCTTGAGGCAAGAATCAATCACAATGGTTAATGCACAAGATTAAGAACCAACAGTAAATTGTGGTGAATTCTGCATTAGTCTGGATGAGGAGTTTAAACAAATCCAAGGGGCTTACAGAATCTTACCAATGGTTTATTTTCGGGGTTTGTGGGGGGTGGGTGAGGAAGCTTCATTCTCAAGACACCAAGCCATCTGTTTGCTTGTTTCCTGGTGGGTCCATATCTAGACCAGAGTGACTGATTGACAGCTCTACAATCCAAACCCTCTTTTTCCACATGTGTGGTCCACATATAAACCTGCAAATTTCATGAAGATACAATATCTTATACAAGCATATCTCTGGATTTCAACAATTTATGAAAATGAATGGCTGCACATTTTAGGGCGTATGGATACAAGAATGTAAAGTGTATAGACTGCCTACTTCTCATTAGATCTTTAAGAAGATGTATTGCATTGATGTATTATTTCACGCATTGATGTATTATTTCACACCGTGATAACCCATTAAAGTTACACATAACATGATTTGCCCTATGTATTTTCATTCAATGACAAATTCTCACTGGTGACATTTTAGTAATGATTGTGTAGTAAGGGCCAAATTAAATGAAACCATTTCAATTCTCAGCGATTCAATTTTAATGAAAATCGTCTTCTTCGAGCTCTCCTCTAAAAAAACTTAATGAAAATATATGCTCTCTTTCTCTCTCTTTTTCTCTCCGTTCACGTCATCAACAGATTAGTGTTGTACTGCATGACAAATAATGGCCTGGTTAACCCTGGGAGGCATCCTATGAACTGAAAGGCACCATTACGAATTACATTCTGAAAAAGCATCTGGTTTATGAACTAGTACCAACTTGGCTATCATAAAACATTTGCTTATTTAATTGAGTTTTAGACAATATGACAGATAAAAATGTAAATGTCTATGCAAATAATATTTAGGCCAAAAAGTCTGGAAAGTTTTTAAGCCCCAGTGTGTTGTTCTTTGGGGTTGTGTCCTGCTCTGGATTCAGATCATATTTAGAGGGCAGCCATTTTGCAATCTGCCACGACAGATGGCTGTTTGTAAAAATAAATAACCTGTCCCCTTCCCTACACATGTTTCGAGACAGATCCAAGAGGAACCGGCCAAATCAAAGTCTTGCACAATTTATGATGTCTGAGATCATCCAGAATGACAGTCACCCCTCTCTTATCATACATAGCAAAAATCTATTACTTTAGCTTAAAAAATGTAAAGAATGATCATTGACTTTCATACTGACTTTCATAACATTGAAGTTCCTATTTTATGTTCCTATACAGTTCAATTGGTAAAGCGTGGAGCGAACAACAGCATAATCATGGGTATGATTCCCAGGGAAAGCATTGATTGATGAAATGTATATCCCAAATACATTTGGATAAGAGTGTCGAATTCATAAACGTGATAAAACATACTTCGTAAATGTTCTACTTGGCTAAGCAACTATCATGAGCACAAAAGAAAGGTGAACCCCAGGGGGGGGGGATCTGTTCAGCTTTTCAATTATCTCACCAAACGTTACCAACAGATACATCACTGCCGTTGTCGGAGGAAATATCTATTACACCAGTTTTCAAAGCTTCTCAGTTTCCCCAAGCTATATCCTTGATGTGGGGTAAGAGGCTTTGGTTTATTCTTTGAGTAAACTATCCCAATTTTTTTCTGAAATCCTTTTTGTAACAAATGTCCCTCAGAAGATCAAAGCTTTCCATGAGCAACGGCAACAATGTTTACCATTAGTCAAATAAATTCAAAGCCTTTATGGATCATATTCCTTGTTTTATCTTACTATTGAATGGAATATCATCCATGAAAACTATTTAAAATGAAAGGATTTTCTTTCAAAGTCAAATTTTAGCCATTGGCAAAGGTAACCTAGTCTTTATTCTCTCATGCTTCCATTACCAGCAATTACATGACGGTAACATCCCATTATGTATTTGTTTTTCAATCTCCTGAATCAGAACTAAAATCACGTCTATCTTGTCTGTCTTTTCTCAAAGCCTTGCCAGTCTACTTCAACTCTGAGGAGTAACACAGAATTCTAATAAACTGCTATCACTAAACCACAGAGGAAGGTTCTTATCTGAAGGGGCCCAGCTTGTATTACCGTCAAGGGTTATTTTTTTCCACCCTGTGAAAAAGGACCAGATTTCTGTCTTTGTTCAAATGCACCCATCCAAAACTCATAAAACATCTCTCCTTTGGCCAGTGCATGCCATTTTTCTTATCCTTTCTGAGATTTTATATTTGGTTGCCAAGGGAACAGAGGACACAAGCTTTAGAGGTTATAGACGTCTGTAGGATATGAGGTTAAAGCAGGCAAATGCATATGCGCCCACAGTCCTTCAGCTTATTTATGGGAATAAGACTCGATTTTGCACCTGTATAGACGAATGAAGCCCTATGCTCTATAATGTTGGACAGAGTGTCAGTGCAATATGGAAAAATCAGGAGTGACAGCTGCAAAGAGCGAGGCCTATCTCCGAAACTCATGAAAATAAATGAGCTACTGAAATG
Source organism: Anabarilius grahami (assembly GCA_003731715.1). Taxonomy (NCBI): domain Eukaryota; kingdom Metazoa; phylum Chordata; class Actinopteri; order Cypriniformes; family Xenocyprididae; genus Anabarilius; species Anabarilius grahami. The sequence continues at coordinate 6,434,112 of RJVU01073043.1, forward strand.
TGTTTATCTGGAGACGAGGGTACGACTAAACTGATTGAGGATCATTAAGGTCTGAGAGCAGATAGACAGGAGGAGATTCACTCTATAGTCCACTGGGAATCATATTCAGGGCTTCTCTCACCCTTGATTGTCCCATTGTAATCACAGCATGAAGGGAAATTCAATCTTGTTCAATTTCAGCTTTTCATTGAGAAATGTCATTAAATGAATGTGTAACAGAGGGCAGCCAGGTCTAATTCTAAATTAGCTATAACATTTGGTCTCACTGAATTGTTTTCATCGTTTCAGATTTAGGTCACTGCTTCTTTTTCTGAATCATGCCAAGCAAGTTAGGTCCCCCTTTTATGGCGGTGTATTAGATTATAGGCATTCTACTGTTCCTGTCACTCACAGAGTGTTTAATCACTTTTCCTGCTGAGGTCATATTTCATTTCGACATCTCTAAATTGTGCTAACATATTTATGGGAGAATATTACCGAATACAGCCCACTAACACACGTTTATAATCACTGGATTCGGGTATAAAGATAATTGCTTAAAATACTGATACTGACTGATACCATTTATGAACATATCTATCTGAAATATTAAATATTATTACATCTTAAAAACAATGTTTTCTAATTTAATATATTTTAAAATTATTTTCGTTTTTCTGTGATGGTAAAGCTTACTTCAATTTAAGTTTGAGGATTCTTTGAAGAACAGCATTTATTTGATATAAAAGCCTTTTGTAACATTCTTTACTGTCACTTTTGATCAATGCAATGCATCCTAGCTGAATAAAAGTATTCAGTTCTTACTGACCCCAAAATAATCTTACTGACCTCAAACTTTTGAATGATAGTGTGTGTTTATACTGTATATACATTGATCAGGCACCACATTAAAACCACCTGCCTATTATGTCCTCCTTGTGGTGCTAAAATAGCTCTGATGCATTGAGGCATGGACCCCACAAGACCTCTGAATGTGTCCTGTGGTATCTGGCGCAAAGACAAGTCCTGTAGGTTGTAAGGTGGGGCCACCATGGATCGGATCTGTTGGTCCAGCGCATCCCATAGATGCTCAATCGGATTGAGATCTGGGAAATTCGGAGGCCAAGACAATACCTTGAACTCTTTGTCATGTTCCTCAACAATTTTTGCAATGTGGCAAAGTGCATAATCCTGCTGAAAGAGACCACTGCTATCAGAGAACACCATTGCCATGAAGGGGCGTATGTGGTATGTGTCAAAGAATGTCAGGACTCAACGTTTTCCAGCAGAACATTTCCAGAGCATAACACTGCCACTGCCGACCTGCTTTCATCCCATAGTGCATCCTGCTGCCATCTCTTCCCCAGGTAAATGACACGCATGCACCCAGCCATCCACCAGATCTAAAAGAAAATGTGATTGGTTGATCAGACCAGACCTCTCTATAACTTCTTCCATTGCTCCATGGTCCAGTTCTAACGCTCAAGTTTCCATTGTAGGCACTTTAAGCAGTGGACAGGGGTCCTCATGGGCACTCTGACCAATCTGCAACTATGCAGACCCCTACGCAGACCCCCACGCAGGTTCTAATACCTTTCTATTTAGCACCATTAAGTTTTTCAACATTTTGAGCTACAGTAGTTCTTCTGTGCGATCGGACCAGACAGACTAGCCTTTGCTCCCCATGTGAATCAATAAGCCATCTTAAATGAGATACTATTAAATCTAATTTTATAGATCATGAACTATAAAATGTCTTCATGATCTGCCTTTGAAGAGAGATTGCAGTATTGTGCTACAGCGCACATTCTATTAGTGAAGTTCTGGTGCCACCATCTCAACTTGAGTACAGAACTAAGTTCTCTTTCACATCTTATTAAACTTAAACTGCCAAATACACACAAGGTTTACATAAACACAGTCGTTTATATCTTAAAGGTGGTACAGAGGTTCTTTTCGTCGACTGAGTTTTTGAAATGAGCGCATGCATAAGAACAACCCCCCTCCTTCACAGCTCTTTTCAAGGGAACGCCTCCCAAAACTCGTGCACGAGTATTGGAACACGAGTGTTTACCACCGGCATTCGCTGTGTTATTAAGCCGGGCACACATTTAACGACTAGCTAAAACATTCTAAGACTATGCTCAACACACAGCGATTGTTTCCTGCTCCTGAAGCAGATTCATATACTTTCACATGGAATTTGAACACCGACTGTAATCGCAGACTGAACGCAACTGGCTCTGACTGGACGCGTTTGAGCGCGATCAGTCATAAGTATCAATTTACAGTCATAATCGGGCTTGCAATCGTTAAGTGTGTGCGTGACTTAAAGCCGCGCACACACTTAGTGGATTCATTATGTCGGACTCACCGCAGGTAACTCATAATCTGCAGTTGTTACTCCTGTCTCCAGACAAAAACATTGCATGCGGCGCCTGTGGAGTGTGGAAAGTTACTGGAGGGCGCAGCCGCGCATCTCTCACAAGGAACGTCATGGCAGTGATTGACAAGCCAGATTGGCTGATGTTTTTAAGGCCCTACCTCGTGCACAGATGATGTATATTAATAATATTCCTTTCAGTGCACCTAATAAATAGTCTTTTATCAGTTAGTAAAGACAGTTTCAAGTAATATTGCAAAAATGTATAAAACAAAACATCCTCTTTAGCACCTTTAAGTGAATGTAAACAGTTGCGTGTCAGTCTATTTTGATATGCATGTGTATCAGTATATTAGATCCGTGTGTCAGGTCTGAAAGTGACAGCAGCATAATAAACTTGCTGCTGTCTGTGTCATTACGGTCAATCAAAAAACAAAATATAAAGAGAAAATCACTAACTGCTCTTGACTGAATAACACCTACTGTGGCTGAAAATATTAATGCACTGTTTATTTCATTTGTATCTTACATTGTTGTTTGTAATTTTCATCTTTGTTCTTACGTTTAATAACAAAGAGAAAATAATGAAATAAAATAAAGTAAAATTTTGGTCATATTGCCCACCCCTACTTTGGCCTAAATGGTCTGTCATTCTTTTTACTTTTGTTACCTTGTAAGGCTACATTTTTAAAATAGGGAAATTAGTTTGGCTGTATTGCTCAGTTACTTGCAAAATAGTCTTAAATCCAACACGAAAAAGAATAGTGATAAGATTTTGGATCGTGATTCTGTCTGGAAAAGATCGTGATATGATATTTTTGCCATATAGCCTACCCCTAGTACTAACCACTGCATACCAGAAACAGCCCACAAGACTTGCCGTTTTGGAGATGCTCTGACCCAGTCATCTAGCCATCACGATTTGGCCCTTGTAAAAGTAACTCAGATCTTTTTCGCTTGCCCATTTGTCCTGCTTTCAACACATGAAATTCAAAAACTGACTGGTCACTTACTACCTAATATATCCCACCTCTTGAGAGGTGCCATTGTAACAATAATAATCAATGTTTTTCACTTCACCTGTCAGTGGTTTTAATACTGTGGCTGATCAGTGTGTATAAACATACATGCATACAAACTGTAGATAGATAGGAATTTGCTTTATATTTAAATATTGAGGGAGTTTTTGTCTTTCAGTCTCTTGCTTTGTTGCTATGACATCCTCCCGGCAATAACAATTCCATTTGTGGATTTTTCCACCCCTTCATCTTTCAACGAGTCTTACTAAGTAATCAATGCAGAGACTGAGCTTTACAGGCTGAAGGAAATAATTAAATTAATCATATATAATAAACAACAATAATTAATAGTCACCTTTTTGAACCATTAATTCACATCATATATATATATATACAGGTCCTTCTCAAAAAATTAGCATATTGTGATAAAGTTCATTATTTTCCATAATGTAATGATAAAAATTAAACTTTCATATATTTTAGATTCATTGCACACAAACTGAAATATTTCAGGTCTTTTATTGTTTTAATACTGATGATTTTGGCATACAGCTCATGAAAACCCAAAATTCCTATCTCAAAAAATTAGCATATCATGAAAAGGTTCTCTAAACGAGCTATTAACCTAATCATCTGAATCAACTAATTAACTCTAAACACCTGCAAAAGATTCCTGAGGCTTTTAAAAACTCCCAGCCTGGTTCATTACTCAAAACCGCAATCATGGGTAAGACTGCCAACCTGACTGCTGTCCAGAAGGCCATCATTGACACCCTCAAGCGAGAGGTTAAGACACAGAAAGAAATTTCTGAACGAATAGGCTGTTCCCAGAGTGCTGTATCAAGGCACCTCAGTGGGAAGTCTGTGGGAAGGAAAAAGCGTGGCAAAAAACGCTGCACAACGAGAAGAGGTGACCGGACCCTGAGGAAGATTGTGGAGAAGGACCGATTCCAGACCTTGGGGGACCTGCGGAAGCAGTGGACTGAGTCTGGAGTAGAAACATCCAGAGCCACCGTGCACAGGCGTGTGCAGGAAATGGGCTACAGGTGCCGCATTCCCCAGGTCAAGCCACTTTTGAACCAGAAACAGCGGCAGAAGCGCCTGACCTGGGCTACAGAGAAGCAGCACTGGACTGTTGCTCAGTGGTCCAAAGTCATTCGGAAATCAAGGTGCCAGAGTCTGGAGGAAGACTGGGGAGAAGGAAATGCCAAAATGCCTGAAGTCCAGTGTCAAGTACCCACAGTCAGTGATGGTCTGGGGTGCCATGTCAGCTGCTGGTGTTGGTCCACTGTGTTTTATCAAGGGCAGGGTCAATGCAGCTAGCTATCAGGAGATTTTGGAGCACTTCATGCTTCCATCTGCTGAAAAGCTTTATAGAGATGAAGATTTCGTTTTTCAGCACGACCTGGCACCTGCTCACAGTGCCAAAACCACTGGTAAATGGTTTACTGACCATGGTATTACTGTGCTCAATTGGCCTGCCAACTCTCCTGACCTGAACCCCATAGAGAATCTGTGGGATATTGTGAAGAGAAAGTTGAGAGACGCAAGACCCAACACTCTGGATGAGCTTAAGGCCGCTATCGAAGCATCCTGGGCCTCCATAACACCTCAGCAGTGCCACAGGCTGATTGCCTCCATGCCACGCCGCATTGAAGCAGTCATTTCTGCAAAAGGATTCCCGACCAAGTATTGAGTGCAATTTTTTGAGAAGGACCTGTATATATCATATATTATACATCATCATATAATGTCAAGCAAAAAAACAACAACAACAACAAAAAACAACCTTGGTATGTCTGCCAGATCCACATGGATATGATGACATGAACTAGCTATGAAAGTCAACGGGTTGGAACATACAGTAAATGTCACAAAACCATATTTTGCTCACAGTTCTTAAGAACAGCATCTGTAAACTCTCAGGAAGCAGTAGATATCATAACTCAAGGGCCACCATCTGTTGTGAAAGGAATGATATTGTGTACTTGGGCAATACTATATGTTGCCAAAAATAAGAAATAGTTTCCACAGCACAGATAAATGTCTGTCCTGACCAACAGTATCTACAACCAGTATCCAACATTTATGTCTACATAGCCATTATACATCTAATTTAGGTATATCCGCCAATTTGATGGCTAAATGACCAAAAGAAGATGCAATTTAAGCAACTGTATTTGATTTATTTCACTTAGGGGAGTATCTATAAAATAAGTATGAATAATCCATTGATATCTTACTCCTTTCTTTTGCACTACATTTTTGAGGAAGTATGGTTTCCTCATCTGCAGACAAGCTTACACTGCTGTCAAGTACACACTACAAGAACATCCCTCAGTGAACTCTGCAGACCTGGAGGAAGTATCCTTTCCCTGGGGAGACCTCCTGAAATTTCCTTTAAGAGATCAAGCTGAATAAAACTCCTTCTCGCTCCTGTGCTCAAAGAAAATCACTAAAGCGTTTCCCATATGCTTTGTGGAAGCACAGGTTATAATAAACGATCTGTCTCAGTAGAAAAAACATTTTACACCACAAGCCCCACTCCTTGGTGGTATTATATATTATATATAAATTGATTTGAAACTATTTTACATTTCAGTGTTCATGTTATTGCATAATAGCTGATTAACACAAGTACAGTTATTGATTAACACTAACTAACAATATGTAATTATTTACTGAGTATTATTTTTAAAATATACTCTATTATTCAAAAGTTTTGGGCCAGTATGATTATTTAAAAAAAAGAAATTAACACTTTTATTCATCAAGGATATAAATTGATAAATCACAGTAAGTGGCAGTAAAGACATTTATAACATTAAAAATAATTCTAGTTCAAATAAATGGTATTCTTTTGAACTTTCTGTTCGTCAAAGTTTACTGAAAAAAAATGTGTCAGTTTCAATAAAAATACAGCACAACTGTTAATTGTATTAACAAAATGTAACATGAAAAATGTAAGGTAAAGTGTTACCAAACTATTTGCCATTAAATTGTCATAAGATATATTTGAATAAAACTGCTGTAGGAATAAAAATGTGAGGTGTTTTTTTAAAATGGGTTCTTTGAAACCGCTAAATAATCTGTCCAAAGGGAGAGCTTTGAACAGACATTCAAACCGCTTTTTCTGAGGCATTAATTTCATTCTGGCCCAGTCAAACTTATTCTATAAATTTCAAACCCTGAAAATGTCCAACTAAGTTGAACACACTCAAATGGTCATTTTCTTTGATGAAACACTGCAATCCATCTTGCTTTAGTGTTTTGCAGCTTCGAAGAGAGCTGGTAGTGCTTTGGTGGATAGTTTATAGGCTCAATAGAGGCACTGTGTACACGTGGAAATTGGAGCTCCCGAGAGATCAGCCCCTCCACTTTCAGTGGGCTAACCTCACGCCTCACAGTCCACACAGATTTTATCATCCTCTGACTCTGGACCCCAGTCAGTCACCTCAGAGAGGCGGTGCCTCATCACAACGGACTATCAATTACCACAATCACCTCTGAACTACGGTTGTCAGTCATATATCAGCTATCTTACAGTAATTAGTGCTGAGAAAGCCTGGCTCATTTCCAGCTCTCAGTCACAATTATTTCAATGTTTAGCCATTTATAACCACAAAACAATTTGTACTTAAAATAATCCTACACCAAAAGTCTAAATCTCTCAGCTGTAAAAGTAGGGTGAAAGTAGGGATGTCAATTTTCAGGAAATCAGACTCAATTCAGACTGATATGCAAAAAACAGTTCAACTGATTCATGCAGATTTGCTCTAACAAACTTACATTTCAAGAGTTCACATAATATATGAAACAGATGAAAGGTTCAGCTTGCTATCCATAATGGAGGGGCTCAAACATCTGACATAACTTAAGCTCACTTCCTCTTCCGTCAAGAAACAGGACTACCAAGGTGAATGAGGGATGCTGGAAGAATTGGCAATATGAATTAGGAAAGCAGCTGTTTATATGCCATCATGTTTTCTGATTTGTGAGATCAATCTGAACTTTTGTTAGGATCTCTTTTTTGGGGTATTCTGGAAATCTCCTTGACCAGATCTTAGACACTGATACTTTTATGATGAAATGTGTGATTTACATAACAAGAGAGATAAAAATAAACTGATTATTGGATAGACCAGAAATGTTCATTAAAACATTTACTAGGTAGCAACCTTGTCAGTGTTGATAAGGGGTTAATTCAGAGGGAGGTACCTTAATTATTGGAAGAAATTTTGTGTTGAGAACTATTTTTTATGTTGTTGAGTAAAAGTACTCATCCAATAAACTGATACACATGTTCGCCCCGTAGAGTTTACTCTTGGGTAAGTTCAAACAGATTTTTTTAATATTCTTGGCTTTTAAGATTACTCTGCTTTTAGTGGAGATAACATTTAAACTACAGGTAAAGTACAGACATAAAAAAACATCACAAATTGGTTTTCTTACTCTGCAGGGGCTCTTTTTACATAATGGTCAATAAAGATAATTAAGCCTAGAGCCACATCTGCTTCAGATAAATGTTTAGAGCTTCTGCTATCACTGTGCTTGATGGGAGAGATTTTTAATCATTGGGAGATGTCATGGCTCTTGTTAGATGATGGAAAAGGAAGTGAGTTTAAGAGCTTAAATCCTCAAAGATGTATGCTTCCAAAACAGATCAAAGGTCAAAGGATACAAAAACCAGATGGTGTTTCTCATATTTCCCAGGTAGAGGAATCATAGCCGCCTCTGTCTCAAGGTACAATTAGAGTCCTTATGTTTTGGGGTAAGTGGGCCAGTGGCTCAAATAGTGATAGTACGTTTTGCCTCCAAAAGCATGATATTGTTCCAAATACTATTATAAGATGCTGATCATAATATTCTAAATATTAACCTGTCCTTTGCTGGTTTATATATAAAATAAAAAATGCAGCAAAACAGCAGGACTTTACAATTAGATTATGTAATACTAAACTACTTTTATTCTCATTTGATATTTTTATTTCATATCATATTTTTTATTTATATTTGAAAAAATTTACAATACGGACATACTGACAGCATCTAAAATGTAATGTATATATACATTTTAACATTTTAATGTTTCAGCTTGGGTTAATAGAATCATTCATTATGTTCTGTGTAATTTCTAATGCCATTTAGAACTCAACTAATTTTGAATCTGTTATAAGTGTCAAATTAGGCACATAATGTTCAATGCCATTTTAGCTTTCTGAGCAAACAAAAACATAGAAGTCAGGATTGCAACACAAGACCAAGTGGTTGTCCTTTTTTTATGCATCAGAACAGCACAATCACAAAAACTATTGTCCACCTGCTCTGTTTCTTAAAGGGGATCAAGTCGGTGCTGTATCTACCTCTACTACACCATCAAATTTATTTAACATTTAATTAATATTGATAGTTATATTGAATAAATAATATTAAAATATAAATTTTTATTTCACAAATTCAACATTAAAAAGTATCTATAAATTTGTACATCTCCAAAATTGCAATGTGTTAAATGCTAACATTTGAGATGGTGTCAATACATTTACAATGTAAGTTTCAGTGTATATGCAAATATAGCATATAATGTGCTAAAATCACACTTCAGGCACAAATAAGATCACATTGTTTTTTGAAATGTAAATCATTCCCAAATTAGACAATTTACCCCATTGACATGGCATTTCTCCCCTACTTTTTAATTTCAGTTAATTGCAGGCGCCTTGAAAATATAATTAGTTGTAAAATGAAATGGAGGTCTACAACATAAAAATAATGTCTATAGTGAACATCCATTTTATTTTTCCTTGCCTTGTAGAGTAAAAAAGTGGCCCAGTTTAAAGCACTCTCCCCTTTATATTAATCTTATTCTTACTCTGAATCATGCTTGATTTCCTGCAAAAAAGGTCTGCATCTCACTGTAATTTATTCATTAGAATAAAACCTAACCCAGGCATTCGTGCCTTGGCAGAGATAAGGGAACTCCAGAAGTTAATGCAATGAAGCTAAATGGCCCATAATTGGGCAGAGATACTTCAAGTGAAAATCATCCTGAGCACACGCACAGCTGGACCACTCCAAAATGTTCTCACTCCAGGCGTGATTCCTACATGAGTGTGCCGCAGAGCCTGTAAGAATAGAGGCTGGATCGAGGCGTTTCTGCGTAATTATGTATTGAACTAGCCGTGGGGAATGACCCAGATTCATTGTAATTGCCAGCAACATTCTGCGTGTCCATTGGTGACATCTCTTCCCTGTCAGCCCACATCTCTAACAGCTCAACAAATATTCTCTATAATTGTTTGTTCTGGGTTGGAGGATTTTTCCAAATGGGGAGACAAGTGACAGAACCAAAACACAAGCAAACCAAGCACATGTCATGTGTCTAAGGACCGTCACGGCTGAGATCATCATTAAAGCCCTCCTTCAGTGTAAATGAAACATGCAATTGATTGAGTGAACACTGATTTCAATGAAAGCTGAAGACAGATTAATGATATCGGTGTGCAGAAGAGCCAAACATAGAGCATATATGAGCATGTTGTAGTGCAGAGCATATGGACACATTCACACTCATGACAATGGCTGACAGAGTTTGGGCTAAAAGTATCAAATCAATCCTGTCTTTTTGAATCAAAGTCAAATAATCCATTCACGCTGACAACAAAATGTGAGACCTATTGCAAAGACTTAATGAAAAGTATATTGTAATGTTTTTTTAGTATTATCGTGAATGTCTGGAAAAACAAAGTCTCCAATCTCATGACAAGAATATATTCACAATCTGTCCTCACAATCCTTCAGCACTGTAGCATTGAAAAAGAACAGTAAACAGATGTTTTAACTGGAAAAGAAAAAAAACAAAACAAATTTTACAGTAAATACGTTATAAGCCTATAATGACTAAAATGACTCACTTAGAAGAATCCTGTAACATATGGGTCAATACTCTGATAATTGGAACCAGGTTTACCTTCCTTTGCCTTTCTTATTCTTCTGGATTTTGGCTAATGTGATTAGCTTCTGTCACTGTAATTGTCCTGAAGATCTTCCTGCCTTCTGCTGTAACAGCCATGGTATTCATACTTACAGTAGTATGAAGCACAGTGTGACCTTGCCTAAGGTCAGTGTTGTAGCAGCTTATTTGAGTCAAGACCAGTACCAGAAGAGGGTCGAGTCCATGTCAAGACTGAGTCCACATGCTCCTGAGTCTATGACAAGACAAAGGGCATGAAAATATGGTTTTAATTTGACTTGAATGAGCTGGTCTCGACTACAACAGAGGCTGACAATCACACGAGCAAAATCAGCAGAAATATTTGTGTACTATCAAGGTGCGAATTACAGGGAGTTTAATGTATATTTTAATGAATATTTATCTTCATATTTACTTTACTTAATCTGACTGATTTTAAAGTGTTATTTGGCTGCCATTAGAATGGGTCATACCATTGCAATTCTTGAAAACCTGGCTCATTTGAGAACGTGCATTTTTTTGCATAGAAAAAGAACAATGTAAGTGTATAAATGCATATACATAGTTCATTTGAAACCTTAGTCCTCTTTGGCTTGCTGTTAATGGTGTTAAACTGAATGTACGAGGCAAACTGTCTGCTTAAATAACACTGAAACAAGAATGTGCAGTTTTTTTTTAAAAGTTGAACTTAAATTGAGCGCAGCTTTTTTAGAACGCGTGTCATGCCCGAGACACTGCAAAAATATGGACATGAGCGCAATGGTCAAATATATCCATCTGATGCAAACTTATCCGTCTTACATAGAAAACAATGGAACAGTATTGTAGTAGAATGGAAAAACTTGTTCTGTGTGAACCGGCCCTTACGTGTTAAAGTTGCGTTCGTTACTATAGCAACAGCATATAGGCTGTATAGTCACAGTATAAAGGCCTATATTATAATATATAGTCACTAGCCAGCAGAAAAGTAAAAATGGTGGCATTTTATTTAAAGTGAAAATAAGAAACTCTCATATCACGGAGAGGTGTGTTATAAAATGTTCAGTACACTCTAAAAAATGCTGGGTTAAAAAAACCCAAGCTGGGTAAAATATGGACAAACCCAGCAGGTTGGGTTAAAAGGCACCCATTATGCCCTCTTTCACATGATGTAATATAAGTCTCTGGTCTGGTCAAGTTTCAGCTTAAAATACCCCACAAATTTGCCCCTATTTGGGGGTGAGCAAAAACACGCCTTTTACTATATTACTATATTGCTGGCTAAAAAAATAAATCCAAAATTGGTTGAAAAAAATGGCTGGGTGAAAACAACCCAATCCCTGGTTTTGTCCATATTTAACCCAGCAGTTTTTAGAGTGTATATAATTATTTAGAATAGTTATTAAGATATGATATCTATCTAGTGTATATACCCTTGATATCTGCCAGCCCACCCTTCTATACACTGTAAAAAATGGCCAAATTTCAACAGTAACATGCTGTTTTCCAACAGTAAAACAGTAATATACAGCAGAAAACAATGCATTCTGTGTAATATTTGACTTTTTTAAGAAAGTATCCTACAGCAATATATACCGTGAATTAACAGCGCTCAAAAGGCTGTGTTCCAAATCACACCCTCATTCACTATTCCCTAAATTAGTTCACTAATATAGTCCACTTGACAGAGTGAATGAAAACAATTGTGAATTCAGACATTGATGAACACCTGCTGTTAACAAGCAGAATCACTGAAGGGAAGAGAAACAAGAACAGAAAAAGATTAAATCAACTGAAGATAAAAGAAGACATTAAATCTCTCAAGATCTGATTAAACAACTCCACAAACAGCATTGCCAGCTTCACTTATTACTAACCAGACTGACTTTAATTCTGTCATTTGTCCATAGCAGATCTTATTGAGAATTAACAGAGGTTTAGATGTTGTTTTATTGTTTCGTTTGACGTTACCATGATGGAGGTCAGCGTTTGCTTTAGTTGTGCTCTTAAACCTTGATTATTTAACATTATTTTATTTAAAAAAAAAAAAAACATCTGATCAGATGATGTTACCCAGTTATTAATGGTTACAATCATCATTTAATGGCCTGATACTGATCTCATCAGAGTCTAATCTATTATTATATAGGTCATGTTTTATACTTTTATTATGGTATTCCTGTGATTCTATGCATAAGACCCATCAGTGCTGTCACAACCAGATATGAAGGATTTTGAAAACAGTTCGTGCTCAAAACAATTTAAACTACCGAATCACTAAGTCACACAGACATCAAGAATTGGTGTTTGAATCACAACAATGGTGACAATCAAAAGCTTCATGCCGCAATGCATGCTGGGTACCAGCATAGTACTAAAATCATCCATAACTCCCAGCATGCATTGTGGCATGAATAAATTATGCAGCTCAATTGCCTGGTTATTTTCTTTAATTCTTACTGTTTGCCTTTATTTTTGCTGTTGTTTTTGTGTTGACTTTTAGTAGTGTTTTTTTATGATGTTCTGAATTTATGTTTATCATTTTTGATGATTGTTACCGCTGTTGAGATTCATATGATGATTCTTGATGTCTCCGTGAATCTAAATGATGCCGTAGTTCAAAAAACCTTTTTGTAAATGATCCGTTTAAAAATCCTTAACTGATTGTTCAGCACTTCTTCATCCTTTACTGTAGTATCACAGTGTTGATAATATAAAACTAAATTTATAAAAATAAAAAATAAAAATTTCTGGCAATGGATTAGACACTGGATAAGTTCAGTGAACTCAACATTACATAATGTCATAATCAAAACATAACCAACAACACATTATCACATCTTCTCTTAGCTTATTCATGCCATAACAAGTGTGTCTTAAAAAAAACAGTTACAGCAGCCCCAAAAAAAAGAAACTAACGTTACAAGTCAAGTGTCAAGCGAGCACTGATCTCCATCATGGTAACATCAAACAAAACAACAACAAAAAATCATCTGAAGCTCTGTTAATTCTCAGTAAGAGCTTCTTTAGACATCTGACAGAAATAAAGTCAGTCTGGTTGGTAATAAATGAAGCTGGTAATACTATTTTTGTTGTTTAACCCTCCTCTGCTGAGATATTGAGCGATTTAATGTCTTCTTTTATCTTCAGTTGATTTCATCTAAGGCTGTGGCTGGAATTCAGTTGTAGTTCTTGTATTTCTGCTTATCTTTTTTCTGTTCATGTTGTTTCTTTTCCTTCAGTGATTCTGCTTGTTAACAGCAGGTGTTTGTCACTAATTCTCAATCATCACTTAATTAATCACTTATTTATCTCATTAACTTCAACACTGCTTCAGTGTTACTCTAACACTCTGTAGTGTGGACATATACAAGTCTTCATTAAACACAGGGGCTTTTGTTGTGTGGTGTAAAGGTTTAAAGGTGTAAGATAAAAAAAAACACACATAGTGAAACACTTTTCTACAGTAAAAAAACTGTAAATAAATTTTACAACAACAAACTGCAGAAAAATAGTAATTTACTGGCAACTCTGTTGCCACTAGATTACCGTAAAATCGTGAAAAAACAGCAATGTATTGTAAAACGTAACAGTCAAGTTTATTAAATGAAACAAGTTCATTTCACTGAAGTACTAGTGAAATTTAATAGAACTCAATTTATCAGTAGAGTACATGTTGAATTGAAGTGGTATTTTATGTGTTTTTGCACAAGATGTTGATGAGTTTTGTGGGTAACCATTGTGCTGAAGAGTAGAGCATGTGCTTCAGTCAGTGATGAGCTGAGAAACACTGATGTTATGCTGCATGTTGCTTTATTTAAAGGCAGTAACTGTGTAGTTGCTGATACAGTGAGAATCTCTTAGCTAATTTTAATTTAATTTTACAGTAAATAACAGTAAAATTAACAGTAAATTATTGGCAACTTTTTTGCCAGTATTTTACTGTAAATTCACAGGACAATTTTTTTACAGCATAGGTGCCAAGAACAGGGCCTGCTTATATCCTGTAAAGCGAGCCTTTGTGTACATTGCCCAGGTGCCAAGAGGAGAGACATTCTCTGTCATTGAACCTGAAAGCATGCTGGAACATTGTGTTAGTGAATTAAGTATCCAAACACTGTTACATAACTGGCCATGAATGCTGAGAAAAAGTCAGAATGTTTTCTAAGTTTATAATACAACATACATTATTGCTTGGGGGGAAATACACATGAATGGAGCAGAGACTGAGGGCTTGTCATCTGAACTGCATCAGAAGGCCAGGTGATTTATTCTAAACTGCCTTTTTCGTTCTAATCACAGGACCAGAGCACCATTGGAATGTGTCCCAATCACTAGCAACAGAAATTGCAGGAAAAACAGCTGTCTCTTCCTGTCTCTTGTACACTCTCTCTGGATTTTCATGACTTCTGTTGCGCCTTACTCATAGTCTGTTCATTCATTCTCTCATACAGTAAGTTCTAAAGTAAACTGTCTGTTGAAAAGAAGCCAATACCACAGAAAAACTGAATCATCTAAAAAGCGCCAACACAATCCAAATGAAAGCATTTGAGAAAGTCTTGATACAGTGGTGCATGGACCATAGTGCTCTGTTCCAGGCATCTGGGCTCCTCTCCTCAGGCTTTGCCTGAGGTCAGGGCTTCCCCAGTGACATCACTGCTCAGCTGATTTTAAGCATCCGTTTTTCATTATTTCAGGGTAGACACAAAGGCTTTCTCACAGGCTCTCTATATTCACATTTGGCAGACAAACTTGTCCACGTCACAAAATAACTAAAGGGACAGGAAGTCTGATTCCGAATTTCATTTTCTGTGAATGGTTTTATATGACAATTTCTCAAAACTTTAATTCAAAATATGATATTATTAAAAGTGTGTTTTACTTTATAATTAACCAAAGTATTCAATTGAACAAATAAGAAATACTCTAGGTAATTGAGCTATTTTTCACATTATATTAAACATTAATTATATCCCGAGGGCCATGTCCTGTGGTCAATGTGCCAATCTAATGCCTACATTAAAAGACAGAATTTAGGATTTTTGAAAAATGGGAAGCGCAACAATAACGTGACCCAGCTGGAGTGTTCCTGCTCCAGATTTGAGAGCTTTTAAAAGCTCAGGCCTGGAGCCATAGACTGCTTTCAGAAATGAAGAGACAGAAAGAAAAAAGAGAGAAAGAAACAAAAGAGTAGATGTTGTATAGGAATGATTCGTTTTGTAGTGAACGAGCACTGTGAAAGTTAATCGATACTACTGGTGTGGACTGCTGCTGAAAACCCATCCTCATAGTAGACTGAGGACTGAGGTAATGATGTCTCCAGTGGATTCTCAGTACTGAACCAAAACATCTGATTCAGACAGAATTGGATTTGCCATCAAAGAAAGTGACATTTGTGCTATTTGATGCAAAAATCTGATGTCCAGCCTAGGGCTGTGCCGATAAATGATATCATATCGAATCGCGATAAAATATATGTCGATAACAATGATAAGCTCTACGCATTTTTACTCGATATGGATTAATATAAGAGCCAATCATACAGCAGAAATATGCGACAACAGCCAATCAGCGTGCAGCTTTTAACGTTCACGTCAAAGAACAAAGTCAATTTCATATGGCACTTTGCAAAGCAAACTCGACACAAGGATGACAAAAACAAGTGGAAGCAGCGACGAAAGTGAAATTAACCTCGAGTTATTATCCAAAAATGAGAAAGGTAGTACGAATTCAGTTATATGGAAGTGGTTTGGTTATTTGAAAAGCGACCAGGCGCAGATTAAAACGATCTGTAAAATATGTTTTTCACCGACCGACGACAAGACCGGCAACACAACCAACCTATTCCATCACAGTGCTTTCCACATTTTACTTGGGCGGGCCGCCCCGGTATATTAACGGCCACCCAAGTATATTTGGAGACACATTTATGCTTTTATTATTTTTATCCTCTCATACTGTTGTATCCGCCCAAGATAATGAAACCACCCGCGATCGATTAACTTGTGGAAAATCTTCCCTCACCCTACGTGTTTCGTACCTGCTCATTATGTGTGCGTCAGAACTGTTTAAGGCTGATTTATACTTTTGCGTCGGACCTACGCCGGAACCTCTGCGCCGTAGGCTATGCGTCTGCGCCGTAGGCTATACGTCTGCGCCGTAGGCTATGCGCCTGCGTCGTTGTCCGCGTCGACGTGCATGCAGACCACTAGGAGGCAGTGTATGCAGTCATGTTGAGGATCAAGGCAAAAGCCGAAGAAGCAGCAGCTTGTCATGTAACGGCAGAAAAGCGGCAAATGGGTAATGACCTGCAGTTTGACTGTATGTGTCCCCTGAAACAGAGTGTTTTTTTATTCATATGGAAGTTGAAAGTGCTCGCTCTTCTCCGATTGCTCCGCGCCAGTTTTTTGACCTGAGGGAGGGGTTCTAGCAGACCAATCAGAGCGCTTGCGGTCCGCGTAGAATTGACGCGTTGTTACATTTTTGAAGAGGTGCACGTCAGGCTACGCGTGCTACACACAGCCTACGCCGTTGCTACGGCGTACACTCGACGCAGAAGTATAAATCAGTCTCATTTAATTACTCCCGCTAACATTCCCACGTGCGCTGCAGATATTGTGGATATTTCACAAAGAGCGCTGCATGTGCAAAGTCCCAAGGCGGCGCTGTTGCGCTTTCTACATGCTCACGCAACAGTGCTTCAGTCTGCTTCAAAGTGATTCTCAATCAATGAAAAGCGCAGATTTATGCCAAGCGATTGCTAATGAACTCAAGTTGATGAATTATTACAATGTCTACTTTATGGCTTTTATATAAAATGTTTTAGACGGTTGTAAGAATCTAAAGGATCACATTTCAAAATAGCAGTCCCGGTGTATTTCGGACTTGTTTATCATTTAAAGTCACACGATAAGTTAGTAAGTTGTCTTAATTTTTTAAGGCCAAATGTGTAATATGTTTTTGTTAATAAACTATACTTTAAAATGTAATTAATGAACCCTCAAATTTTTGTGGCTTCAGTCATAGTTGAGATACTCTTTTAAAGCTGGCAGCAATAACAGTTTATATATCGAAATATAAATCGTTATCGATCAATATGGGAAAAAATGATCGAGATTACATTTTTGCCATATCGCCCAGCCCTAGTCCAGCCTGATTCAGGTTTGTTCGTACTGTATATAATGTTTACACATACATTTGTGTACATTTGCATATATATATACTGAAACATGTAATAAAAGCATACTGACAGCATCTAAAAAATTAAAGTATTTACGCACTCTATGCATAGCTTCATAAAAGTTAAAATCGTTTTCAGCACTGATAAGAAGCAGCAAATCAGAATATTAGAATGATTTCTGAAGGATCATGTGACACTGAAGATGAATAATGGCTGCTGAAAATTCAGCTTTACCATCACAGGTGTAAATTACATTTTAAAATATATTAAAATAGAAAACAGTTATTTTAAATAGCAATATTTCACAAAATAACTTTTTACTGTATTTTTGATTACAAAATTAATGCAGCCTTCAGAGACTTCTTTCAAAAACATTAAAATCTTACTGAACCCAAACTTTTGAATGGTAGTGTATAGGCAGATACATGTAAATGACAATAATTTGTTACAATATATTATTATATACATTTTTATATCAAATACAACAAAATTGTAATTCCATGAATTCAATAGTCTAATAAACTTGTATATTTAATGATTGAATGCCTATGTTTTAGATAATGTCAGTATGTTAATAAGGTACATTTCTGTATCTATATCCAGTAAATGTATGAAAATGTATGTGTGATGGAATCACAGTTTACATATATGAATACATGCGGTTACTAATGAGATCATGTTGATATGCAACTTCTTTGCTTGTGTCCTCTTATAAGGACATCATCTCAGTGCCTGCATGGATTACAAAAACATACTGGCTTAATGCAACCAACCTGTGTTGAACTGTCCTTCTATATAAAAGAGAAAATAAGCTGTTTTCCATCATCTTTAAGAGTAAAGTCACAAAATACCTTGGATAATTCTTCAAGGAAATTACTTCTGGATAAGTAACAACAATTCTGTGGATTGAAATATGTTATTTGCATTCAAGTTTCTATAGCTCAGAGCAAGAACAGTAGTGACATCTGGAAATGATCAAGTTTCAAGAAGTTAAGGAGTAAATGGACAATAATTTCACAGGCTTAACTTTATCCGGGTGCATTACACAGATGGAAAATAATGCAGTTCACCTACATTTCTCACATTTTCTGACACAATGTCAACTATGTGATAATGGTGTTGAATCCTGTTATGTTACAAACATATTTAAATTTAGTCAGTTCAGTCAGTTCATCTAGGCTATCTGTATTTTAATATTTAGCCAGCAGATTTACCCAGTGGCCTGGCAGTTAATTCTGGCTTGGGAAGCTGTTAACCTGTAGAAGAAATGTCTTTAGATGAAAAAGGAAGAAATACTTCTCTATGCACTTATCTGGATTCCAAAAAACATTGTGATTGAAACAGAAACGGAGATCTATGACCTTCCTCACTGTTTATCTTTC
The DNA here is from genome assembly GCA_003731715.1 of Anabarilius grahami. Taxonomy (NCBI): domain Eukaryota; kingdom Metazoa; phylum Chordata; class Actinopteri; order Cypriniformes; family Xenocyprididae; genus Anabarilius; species Anabarilius grahami. The sequence goes on from RJVU01073043.1 coordinate 6,453,007, forward strand.
CTCTTGGGGTCAATACTACCTAAAACAGGGGCACTTGCTGCCACAGGTCAGTGCGCAAGGCTCCAATTAAGAGTTCAACAAGATGTCTACAGACATTAGTATAGGCTTTGTGAATAAGCGAACCAGACGTGTCTAGGTTTTAAAACTACATGGAAACAAGGCAAAACGAAGGACCTGATTAGCATCAACTTTAAAAGAATATTCCAAATTCAATACAAGTTTAGCTCAGTCCACACCACTTGTGGCATAATGATGTTAGTGTAGGGGGAGCTTAGGTTCTATGTAAAGTTATATCCATTTTTTTGCTTTTAAATTCTCCAGAAAATAGCCCCATTTACTTACATTGTAAGCGTCTCAAAGTAACCTCAATTTTTGAAAGTAATTTTTCAAGGTAATTTTGCCACAAATGCTTGAGACAATTAAGCTTAACTTGTATTGAATCCGGAATATTTCTTTAATGCCGTTTCTGAGTGGAAGCAGAGGAAAAAGTGACTTGTAAACGAAGGCCATTTTAGAGGGTATACATAGCAAACAGTACATCTTTGTTTTCCCTCTGAGGTCATGACCTCCTGTGCCTTGCCAGAAGGTTTGCAGACATTTCACAGTCTAGGTGAACCCCTGCTACTTTATGTATGTTTATACAAAGCATTGTGCCATGCTACAGAGTTTGACTGAGACCTTTAGTCATCCATCAATGTCTCTCCGGACTTCCTCTGTCTGTAGGCCACCATTTCATTCATTATGCACTTGTTTCTCAAACGCTTACAAAGTCCTATAGTATTAAGTTTATGAGTAACACTCTACAATAAGGTCCCATTATTTATCCCATTATTAATTACTGCATTAACTAACAATGAACAATAGATTTGCTACAGTATTAATCTTTATTAACGCTTGCCAATAAAAATACAATTGTTCATTGTTAGTTCATGTTAGCTCAGGTCAACAGATACAACTTTTGATTTTAGTAATGTATTAGTAAATGATGAAATTAACATTAATAAATTATTTGGAAGTATGTTTCATTGTTAGTTGATGTTAACTAATGTTAACAAATGGAACCATATTGTAAAGTGTTACTTTTTGTTTTATTTCATTTTTCTTTTTGAGATGATTGATAACATCCCAATGTTTCAGATTCAGGATGAGGAAAAACAAATGTTTCACACAAAAACTGTTTCCTCACACAAGTCCCACAAGGCTTCAAGACGGAGGGAAATTGACTCGAGCTGTCCTCAATGAGAACCATTTCTTCTCAGAGTAACTGAAACAAAATTTAATGCCGGAGTGTTCACAGCTTTGGGCCTGTGAAATCCCCAATCTATTACTGCATCCAGCAGAGGGGCAAAATGAGTTCACCATGTTGTAGAGGTGTCTAGGCCTCTACTCAACATCTCTCTCTCTCTCTCTCTCTCTCTCTCTCGTTCCCTAGAACCACAGAGGGACCACTTATGCTGTCCTCTCCTTTTCTTAGCCTCCTTCTGTTATATAATTCAATGCTACTGTTTAAACACCTCTACTTCAGACCTCCAAACAGAAGTGTAGCCACCAAATAACTGTTATTATCGTATAACACCACATCCCACCATGCAAACTACAGATATGCTCCAGGTGCCCATGTAGGTGCATGACCCTGTAAAACTATGCTAGTGACAAGATCAAAGTAGAAGGTTATTTTAAAAGGTGTAACATTGTCTGTAGGCTATGTCTGGAGAACTAAATAAATAAGCAGAGGTAATCTGTAAAAATTAAGAGAAGGTGTGGAAAGTAATAAGAGGTTTTGGGCAGTAAGTAACTGAAAGTAGCAATGAAAAATGAAAACTCTGTTATCAGTTACTCACCTTCACTTCGTCCCAAATCTGTATGCCTTTCCAACTTCTGTGGAACACAAAAGAAGATAACTGAATAAACGTCAGGTTGGGTGAATGCACTACAATGGCAGAATATTGTGTTTTACTTTAACACTTGAAGCACACAAGAGTGAAAAAGTACATGTGTCTGGCTGTTCATTTGCCAGGTGTGTTTTGTGTGAATGTTTTGTGATATGTAACCCACTTTATAGTAAAATCATGAATGAAATGCACCTTAGTTTGCCAAATACCAGAAAAAGAATGAGGAATTCATCCAACCAGATTTTAAATCAATTATACACACACACATTGGGTTTCCATATTTTACAGGGACTTTCCATAGACAATTATTTTTAGACTGTACAAACTGTATATTCTATCTCCTAACCTAGCCATCACAGAAAACGTTATATATATATATATATATATCACACACTAACGTGAGATTTTTTAATGTTTTTTAAATAAATCTCTTATGCTCACCATAGCTGCATTTACTTGACCAAAAATGTAGTAAAAAAAGTTATATTGTAAAATATTGTTTCAATTAACCATTTCCTATTTTAATATACAGTATCTTAAGTCATTTATTCCTGTGATGGCGAAGCTGAATTTTCAGCAGCCACTACTCCAGTCTTCAGTGGCACAGGAATAATTTTATTTTCTGATTTGGCACTCAAGAAACATTTCTTATTATTATCAATGTTGAAAAACTATGTTGTGCTGCTTATATTTTTGAGGAAACCATAATGCTTTTTTCAGGATTCTACGATGAGTTGACAGTTCAAAAGAAAAGCATTTAAATGAAATAGAATACTTGATGTAAACTATGTAAAAGTCTTTATTGTCACTTTTAATCAATTTAATGCATCATTTATATATAAATAGATATAAATGGATCCTTTAAGTAGTAAGCTACTTTATTACTGCAGCTACATATTTCTTCAAAAGAGAGACTTGTTTAATTTTGAGTATTTGTTTCAAAATAGCTTCCTCAACACTGCTAAAATGTCCTCTAAAATGATAGGCTGATTTTAAAGACTAAAACCTGTTTCAGGTGGATTTTAAATATTTGTGGTCTTCAAATCATACCATTCGCTTTGTTAGACCATGTCCCCATTGCGTCCTTATACGCATGTTACTCGAAAGTTTAACATGAAGATCAAGCTAGTACATCAGTCAACATAGTGCAAAATGCGCAACAAAGTGCTAACATCTGTGAAACTGCTTGCGCCAAGCTGAACATACTGCAGACATGCAATAAACCCCTGCTTATACACTTCCTAATGAGAGCCATATTGAGTTCCTGCTTTTTCGAACAGTTTTTTCCCTTTCTCGCAGGCTTTTGCAGATGTAAAGGGAAATTCTTAATTTAGCACCATGCCTCTTCCACGTCAGCAACGCTCGATCAGCGAGAACACAAGCCCCTCGAACAAAAACAGTAGCCGTTGACAAGAAAAACACAGCCTTTTCGAGAGGCCCTCCTGTCTCACAGTAGCCATGTTCCTGAAAGGAAAATAAAGCCTGGTGATCCAGGGGGTTGAGAGACAGAGCCTCCTCTACATCTAACCACACAAACCTCTGCTAGGTTATAAAACCACTGAAGAATGGATTCATTGTTGAGTGCGAGGACATTTCACAAGGAAAATTAGATGAAGACTGAGTTGATAGCCAAGCCTAAAGAGCTACTTGAAGACTCAAGGACAGCTAACTTCAACAAACTTTAAATCACCATGAAAGTCCTTTCTTTTTAATTGCTTACAACATTTCAAATCACATGTAATAGGAAATGTGGGCTAAATGGCTGTGGTTTTCATCCAAATCAATTAAAATTCTATTCGAATAGAAAAAAAGATATATATATAAAAGTTGTTCTCCAGACATTTTTAAATACAGCGATTTTCTTGTTTGGAGGAATTGTTCTTAAAATTACTTTCACTGTTGTGTTCCAGCTGTAAATTCCAAGCACCTGGTGTTCCAGAACATTTCAGGTTTTCTTCAATAAATCAGTCTACTGTAAAAGCCAAAACTTGTCAGTTTCCAGTTGGTTTAAATCTTTTCATAAAATCATACTCTATGTATACAATGCTGAGCAGCTCTGAAACAGGCTCTGTATTTTGCCACAAAGTGTGTTATGCATAGTTTTAAATGAATAACACAATTTGCAAAATGGCAGTGTTAGATGCCACTGCCAATTGTAAACTGCTTTAGCAAGAATCTGGCAAAAGCATAAATGTAACAATGTAATGTGTAGGTTTTTTTCCAAAACAGCCTACATAGTTATCTGCCTTCTAAAAATGTGGTCACATTTACTGTTTGCCAAATTTTCACATGTGAAATCCAATAATTTTGATAGGAATCAACGCTATCAGGAATTTTGCATGATCAACATTTTTGGTGCATATTTGCTGCATTGACTAGCTGAAAGACGCTTGGTTTGAAAGCTTCTGTGTGAGCTATGCTTCATTCAGCACTACACTATTGACAATGGATCTTTCTTCTTGGCCACAAAATTTCAGATATTTTGCTATTGTGACCACACTTTTAAGCAGCATATTTACCTTCATGGAACCTCATAAGCAAGCAGCAACAGGATGCTCCTTTATTGTTAGTAAGTGTGCAGTTGTTTCCCTTTTACTATGCTCCTTTATTGTTAATACTCTAATAAGCATAAAAATAAAATAAAATGAAATTGTTTTTCATTGCATTGAACTGTTTATCTACAGTGGCATGAAAAAGTATGTGAACCCCTTGCAGAATCTGTGAAAATGAGAATTATTTTAATAAAATAAGAGGGATAGTAAAAAATGCATGTTATTTTTTGTTTAGTACTGTCCTGAGTAAGATATTTTACATAAAAGATGTTTGCATTTAGTTCACAAGACAAAACAAGAAGGAAACACAATGCATTAAGAGCCGAGGGGTGAAAACTTTTGAATTCAAATATCAAGGTAAATTGTACTTAATTTTTCTGCCGGGAAACATGCAAGTATCTTCTGTTGCTTCTGAAGGGCAGTACTAAATGAAAAACAATGTTATTTAAACAAAATAAGAAAAATTGTGACGTCTTCATCCTGTCAAAAGTTTTCACCCCCCGACTCTTAATGCATCGTGTTTCCTTCAGGAGCATCAGTGAATGTTTGAACCTTTTTTAATAGTTGTGTTTGAGTCCCTCAGTTGTACTCAGTATGAAAACACAGATCTCAAAATCATACAGCCACTGCTGGAAAGGGTTCAAATATGCAAAAATGCTTGAAAACTGATGAATCTGCAGGACCTGGAGGATTTTTCTGAAGAACAGAGCTCAGCTATTGTTTGTTATTGTTAAGTTGGCTATGTAGTGGCTCAGATTTGTCATCGTGAACATACCTATGAAGCCTTAAGATTTTTTTGAAAGATTTTGAAATGGACCATTTCTAAGCTACAACAAAAACCTATATACAGACTGCTGTGGAATTCAAATTCACTGACAACCTTTAGCAGGCAGGCAGGCATCTCAATTTACAGGGGTTGGACAATAAAACTGAAACACCTGGTTTTAGACCACAATAATTTATTAGTATAGTGTAGGGCCTCCTTTTGTGGCTAATACAGCATCAATTTGTTTTGGGAATAACAAATGTAAGTCCTGCACAGTTCCTCTTCCAGAACAGTGGCCAGGTCACTATGTGTTGTTGTTGGTGCTCCTCCAAAATACCCCAAAGTGGCTCAAAAATATTTAGATCTGGTGACTGTGCAGGCCATATGAGATGTTGAATTTCATGTTCATCAAACCATTCTTGCCGTGTGAATGCACCAATAATCTTGCTGATACATGGGACCCCCTTCAGGGTACAATGTTTGAACCATTAGGTGCACATGGTTCTCCAGAATGGTTCGGTAGTCCTTGGCAGTGACGCGCCCATCAAGCACAGTATGGCAGGGAATGCCATCCCATCCTAAAACATCACTGATCCATTCCTGTGCTTCACTCTGGGCACACAGCAGTCTGGGTGTTAAGCCTCTTTGGGGCTTCTCCACATCGTAACTCCTGGATGTGGGAAAGACAGTGAAGGTGGACTCGTCAGAGAACAATACAGGTTTCACATTGTCCACAGCCCATGATTTGCACTGTTGCCACCAGTGCAAACTGACAATTGGCATTGGCACGAGTGACCAAAGGTTTAGCTATAGCAGCCCGACCATGAAAATTGACTCTGTAGAGTTCCTGACAAACAGTTTTGGTGGAAACAGGAGAGTCAAGCTGGGCATTTAATTCTGCCTTGATTTGATACTCTGGATACCATAGCTCTCAATACACCACAAAGACCTGCTGTCCTGGTCACAGATGAGCCAGCAAGAAGTGTACCAACAATTTGTCCTCTACTGAACTCTGATATGTCTCCCATTATGTTGTGTGAATTGCAATATTTTATGTGCAGCTGTGCTATTGCTCTGCTAATTCAACCTTCACACTCTGCTCTTACTGATGGAACGAGCAATCAGTGGAGATTAGCCACCAGGCAATGCATATATAGGTGTGAATCATCCAACACTAGATTGGACAGTGTTTCAGTTTTATTGCCCAACTCCTGTAAATATCAATACTCTCAAGCACACAGACAAGTTTCCATGAGCTCTGTGAGCTGCCCATCCTGAAAGAATGCATGGATAAACCTCTGATACTCTCATAATTCACTCCTTTCTGCCACATAAGCATGCTAGTTTTCTTGCCATGCTTTTAGTCTTAAACATGACAAACGACTCCCTTCCTGTAAGGAATTTCTTTTGATTTGCTGGAGTTTCTGGTGCATATAGTTCATTTAGGCACTACCAGATGGGGGTAAAACGTAGAAAATTAACCGTTTCTCCTACATGTGAAAGGAACTCCATAAATTATCTAAATGTTACTGTTTGACAGCCTTCTGCACACTCAAGGAACCACTGATTTGAAATTCCCTCTACAGAAGATAAATACGGCCTTTAAAAACTCTTAAGGGTGCGTTCATTTCGTGATCTACATACTCTCGAGACTATTCCTTGAAATTAGAGAAAATGCTGCTCTGCTCTGTTTGGATTTAAATTGCATCATTAGTGGCTTCGGTTAGTTACGTACATGCTGAAATGTGGTCACAGAAGAAAACGTTATATGTTTGATATAACTATTACTATAAAGTGCACAGTGGAAACATTTTGCAGTCATGAACCGCAACACAGTGGTGAGCGATGTCCACCCAATGCACATTGAGCAATCCCTTCAGACCTTGCTTTCACCCCATCCCTTTCACCTTTCATATGCTTGAGCATTCACACCACTTGTCGCCACCTGTCCAATTAGAATGCAGCAGAGAAAGAAGAGAAATGACCTAGACAACCTTAGGGCCCCTTTTTACTGACATGTACCAATCCAGCATCCTGCTGAGGTGTCATTAGATACTCTCGGCCTCCTGGGAGCAACTGCACTGCTCTCAACTTTGGACCATTTTCTGACCTTGAGAACTGGTGTGTGTACCTTACAGGGGACAGTTTTGACCTCTGACCTTCTGCTTTTATTGGCCATGCTGAGTTAACGAAGTGTTGAGATGACACTATGAATTTTAAAGCAGGAGATGAAACCAGGAGAAGCTTAATACTCATTTTGGATTGGAAATTCACCAATGTACATAATACAAGTTGTAGCACTTCCAATTAAAGTATTCTTCCTCTTAAAAAAAGTATTTAATCAAATATTAGAACAGATTTAACCAAGTCTAGTGAGCTACCTACAAATCAATATTTAAGATATGCACGACTCCAACGCAAAGTCTAGTCCAAAAGATATATAGCAACATCAAATTGTTGAATGAGATACTTGATTTTGTCCAAATTCTAGAGCTAATACAGAAATTATAAACAATAGTTAAATCTAATAAAACAAATATTTTGCCCATTGTTTGTGTGTTCCAATGCATTTTTTAAGGAATTGTGTTGTTAGCTTAGCAACAAGCTAACGTTACATTCTATTTACCTTATTTTAATCGTGCAAGTGGGCTTGGCCATTTTTAACTAGAATGGCAAGGCTTTCTGTGTTAGCCACTTCCTGTTATTTTAGTTGTACAAAATGTGTTTGTTATTCTGCATAATGTTGCAAACAGCAATTTATCATGTTATTTTAATTTATTATTGTAATCATAAATACTGATTTGTAGTACAAATAGTTTTACAGTTTACAACACTGTTTTTCTTTTAGTTTACCTGTAGTCGACTAATGAATCTGAAGTCTTGCAAAGTCACAGGAAAGAGCTTACTTTAGTTTTGAAAAATAAGATTGGGATCAATTGCGCATCGCTTCACGCTATTTGAGTTGTAGCCCATATAGTGTTCCAAATCAGCCAACAGTATGCCTCAGAAGATAGATACATAGTAAGCTACATGCTATTTTCCTACTGATAACTGATTGGCATTGATTTCTACACAAGTTATTTACTACTAGGACTGCCAAACATCAGAAGTTCCAGAACTCTGATACACTTTCCTCTAGTGTGGCATGGGGGAAAACTTCCAGTAATTCCAGAATCCATACTCATTACTCATAGTTGTAAAAACCATAAATAATATAGTGGTACAATAGACACTGACTTTTTATTTTAAAGCAAATTATATGTTTTAATTTCAAGGATTAATGATGCTTATTGGGGAGCAGTTGCCATGTCAAACACATTGGTCAATACAAGCATGGTGATGAAGGAAGTTTATTTTAAAGCCTTACCAAATCTTTTGAAGAACTATGAGGTAGAGCCGCAGACTGGAAGCAGCCATGGAAGTGAAGTCAGCCATGAAAAATGCATGAGATCTGGAGGTCCACCACATGAAAAGATCTCCTAGGGTTTAGAAGAGAACTTTTCCCTGAACACAGCCTCCAACAGTTTTAAGATGCTGACACAAGACCAACAAACATCTCTTATTTCACATGTATGAATTGACTACAAACCATTTTTTTGTCACTAGAAAATGCTTTAAAGAATGATATTATAAATGAATAAATGAGTCACATAACCTCACGTGTAATGACACATTCTTCATATTTTAGGCTGCTTTAAATGCTGTTTTTGTATTTGACAAAGTTCCAATGCCTATGAAGATGAATTACAGGAAAGGGAATGATTACAGAACACACATTTTCCATTTAACATACAAATGCTGCCGTCAGACATTTTAAAGCAGCCATCAAAGGCATGGAAACCTCCATGTGGGAAAAGGCTTAGAAAACCCAGTCACTCTCAGCATGATTCCTTCAGTGCTGAGCCTGTTCTCTCAGCAGGTAGATCTATTCCGTCCAGTCACCTTCCCCAAAAGACCACTCAAACTTTCCCCACTGTGAGCCATAAACCTTCTATGCTACACCTCAGAGTCCTGTCTCTGTGATGCAAGAGAGCTTTACACTCATATTAAAGGGATCATTCACCTAAAAATGAAAATTCTGTCATTAACTCACCCTCATGTCATTCCAAACCTGTATGACTTGCTTTCTTCTGTTGAACACAGAAGATATAATGTTGTGGGCCAATATATAACCTAACTGTAACTAAAAAGGTTTACAAAGCAGCAATATAGAAGCAAATTGACTGCTACTTGTATCCAATCAAATTAAGTTTTTGTTTAGTACTCTGAACTAATGGTTAATCCAATGGTTCCTTTGTTGCACTATTTTTTACATCAGTGGTATCCAATCCTGCTCCTGGAGGGCCAACATCCTGCAGAGTTTAGCTCCAACCAGCTGCAACACACTTACATGGATGTTTCTAGTGAGTCTGAAGACCTTGATCAGCTGGTTCAGGTGTGTTTAATTTGGGTTGAAACTAAACTCTGCAAGTTCTCTTTCTTTTCTTTTTTTTAATTTTAATTTTTTTACCAAATTACTATTTATTTTCATTACAATTTTAGATTGTATTTATTTCCAGTTAGTTAGTAATTTTAGTGCTTCAACTTAAACATATTTCAGGTAGTTGCCAAGGCAACATTTCTAATTTTCATCTATTTTTTATTTCATCTTTATTTTAATCAACAAAGTTCAACCAACAAAGTTTTTCAATAGTTGTACATATTTGTCATACAGCATATTACTATCTCCAATCAGGCATGCTTTTTTAAATAGTATTTTTTAAAAGTCACTGCATAAACGACAACCCAAAAAGTAGTTACTGCCTTTTATTTTTCTAAGCATTACGACAGTTCCTTCGAATAGATTTGCTGGTTGACATTGGCATCAGGTGCAATACTTAAAGGAGCCTGTGGTACAGCAAGTATAATCTGTTTCTGCTAAGATAAATCAGCAGTTTTTGGGCTCCAGGAGGATGTCTGACTCTGTTTTCTCAAGTGGGTCAAAGTGTTCTTTGTACATCCCTAAATGGTAACCTGAGCCCCAGCACAGGAGATGACTTTAGGGCTGCTGAGATGATGGGAAATCAGTGTGTTACAGGGGAAACAGACTCAGAGGAAGCCTCTATGCCTGGATGATGTTACAGGACTCTCTAATACAGCAGATGATAAAACTGCAGTTCATCTGTCTTGTACACAATAAATATGACAAAAGAACAGACACATATCTCGCATGATTATATGCAACCAGAATTAATGATTTAAAATGCATCCTAATGGAGCTAATTGGGTCTAAAACAATGCTTTTTGACTTGAAACAATATGATACTGAAAAGAAAACTGATACTTGTGCCTGACATTAGTTTGAGCTGCAATGGTCAACTTTATAATTAGTGAAAAGTAGGTGAATTAAATTAGGATTTCAATTTGATTCCATTTCAACAAGTATTCATTTCAGCATTTATGCCTATTGTGCTTACAAATGAAAGAAATTCATGTTTGAATTTTTGAATTGGACTACACTGGTCGTGCAGTACTCAAGAGAATGACATTTTGTTCAGTTGTGGTACACAGTCTTTCACTGCATCAAATTCAATAATGACTGCAAACTCACATTCACAACTAAGGGAAAATATTCTTTTAGCATGGAGCTAAAGAACTGAAGTTAATTAGATCAACAGAATGCAATCACATCTGCAGGACAGAAAGTGGTGTACAAATGCATTATCATGCAACCACTGATCTTATGATTTTAGGAAACATCAGGATCGTTCAAATGAAGTGACTGCGATTAATCAGTAATCTATTTTTTTACCCAGCCATACTGACAAGCCTCTAGCACTGGACAGATTTGTTCCTTTTAGGACCCTAATTTTCTATCTGCTGACTACACACAGAGAGGAAGCTGTGATAGAGGGATACCCCCTTGTTAATCCTCAGATTAGGGTCTGTTAACGGTGATACAGAGCTCCAGATTTGCCCATGGGAAAAGTCATGGACAAAAAGCCAAACTGAAGATTGTCTAGTGGGAAGATCTCTGCCATTGCCCTTCTCTGCCAGAACAAGCAGGGAGGGGGTGGGGCGGATAATGTAGCATATACACGCAAAATGCATTGAGCCCCTATAAAAATCAGTTGAAATGGATTGTTCACCCAAAACTGACAATTCTGACACCATTTACATTTGTGACAAAGTGGTCTGAAAATATTTAAGAGTTTAAAAGGCTTCCACAAATAACTTTTAAGTAAACAGTTCTTAAAAGAACCATTATTTTCTTAGTGTGAAGAACCTTTTTCCTCTATAAAGAACCTTTTGTGCAATGGAAAGGTTCCATGAATGTTAAAAGGTTCTACATGGAACGATGCCAATAAACAACCTTTATTTGTACAAAAAAAAGCCCTCTTAGGCAATATTCCAGTTTGTACTTTCATTTGACATGTTGAAATCAAATTCATAAAGCCCATATTTCATCCACTTTATGCTATTAGGCTTCATGACTGGCTGTCTTGAAATTTTTCTTTTTTATACATTTCTGGAGATAAACACAAAGATCTAGTACATTTTCCCCCTACAATGTTTTTTAGATTACTGAACAACAAAAGCAGCTATTCCATAGATTATATCACCATGAGGAATTTCAACGGAATACTTTTTAACCAGATAAAACAAACCACTTTCAGCTGTGCCTCCTGGGATGTGTGAGATTGGCTGAAAGTGCCATTGCTCAGACATCACCCTCTTCACCTCTTACTGTAGCTCACAGTCCAACAGGGAAACCCTGAACTCAAGAGCACTTCACTGGACTCTGTGAAAGCCATCAGTCTGAGGAGCCCTTTTATTACACCCCCATAACCGACTCGTACTTCCTGGAATAGAGTGAGAAATGCATTTACGTGATGTAGAGATTGTGTTTGGACATGTACCTTTGATTCACTCATTACAATGTACAAAATAATCACATTAGCTAATAGGAAATAATTGTCTGCTATCTTCTTAAAATGACCCTGTATCATAGTACATTACGAATAATGGTGCGTGAGCACCACCATGTGGTCATGTGTGATATAAAACAGAACTTTTGACCATAGAAGAGTGGAGAAAGAAGAGAACAGAAAAGCTTTTATTTTAGATATCACTGAGGATTAAACCATAAACACAGGATGAATCACACAGAGGTTCCTTCCTTGGCACATCAACTACCACAATTTGCGGAAGAAACCCACAGTGCCTTCACAGTAACATCTCTAGCTCTGTAAAACAGAATCAGGAAGATCAGTGGCACTGAGACACCATGAGAAAGGCATACAAAGTTACGTAGAAAGTTTGATTATTAAAGCAACCTCTATGAAATGCAACCTCAGGAATAAAAAGTATACAGAAGTAAAAGTATACAAATCTTTGTCAGCTGATAAAGAAAAAAAAATCAGTCCTGGATTCCATAAATTATTATTTCTGTGAGTTTTAATCTCGACGGTATGCAAAAACTTAAAAAATAGCTCATTTCTAGTCTAGTGTATGCTTATCCAAAAATAAAACGCAAGTCAGAGTCACTGAACACATTATTTCCTATAGACAAAGAGGGTTCTCACCCACGCAAGGTCAAGCATTTCGTATTCACCTCTTCAGCGTATGATTGTGAGCCCAGATCGAGTGAATGCAAACAAGTAGATTTTACACTCATGAACAGGAAGGACACTTGTATAATTGCACAAGCTAAAATGTGTGCACTACTACTATTAAATCAAGTGACTGCTACTCAAGATAGCTAAATAATAAGTATGTTTTCCAAAAATCTTAAAGAATATTATTAATATGATTTACAATACAACACCCTGGCCACATGCAATGTTAGCTAAAGCTATGTATAGAGAACATTTGTATAGAAGCAGTTATGCTACAGAGGCACATCACACCTGTAGAACTATTCACACAAGTACTTTGAAATCTCATTGGGGCAAAAAGCAAGCTGGGAAATCTGCAGCGGTGAGATTTAGCCATGTAGACAGGTTTTTGAGAGAGTGAGGAAAAACCGGAAGATCTTTCGAAATCTCATTCCCTCAGAGGATGCTGCCAAAGTGAAGGAGAACTTACCAAAGCCCAAAATGAGCCCGAACACATTTTGAAACCATCCCAACAGGAAATAGTACATTTATTATCTATATAAATCTATAATATATATTTATGATTCATATTTGTTATATCCACAGCTACACCAGTCGTAAAACTGTGTACACTGTAAAGTTTATCTATTTATACTTAAACAATATACCACACTCACATTTATAACTGTCATATACTGAATCTCAATCAACAGATAAAAAGGTAAAGAAATACAAATAAAATGTTGGTCTACAAAGTAAACCAATAATTTACAATATGTTTTTTTTTTCTTCTCTATCAAAACATCTCATGCACAGAGAGGTTTCGATATCTGTGGGAACTGGTTTGAAAATAGGTTGGGTCCAGGTGCTTTGTTAGCATAAAGGCATCTTTAAAAAGCATCTCAGAAAATAACCAGACTGAAAAGCTTACATGGAAGACATACTGTATACTAAAAGCCCTTATGTAGGAGTTATGCATTGTATATGTTTAATACATTTCTTCTCTGGTTGCAAATAAACCAAAAGAAAAAAATCTCATGGATAAAATGCATTGAACTTTCTGTCTGTTAAGGACTAAGGCTACTTCAAAATGGCATAACAAATCACATTCCTCATTTTCTAGCACATTTACAGAATGCAAACCCCACAGTCTTTCTGGGATAAAGACGACAGGAATCACTGACTAAGAGTTCTTAAACACTTGCTTGGTTTATACTGATCGACATGGTCCGAAGCAAGTCATATAGTTTTAATGGCATCCATAATGTTTGCCTAAAGCAACACAATATCAACAGAACACCCAAAAACACAGGAAAACATCAAAATGCTAACAAACATCAGCCTTTCCACGTCACAATAAAGCACATGAGATTATCTGTCCTACTTACACTACCTTTAGGCTAAAGGCTGCGCCTTTGATTCGTGTATAACCACGTCGGCTGATGAGGCATTGAGGTCCAAAGGAAAACTGGATGATTTTAACACCAGCGTGATTTAGTTGTTTTGTCTTCGACTGTGATTTTACAATGAAACTGCCTTCGCTTCTCAGGCTCAGGGTGTAAACCTGGTCTGCTGCTAACTTGAATGTATCTTCCACAGATCCAACATGCAAACTAATACATCAAAGAACACCGAAAATGGAAACGAAGGCCAAAAATCAAGTCACACCTTCACACCTTCACACATTCACACACTCACACACACACTCCTCAACTCACAAGCAGGTTATCAAAACCCAAATTCTGCACTTGGGACTTTGGGAATTTAAGCAATGTCCACCACTACAGAGAACCAATGAAAACAAGAAACATTCGAGGCACACAATGCTAAAAGGGAATGTCAGAAGACTGTCGATGCGTATACTCAGAGTATGAAGCAAGTTAACTATGCGGTCGCAAAATGAACGCATCGACATCATTCATTAGTGTGACTCCATGTCCGTCTAGGCATGAAACGTTCACTTACAAGTAGCTCAAACACTAAGGAAAGGAAAAAGTACCCAAATAGTGAGCACGACACAAGCTCAGTGCTTGGAAATGAAATGACGTCTGTCTTGTGGAGAAAGTCTTCTCAATCTCTATAAAAGGCAAGGTGCCACATCTATGGCACAGGCAAGTAGTTACATTACAATCACAGCTGACAGCTATCCCACAGGAGAGAGTGAGAGGTTCCCAAAGGGCAACTATATTACAGTAGAACTACACAAACTCTGGGAACGATTTTGGTACATAATGCAGAGTGGCGTCACGCCCAGCGCAATATTGCACTGGGTACCGTAGTTTCTTTGGGCTCAGCCAAGCACGGCAAGGAGCTCAGACTGAGGGAACATGCCTCAGGAAAAAAGTACTGCACGGGAACCACTACAGGCTGGAGAAAGGAGTATGGTGGAGCAGCAACATCTGACACTTTAAAGGCCTGTGAGGTCAACAATGGCCTTGATGAAGATAGTGTCATCTCGGATGTAGGAGTTCTTGGAGTCTAGTTTGGAAAGAGGGCAGAAGAGAGGGCAGCCGCTGGCAATGTTCATGTCACTCACAGGCCTCTGGAAGGAGGAAGAGGAAATGTCTGGCCGGAAGGCATCGATGATGTGCTCCCTGTTGTTCTGATCCAGCAACATGAGAGTGACCTAAGGACCAAGGTGTTGGATAAACTTTTGAATTACCAAAAAGGACTTTAGACAGATATGAATACATGCAAAACTGAAGCAGTCATTCATTATTCAGTGGAAGAAACAAACAAAGAGATGAAAAATGGCCACATTAAATGGGGGTGAATCATGATATACTTTCCACAACAAAGAAAATGAAATAATGCCTTAATCTAGTTTGACACACATGTGCCAAGTTCTTAGAAATCTAATCTTTGTATCCATGTTGGTTTCACATGGATTTGAAAAACTAATTTGAAAACAAGAAGTCTTGACAATGGTATAAAATTTGATGACTACCAATGTCATGTGGTGGTAACCATCAAAAACACAATCGCTCGTTTATTTTTGGAATGATTTCA
The DNA here is from genome assembly GCA_003731715.1 of Anabarilius grahami. Lineage (NCBI taxonomy): Eukaryota > Metazoa > Chordata > Actinopteri > Cypriniformes > Xenocyprididae > Anabarilius > Anabarilius grahami. Next base: position 6,468,803 of record RJVU01073043.1, read on the forward strand.
GAAGGGTCATGTGACACTGAAGAGTAGAATAATGGCTGCTGAAAACTCAGCTTTGCAAACTTTTGAATACAGGTTTCAAAGTGCAAGTTGAAAATTATAACGTCGTCATCTCCGTGTAAACTGCAAAAACACGAATCTGTGAAAACGGTGACGTCATGCACACGCGTGTTACATGTTTAGTCTATCCACCTTATTTTTCAACGTGTTTTCTGTAAATGTGCAAGACTTCCGATTTATTAGCCGCTATAGGGAAATAACAAGAAGAATATCAAAGTGTAGTAAACTGTAAAAATAAGGTGGATAGGCACACGTGTTTGGCGCGAGTGCTCTGTAAAAGAATGTGTATGCGCAGGCACATAGTCTCTCTTTACAAAGTGACATCGCTAACTACTTGTCTGGCATGCGTAATACAGTGTTTTTAGTCATTTTCACAAATCCGTGTGAACAGGGATAGTTTTGATAACGTTGTCATCTGTACAAAAAAAAACATTTTTTCAGTTTTTTGTACATCATTGCCGTGTAAACGTACCCTTAGAAGAATAGTATATTTTCTTAAAGGGATAGTTCACCAAAAATGTTTAATTCTGTTCCAGATTTTTCCAAACCTGTATGAATTTCTTTCTTCTACTAAACACAAAAAAAGAAGATATTTTGAATAACGTCGTTAACAGTTAAATAGTTGACATCCATAGTATTTTTTTTCCCCATACTATGGAAGTCAATGGACCCATCAACTGTTTGGTTACCTACATTCTTCAAAATATCTTCTTTTGTGTTCAGCAGAAGAAAGAAATTCATACAGGTTTGGAAAAACTTGAGGGTGATTAAATGATGACAGAATTTTCATTTTTGTACTATCCCTTTAACATCTTAATTTTAAGGCAATTTTTTTTAACAAATACTATCAATTATTAATTCAGGAATGTCATTAAATTATTGTGGAGTCATACCACAAATTGCCTTTTTTGCATGCTATAATAATAAATGAATAGTACAAAAAAAAAGAAGCAGCACTTCCATCAAAGTCCATCAGAATTTCAGGAAAGAAAAATGGTCAGACACACAATGTTATAAGCTGATCAGACTGACCTTCTGATTGAAAGGCCACTTGAGCAAGGCATCACTGTGTCCCCTCATCACCACGAAGAATAGAGACAAGTGAGTACCACGTCCCGTCCCGTCCCCATTCAGATAGATGCGCAAACACATCTTATAGCCATATTTGCTTGTGTAAAATGCTGTAAAACACAACAGGGCGCCTTGGAGTGAGATGCCATATCACAATGTTCATATACAAGCTCTTTGATTGAAAATCCATCACACTATTCTTAATAATTTTAAACCTTAAAGAGAAATCTACAAAATAAAACTACCAGGTGAAAACATAGCAGGTGCCCGTCCGGCTACAGCATCCTGTCTCTTCTTCGAGAAGTCAGAGATCTTCCAAACAAAGACACCATCGTATGTTGCAGCAGACATCTCCCTCATCTTTGCCTCCATCTCCACGATGGAGAGATCCCTAAGGCCCACCGTCCTTTCCAACTGCCGTACCTGCACAAAAAACTTGTATTGAAGGAAACAATATATCTGGCTAAAAAAATTTATATCTGCTTCACATTAAACAAACACTTTACCTTGTTGTTGAGTATCTCAATCTTGTCCTGGTCAAGCCGGTGTTGGCGGTTATAGGCCTCCATGGTGGTGGCAGAGCGCTCCATCTCACGGTTAAGCACACAGACGATGTTCTCAAAGGTGCTTACCTTCAGCTCCAGCTCCTGACAGCGGCGGCTAAGCTCCACCACTTTGGTCTTCTCGCTGTGTAGCTGCAGCTCCAACGCTGCCCCAACAGCAGTAGGGAGGGGGGTGAAAGAAGTACCCAGCGTTGGAGCCGGTGGTAGAGGCAGCGGTGCGCAGGCCCCCTGCACGGGAGCCCCTGCTCCACTCAGCTGGCCCATCTTCAGCTCCAGCTCCCGTAGAGACTGATGCAGCTCATGGATCTTATGGCTGGCCAGCTCCAAATTCTGAGGCTGAAGACTCTCCAAGTTCACCTTGATCCCCATGATGAAATGCAGCAGAAGGTTTAAGTGCTCATAGGAACAGGCTTGCTCATGGTCGTGGATCTTCTCCTTTTCCACCTACAGAAAATAAAAACATTCATGGAACGAAATGAATATGTCTGATGGATGGATAAAATGGGGGTTTACCTACCGTCATATCACAGCCTACAACATGAAATCTGCAAGGTGTTCTGAATTTGGTGCACAGTTTAATGTGGTCCACATACTGTACAGGAAAAAACAAAACAGTCTTTA